>JAJAGP010000064.1:129475-344475 GCA_025084515.1 Ancistrus triradiatus | reverse complement strand
TTTACACCTCTGACCCAGTATGTGTCATATCGAATGTAAATGATTGTGTGTAAACATTGCGTTCACTCCCGTTGGCAGAAAATAAGCTTTCATTTGCATGAAACAACACTGACAATCAACAGCCATCAAGCGACCAGTTGACATGCTAGTATTTTCTGATAACAGCCTGACCTTTTCTTCATTTGTTTTGCGTGGCTGATCTTTTATTTCAAGCATCAGTGCCTTTTTCTTACATCTTACATCATAAAATTCTATCTATCAATACATGAACTGGCCAATGCAAGCAGCTGGATTCAGCTGAGCTTCAGAAATGGTGGATCATGTTCAATATTGGCAAAACTGACCTGTCATTGTGTCTGTTTCATTTTTTCTCAGGAATATACTTTTAGAATGGAATTACCGTATTTTCCGGGCTATAAAGCGCACCGGGTTATAAGACGCATTAAATGAAACAAAACTCTTAAGTTCCGTCGGAAGCTCAGTTTGGTCTTTACCTGGCGCAGGGCGTCTTCTTGCTTCCTCCACTTCCGTACCATTGATTTCGTTAATGTTGAATTCTCTCACAGCTGCTCTATGTCCATGTTGTACTGCGTGACTGATAGCGTTGTGTTTGAAATCCGCTTCGAAAATGAATGAATGAATGAATGCACGTACCCTAATGCTGAAGCACATACCGTATTACTCCGTGATGCTGCGCACTACGATTGCCGTAACCTTCGTAACTTACCAAGGCCGTGCTAAAACATTTTGACAGATTTATGAGCACCGTGTACCATCTACAATCGGTTCTAGGTCAGAAGGCTCAACCAGAATTAATTCATACATTAAACGCACCGAATTTTAAGGCGCACTGTCGATTTTTGAGAAAATTAAAGGATTTTAAGTGCGCCTTATGGTCCGAAAAATACTGTATTCAAACCAGTACATTGTATTGGATACTTATATACTATATGTACACATACAAAAAAAAAAAAAAGAATTAAAATTGAACTTCACTTAGTACCCCTCTCATAGTTTGTAGTTATCTCTTTTAAGCACTATCATGGTTCTCACTGTTTTCCTTTTTGGTTGGCTGTTATCACTAACCTTCTAATTACACATGGTGACTTATTTGCATTAACAATGTATGTTACAAACACAGCGAATTTTAGCAGATTTTTACTGAGTGAGGGCTGTTGTGAGACTGACATGTTCTTATGTTTTGCCTGGAAAGGGCGTACAAGTCGTGCGTCTCAACTCATACAAGTTCCAGCAAGTGTGCCAAGTGCCAAACAAATGACGAGTGCTGAGATAATGTTTTTCTTGTCAAAATACGTTGAATAGGGTGGCACAGTGGCTCGGTGGGTAGCATTGTTGCCTCATAGCAAGAAGGTCCTAGGTTCAATCCCAGGTGGAACTGTCTGGGTCCTTTCTGTGTTGAATTTGCATGTCTTCCCCATGTCCATGTGAGATTACTTCGGGTACTCCGGTTTCCTACCACAGTCAAAAGACTTGCGTGTTAGGTTAATTGGTGTCTCTAAAGTGCATCTAGTGTGAGTGTGTATATAAGTGTGTGAGTGTATGTGCCCTATGATGGATTAGCGCCCTAATGTGTATTTGCCGCCAGCTAGGCACTGGCTCTGGATGACCCTGTCCAGGATCATGTGGATAAGTACGTGAGTGAATAAATGACATGAGAACCGAATTTGATGAGTTGTAAAGTGGTCGAGTGATGAGGCGTGACTGTATTTATTTATTTAATGTCGCATCACCATCAATAGCTATTCACAACAGGAGCAAGATTACATCAATACCTTGCTCCTGTTGTGTCATTTATAATGCATGTCTTTGGAACGTGGGAGGAAACCAGAGTAGCTGGAGTAACCCCACACAGGCAGAGTCCGAGGTCAGGATTGAACTGGGCATCTCTGGAGCTGTACTGCAACCACGCTAACCACTTGCATACTGCGCTGCCCTCCACATTGTAGGAGTAAGAGGATGTTACTGAGATTGCTGTGTTGTTTAAGCTATTTACTCAAACACAAAAAGTCAAATATTCAAGGTCATCTTAATCTAGATAAACCATATGCAATTTGCAGAGGTGGAAGATAAGTTAAAATATACTGAAAAGTACTGTTATTTATTTAAAAAAAAGTATTGACTATTTAAAGTGACCACTTTGGTACGAATAGGAAGGTAAATTTAAGCAGTGTTACTCATTGTACAGGAAATACTATAATGTTTAGGGCAGTGGGCCAGGAGCTTCAAACCTTGGCTTCCCCAGGCTACCACTCTTGGACCCTTAAGACAAACCCTCAACCCTCTCTGCTCGAGTGGTACTGGCACCCAGCTAACCTTGTGGTTTGATTAGCTGGCATGTGTACCATATCTGTTTATAGAAACCGGTATATTTATATGTAGTACAACATGCAGATGTCAAATTGTGCTCTTCATACTAGATGTCAAATTTAATTGTAGTAGATAATGCATGTCTGTATTTCAGAACTGTCCTCTCTTTCTGTGTGTGCAGTGGACGGCTGTACGGACTGGTCAGTGGACTATCTGAAGTACCGAGTGCTGCATGGAGAGCCGGTGCGGATTAAGTGTGCTCTGTTTTATGGCTACATCCGAGCAAACTACTCACAGGCACAGAGTGCAGGGCTCAGTCTGATGTGGTATCGCAGCTCGGGCCTCGGCCACGGCGACTTTGAGGAGCCCATCTCCTTCAACGGATTGCGCATGAGCAAAGAAGAGGATGCCATCTGGTTCAGACCTGCTGAACTGCAGGACGCCGGCCTCTATTCCTGCGTGCTGAGGTGAGACTGGGATTCTCAGTCACACACACACACACACACACACACACACACACACACACACACACGGGCATCAACACAGGTGTGCATCTGCCCACCAGGAGTTCAGATACTGTAGACTGGCTGATCAATGGTGCTAATAATTGTGACACCTGGTATGTTTGAAAAATACGTTTTGCTCATATTTTTACTGTGACTTATGACTATTACACCAAAAGACATTTTTAGAACCCCTTTTTTGCCAATCTTTACACAGGTTGTAAATAATTGCAGCCAACTGTTTGTATAAAGTAATTTATACATTAGCATTTTACAATCGCAATGATACAGTATAGCTATTTATAATAGTATAGTTGTATATAGGAGAGTTCAATTTGTCTCTATAGTACTGTTAATTTTTATAGTGTTATGGTGCTGTATATAGTATAGCATAATATACAATATACAGTGGTGCTTGTAAGTTTGTGCACCCTTTAGAATTTTCTACATTTCTGTATAAATATGACCTAAAACATCATCAGATGTTTTCACACAAGTCCTAAAAGTAGATAAAGAGAACCCAGTTAAACAAATGAGACAAAAATACTATACTTGGTCGTTTATTTACTGAGGAAAAAGATCCAATATTACATATTAGTGAGTGGTAAAAGTATGTGAACCTTTGCTTTCAGTATCTGGTGTGACACCCATGCGTGCAGCAATAACTGCAACTAAACGTTTCCTGTAACTGTTGATCAGTCCTGCACACCGGCTTGGAGGAATTTTAGCTCATTCCTCCGTACAGAACAGCTTCAGCTCTGGGATGTTGGTGGGTTTTCTCACATTAACTGCTCACTTAAGGTCCTTCCACAACATTTCTATTGGATTAAGGTCAGAACTTTGACTTGGCCATTCCAAAACATTCACTTTATTCTTCTTTAACCATTCTTTGGTAGAATGACTTGTTTGCTTAGGGTCGTTGTCTTGCTGCATGACCCACCTTCTCTTGAGATTCAGTTCATGGACAGATGTCCTGACATTTTCCTTTAGAATTCTCTGATATAATTCAGAATTCATTGTTCCAGCAATGATGGCAAGCTGTATTGGACCAGATGCAGCAAAACAGGAACAAACCATGATACTACCACCACCATGTTTCACAGATGGGATAAGGTTGTTATGCTGGAATGCAGTGTTTTTCTTTCTCTAAACATAACACTTTTCTTTTATCCCAAAAAGTGCTATTTTGGTATCATCCGTCCAAAAAACATTCTTCCAATGGCCTTCTGGCTTGTTCATGTGATCTATAGCAAACTGCAGATGAGCAGCAATGTTCTTTTTGGAAAGCTGTGAATTTCTCCTTACAACCATTCCATGCACACCATTCTTGTTCAGTGTTCTTCTGATGGTGGGCTCATGAACATTAACATTAGACAATGTCAGTTGCTTAGAAGTTACCCTGGGGTCTTTTGGGCCTCGCAAAGTTTATACACTGCTCAAACACTTAAACAACACAATATAACTCCAAGTACATCAAACTTCTGTGAAATCAAACTGTCCACTTAGGAAGCAACACTGATTGACAACCAGTTTCACATGCTGTTGTGCAAATGGAATAGACAACAGGTGGAAATTATTGGCAATTAGCAAGACACACTCAATAAAGGAGTGGTTCTGCAGGTGGGGACCACAGACCACTTCTCAGTACCTATGCTTTCTGGCTGATGTTTTGGTCACTTTTGAATGTTGGTGGTGCTTTCACACTCGTGGTGGCATGAGACGGACTCTACAACCCACACAAGTGGCTCAGGTAGTGCAGCTCAGCCATGATGGCACATCAATGTGAGTTGTGGCAAGAAGGTTTGTTGTGTCTGTCAACGTAGTGTCCAGAGGCTGGAGGCGCTACTAGGAGACAGGCCAGTACACCAGGAGACGTGGTGGAGGCCGTAGGAGGGCAACAACCCAGCAGCAGGACCGCTACCTCTGCCTTTGTGCAAGGAGGAACAGGAGGAGCACTGCCAGAGCACTGCAAAATGACCTCCAGCAGGCCACAAATGTGCATGTGTCTGCACAAACGGTTAGAAACCGACTCCATGAGAATGATATGAGGGCCCGACAGATGGGGGTTGTGCTCACAGCCCAACACCGTGCAGGACGCTTAGCATTTGTCAGAGAACACCAGGATTGGCAAATTCGCCACTGGTGCCCTGTGCTCTTCACAAATGAAAGCAGGTTCACACTGAGCACATGTGACAGACGTGACAGAGTCTGGAGACACCGTGAAGAGCAATCTGCTGCCTGCAACATCCTTCAGCATGACCGGTTTGGCAGTGGGTCAGTAATGGTGTGGGGTGGCATTTCTTTGGAAGGCCGCACAACCCTCCATGTGCTCGCCAGAGGTAGCCTGACTGCCATTAGGTACTGAGATGAGATCCTCAGACCCCTTGTGAGACCATATGCTGGTGCAGTTGGCCCTGAGTTCCTCCTAATGCAGGACAATGCTAGACCTCATGTGGCTGGAGTGTGTCAGCAGTTCCTGCAAGATGAAGGCATTTTGAAGCTATGGACTGGCCCGCCCGTTCACCAGACCTGATTCCGATTGAGCACAATCTAGGACATCATGTCTCGCTCCATCCACCAACGTCACGTTTGCACCACAGACTGTCCAGGAGTTGGCGGATTGCTTTAGTCCAGGTCTGGGAGGATATCTTTTTCAGGGAGACCATCCGCCACCCACCTCATCAGGAGCATGCCCCAGACGTTGTAGGGAGGTCATACAGGCACGTGGAGGCCACACACAATACTGAGCCTCATTTTGACTTGTTTTAAGGACATTACATCAAAGGTAATCAACCTGTAGTGTGTTTTTCCACTTTAATTTTGTGTGTGACTCCAAATCCAGGCCCCCATTTGGTTAATAAATTTGATTCCCATTGATGATTTTTGTGTGATTTTGTTGTCAGCACATTCAACTGTGTACAGAACAAAGTATTCAATGAGAATATTTAATTCATTCAGATCTAGGATGTGTTATTTGAGTGTTCCCTTTATTTTTTTGAGCAGTTTATTAATGACCGTTGTTAGAAATTCAGCCTCTCAGAAGTCAGGAGAAGGGACCATCAGCATAGGAGTTTATTTACACATACAGTACAGAAAGTCATGTATGGGTACAGCAGCGTAGATCACCATTCTGAAATACGTACTTCTTAGCAAGCTTTATGTACCCTAGGTTTTACAGAAAGGGGGGTAAGAGAAAGAGGTGGGGGTTAAAGGGGTGTGATAGTCAGATGCTGCTGGAAGAGGTGTGATGTAGACCAAGGATGTTGATGGATAAAAGGTGAAGGGGAGACAGGATGCAAAGTCAAGAGGTGTGGGGAACAGGGTGATTTAAAGAACAATAAGGCAGACGAGAGGGTGTGAGACAGTCAATACAGTAATTTCTCTCACCAAAGATAATATTTTTGTCTCATTTGTTTAACTGGGTTCTCTTTATCTATTTTTAGGACTTGTGTGAAAATCTGATGATGTTTCTGGTCATATTTATGCAGAAATATAGAAAATTCTAAAGAGTTCACAAACTTTCAAGCACCACTGTACATACATAGTATAGCACTATATATGTAGCATAATTTTATAGCTCTTTTTACAATACAGCATTGTCTGAAAGCAGCTTTACAAATATCTAAACCCACAGCCCCAACTGAGCAAGCCTATGGCAACAGGAACAAGGAAAATCTCCCTAAGTGTGATGAAGAAAAACTTTGGGAGGACCAAGACTCAAAAAGGGACCCAACCCAAATAATGAATTTATAATAACAGTTTAAATACACAAAAGCTCAATATAACAATTTAAATAGAGAATATAATGAAAAGGAAAATTGACAAAATTTTTGTCTATATTGTATTATGTTATATTTTATTTATTATACACTCATAGACAAAAAAAAATTAAAGCACCCAGATAAAAATGTCGGATTGCTGCAAAACTCTGCATGAAGTCATGTCTCAGGCAGATATGTAAATGATTACAGGTGTGGTCTGATTAGACACTGGGTCTTGCCACAAGAGGGCATAAAAGTACTTCCCCCGCTGTCTATAAAAAGGCTCTCAGAGACTACTTTTGAGTAGTGTACATCTTGGTGCGAGATCATTGGTTGCTAGACATGCCTCTACAATGCACTCAGACATTTTGCCCAGTTGACAGATTTTGAGGGGGGGGGGGCATCAGTCGTTTTGATGAATTGCCCACCATCTAGACCATTCTGACCTAACTGTTAGGACGTTTTGGGAACAGTGGTTCCGTGAGCACACACACGAACAGGCTCCGGAAAGTCCAGACAGACCACTAGTAGAGAGGATCGTTTCATCCACCAACAAACACGAGCAGCTACCACAGTTGTGTTTTTCACCATCCAGACACAGATGGCATCTTCACTACACACCCCTTTGTCTGCCCAGACCATTTTCATACACTTACCAGAAGGAAATTTGTTGTCGCGGCGCCAATTACGTGTCCTGCTGTTGACAGCCAGCCACCATTACTTTTGTTTGCAGTTGTTGTGAACGAAAAACCTGGACTGGGACTGTATTGTCTTTTCTCGTGGTGAGCGCTTCAATCATGCCTTTGTTGTGGAGCGACACACTGCCCCAGCTGCTGGTGTGACGATCTGGGGAGCCATTTTTCAGCTGGATAATGTTCACCCACACACAACAAGATTTTCCCAGGAATGTCTCTGCCGGATTGTAACATTTCCTTGGCCTGCCCGGTTGCCAGATTTATCTGCATCTCGCATTTATGGGACCAGCTGGGATGCCAGCTTCAGGAAACCAGGAGTGTGGAGGACCTACAGGCCCAGCTGTGGGCAAATGAGTCAACAATCTCTCACCAAGAGGTGGCCTCTCAGAGCCTTTTTATAGGGCTGTGGGGAAAGCACTTTTACGCCCTCTTGTGGCAAGACCCAGCGACTAATCAGAGCACACCTGAAAACGTTTATGCAACTGCCGGCAACATTTCTATCTGGTTGCTTTAATTTTTTTGTCAGTGAATGTATAATAAATAAAATATAATACAATATAGACTAAAATTAAAGAGATCATGCAATAAGAGAACAGTTCAGAAAAAAAAACAGAATATGTAGTTCGGTATGTCTAGAACACAGAGTCTGTACACAGAACACATTTGTACCAACTGTAACATAAGACTCCCACAACACTAACAGCATAGCTAGAAAGGGGAGAACCAGAAAGTTACACAGCTAAGAGGGATCACATGATCTATGTAGTCCAATGAATGCTGTACAGATATACAACAGTATATCTAATAGTAATACAACCCCAAATCAAGTTGGGACAGTATGGAAAATAAAAATTTCAAATACTCAGTGTGTGTCACATGTACTTTTGTATTTTATTTCATTACAGACAGTATGAACCTAGATATTTCTTGTTTTGTCTGGTCATTTCTTTTGTTAATATACCTCAATTCCTGCATTTCAGGTCGTCAGCAACATTCCAATAAAATTGGGATGGGGCAATTTAGGGCCAGTAATAAGGTAAAAAATAGTGATGTGAATTCAAACAGGTGATGTCATCAGGTAATCGTAATCATGGCTTGGTACAAAAGCAGTATGAATGGCTGAGTCTTTGAGGAGCAAAGATGGGTAGAGGATCTCTAGTTTGTCAACAGTGTGTGAGAAAACTATTTACATATTTAAAAACAATGTTCCTAAAAGACGATTTGCATATTTCTCCCTCTACAGTGCATAATATTTTTAAATTCAAGGAATCTGATTGGATTTCAGTGCGTTAAGGGCAAGGGCGAAAGCTTAAGCTGAACTCCTTAAGCTGAACTCTGACCCTTCAGGATGGCACTGCATCAAGAACCATCATTCATCCATAGCTGATATAACAACATGGGTAAACCTTTGCACTACAATAATGCTACTTGTGTCAATGCCAGTGTTCTTCTGCAAAAAGAGGCCTGAGGCGGCATCAACTTCTCTGGACTCTGAGGCATGTGGGATGGACCGCCATACAGTGGATACATTGACCTTTTATAAAGCTGTGATTATGCTCATACAGCATGCATTCAAGACCTAACTCATTTGCTGGCTAATCATTAAAATGGCACACAGAGACATGAATGATTGTGAAACTGCACATTTTGGAGAGTGGAGTGTGGTCGTGAATGCACATTTTAGAAGGCACTTGTTAGGACACAGTTAAGCAAATAACCGGTTGGATCATTTCATTTCATGTATGTATATAATACAGATACTCTTTATTAAGACTTCATCAGGTAAACCCATTCAACTGCTTGTTAATGCAGATATATAATCACCCAATCACATGGCAGACACTCAATACATTTAGGCATGTAGACATGGTCAACACGACCTGCTAAGCCGAGCATCAGAATGGGGAAGAAAGTTGAATGAAGTGACTTTGAACATGACACGGTTTTTGGTGCTTTACTGGCTGGTCTGAGTATTTCAGAATCTGCTTATCTTTTGGGATTTTCACACACAGCCATCTCCACAGTTCAGAGAGAGAATGGTCTGAAAAAAGCAAATATTCAGTGAGTGGCCGTTCTTTGGGCAAAAGTGCCTTGTTGATGTCAAAAGTCAGAAGTTAATGGCCAGACTGGAAAGTTGAAGACTGGAAAAGTTTTGCCTGGTCTGATGAGTCTCAATTTCTGCTGCATTGTTTGGATAGTAGGGTCAGAATGTCTTGTAAACATCATAAAAGCATGGATGCATCCTACCTTGTATTAATGTTTCAGGCTGCTGCTGCTGGTGTAATGGTGTGGAGGATTTTTTTTGTGACACACTTTGGGCCCCTTAATACCAGCTGAGCAGTGTTTAGATGCCATAGCCTACTTGAGTATTGTTGCTGACCATGTCGATCTTTTTATGTCCACACCATAATTACTATTTCCAGCAGGATAACGCACCATGTTATAAAGATCAATTCATCTCAAACTGGTTTCTTGAACATGACAATGAGTTCACTGTACTCAAATGTCCTCCACATTTACCAGACCAAATCCACCAGACCTAAGTACCTTTTTGATGTGGTGAAACAGGAGATTCTATCGTCAATGTGGACCAACATCTCTAAGAGATGATTCCAGCACCTTGTTGAATCTACGCCATGAAAAATTGAGGCAGTTCTGAAGGCAAAAGTGATCAAACCTAGAACTAGCAAGGTGTACTATATTCAGAAAGTCTATATTCAGAAAGACCCTTTCATTTTTTCACATTTTTGTTATGTTGTGGCCTTGTGCTAAAATAAAATACTTGTTTTTTTATCATTCTGCACTCAATACCAATAATGACAAAGTGAAAACAGAATTTTACATTTTTGCAAATTTATTGAAAAGGAAAAACTAACATATTGCATTTCCATAAGTATTCAGACCCTTTACTATGGATTTTCTGCCAGTCTTATCTGCAGATCCCCCCAAGTTCTGTCAGGTTGGATGGGGACCGTCTGTGGACAGCAATTTTCAGGTCTCTCCAGAGATGATTGATTGGGTTAAAGTCAGGGCTCTGGCTGGGCCTCTCAAGGACATTCACAGAGTTGTCCCTAAGCCTCTCCTGTGTTGTCTTGACTGTGTGCATAGAGCCATTGTTTTGTTGGAATGGTATTTGGGCAGGTGATCAGCACCTGCCTGGTTTCCTCAAGACATGATGCTTAGAATTGAGACCAAATAGTAAAACCTTGGATTCATCAGACCAGAGAATCTTGTTTATCACAGTCTGAGAGTCCTTTAGGTGCTTTTTTGCAAACTCCATATGGGCTTTAAATGTGTCTTTTACCGAGGAGAGGCTTCTGTCTGGACACTCTGCCATGAAGCCCAGATTGGTGGAGTGCTGCAGTGATGACTGACCTTCTGGAAGTTCTCCCATCTGCACACAGGATCTTTGGAGCTCAGCCAGTGTGACAATTGGGTGACACCTGTGACACCTCTTTTACCATCCCCCTTCTTCCACTTTACTTAGTTTGGTGGGGCAGTCAGCACTAGGAAGAGTCATGGTTAAGCCAAACTTCTTCCATCAATTATGGAGCCCAATGTGTTCTTGGGAACTTTCAGTGCAGCAGATTTTTTTTGTAGCCTTCCCCATATCTGTGCCTCCACACAATCCTGTCTCTGAGCTCTACAGGCAGTTCTTTCCTCCTCATGGCTTGGTTTTTACTCTGATGTGCATTTGTTAGCTGTGAGACCTTATATAGAGAGGTTTGTGTGTCCAAACCATGTCCAATCAACTGAATTTAGCACGGGGGGACTCCAATCAATCTCAATCTTACTTTGGCTTGCCCGTTTCTTTTTGTTTTGTTCCCTGGTTAATTGAGGGCTACAAGAGATATGCTGTGAGACATTACACTACATGTGTTCTCATGATGCAGTGGTACGAATATGAATAACGCCCTGAACAATGTTATGAATAACACCCTACTTTTTAGAGAGACAAAGTGCCTTCCAATCCACAGATAACAAGCAGGAAGTAGGACAAGTCAAACAGCCCCTCCACCACTATATTACACTGACATAAATGAAAGTAGGGTTTAGTGTACACACGAACCAACAGTTATTTCCTCATAGGAAATAATGGATATTGGGCTCCCATATGTTATCCAGTGCTGGAATCTTAGAATGAGGAACATTCAGATAATGGGGTTTGAATGTATGTATAAATGTAGCTCATATAAAATGTCTTCGCCTAATTACATTCAAAAGAGTTTGTGTAGTAATGCACTGGAGTAATCACTGGAGTGAAACTTCATAGTTGCTGTGCAATATGTGTGTTTGCAAGTGTGTGTGGGTGTTATTCAGTTCCAAATCAGTACAAATGTGACTGAGTGCAATGAGACAGGGGGAAGCTTACACACCCGTCAATCAAATGCAGACACTCTAACACAGCTCCCACATTTTCAGACCCTCATTTGCTTGACTGTCGGTCTGTTTAGAATTCAGTCGGATAATCTGCTAATCATGGCAACAGCAGCATCATGCAAGGTCATTTTTAATCTAGCACTACGAATATATGCAGCTACATGCAGGTTGACATTTATGTGTTCTTTCAAAGAATTTTATTTTGGGTTTCCTATTCCTAGAGGGCTGATATCAGAGCTTTGATCATGTTCTGGTATATAGCACATTACTAGTTCTCAGTTGCTCAGTTATGCAAAACATCAGAGGCTTGATGCATATACATGGATACAGTACATACATACTGTAGCCGCTGCAGCCTCTCAAGTGCATGATGAGATTGGTGCACCCGGCATGCCTTGCAGGTCTGACACACCAGGTTTATTTTGATTATTATTCACATCTGTATCTGTAATACATTGCATTACTTTATGTACATAGATCTGAGTCTATTTATTTGTTCAGGTATGTTGTGCTTTTGCACTATGTTTAAGTGGATGTGCCTTGAGCAGGATGCGTACTTTATTTAAGGTAGCTTACCACCTCTAAGGTTCCGTTAGTCAGCCTTTGCACTGCTGGTAGATACATTAAGAACTCTATATCATGCTCGTAGGTTTTTCATTAAAGATTCTCATTATGAGCAGATTTCCTGGTGTGATTTCTTCTTCACCCATGTTACCCATCTTCTGTTAGATTGTGTTAATGCTGTGTGTAATGACTTTACCATAAAATTGTATGTGATGCTAACTGGTGGTCATGAATTTCCTTTAGTCTATATTGTCTTAGTAGCTAGTAGCACCTCATAGCTCCAGTGCAAAAATATGGACTCATAGCTATTTCCACATTTGAGATTAATTGAAAAATCTTGCATTTGATTTTCCCTGTTGCACTCATTTAAATCTCTGTGATAGCTTACTCTGTAACTTTTTAAACTAAAAACGATTATCCATGATGTGCCATATGCCTTGAATTTATCCAGAATTAGGAATACAAACATAAGAAAGAATAAAAGATCCTTAGTAAAACAAAAGCAGTTTGGGCTGATGCTATGGATATGTTAAGATGAAGATTAACTTCGTTTGCTCTTGCGCACAGTGCATTGATGTCTTTCAGGGATAAAAGAGCAAACGACAATTTTCATGTTTTACACAAGGATTAAAAGCCTGATTTTTTTGATAAAATGAAAGGACCTTTTATCGTGTCTTAAAAGTATCTTTCCTATCGCTATAATCAAACACGTTAATTGGAGTCTTAAAAATGCTGAAACAACTGAGACACAAACTAGAGAGAGAGGTGTAAATGAAGACAAACTCAGCAGATGTGTCTTTTTTAGTGACCATGATCCACCCTTAAGACAGTAAGAGGTGGCTGGTTTAGGTTTAGTATATTGTAAAGAATTGTAGTATGGTTGATAAGTATTAATTTTGTAAGTAATATACAGTATGTATGTAGATGGGGTTGCATAGACTAGTCGACTAGGACATCCACTAGTCGTAATGGGATGCTTAAGTTGACTAGCTGGAAGGAGAAAAAACAGTTCCAAGAGGATGCTGGAAGACAGTAAAAAAAGCGCTCTTCTTAAAAACACTGTGCCAATCAAACTTTGGTAG
Organism: Ancistrus triradiatus; assembly: GCA_025084515.1. Taxonomy (NCBI): domain Eukaryota; kingdom Metazoa; phylum Chordata; class Actinopteri; order Siluriformes; family Loricariidae; genus Ancistrus; species Ancistrus triradiatus. The sequence continues at coordinate 331,162 of JAJAGP010000064.1, read as the reverse complement.
TCTGGGAATACTGTACTTCAGAAAATATGAGTCAAATTTCTACAGTAGGCTAACCTGCACTGCAGTGCTTAATTTGTAAAACATCAGGTAAGGGAACACTGAGCGAGCCGGGATCCAGCGAAGTGGGCATCGAGTGAAAAGCTCCCGTATCGTATAAACACGACTGTGCTCATAGTGCAACACATAATACAGTAGCCTTCAAAATAGAATGAAATTCACCATATCCAAACCTCACCGTCCATGAGCTCTCCTGACGTGTGAGCACACAGCGTTCTGATGATCTAATTACGCCAGTTACCATCAAAGAAAATGAGCCGTTTGGGTTTGTGAAAAGGAGGCTACACAAAGATAAGTAGGCTTCCATTTAATTCGAATTTGTTTAGTAATATTACTTATTTACATTTTATTTTATATAAAAACAATGAAGATATTTGGACATGTGCTCCAAATGTGAGGGGTACCGGTGTAACGCCAGATCTTGTTCCGGCAAGATCCGGTTCAATTTAAGCACTGCACTGTTGTATCATTTTGCACATTTATTTATTATCGTCTTTCAAAGTGTAGCTATGGCAAACACAACTAGGAAAACATGATTAATATATTGTAGTCTAGCAATGCGGTGAGTGCAATAAAGTATCGTAGAGTTAATTTGCTAATTCATTGAGGAAAATAATCCATTATTACATATCTGTGACAGGCAAAAGTATGTGAACTTTTATTAACAGTTAATTTGAAGGTGGAATTAGAGTCAGGGAATTTCCATCAATGGATTGAGAATCAAGCCGTATTCAGTAACATTCAACAGGAATTCAGTAACTTCACAAGATGCTCTTTGGAGTATTGTGAAATCAAGCTGGGAAAATGCAGATCACCAGATTTTGCAGAAACCTTTGGCATCCGTAGTACAATAATGAATTATAATAGTGTGTCTAATACAGTGGGGTATTGTGGTCTTATTATAGTACGGTACACAGTACAGTTGTGTAGTGTAGTGTTATAAAAGGGTAAATAGTACAGTAATGTATTCTAGTGTATTATTCTACACTCATGGCCACATTATTAGGAACACCTGTAGGTACAACTGCTCAGTAACACACGTCAGCCTATCACATGGTAGAAACACAGTGCATTTAGGTATGTAGACATGGTCAAGATGATCTGCTGAAGTACAAACTGAGCATCAGAATCGTGAAAAAGTGATTTAAGTGACTTTAAAAGTGGTGTGATTGTTATTGCTATAGTGGTGCTTGAAAGTTTGTGAACCCTTTAGAATTTTCTATATTTCTGCATAAATATGACTTAAAACATCATAAGATTTTCACACAAGTCCTAAAAGTAGATAAAGAGAACCCAGTTAAACAAATGAGACATAAATATTATACTTGGCCATTTATTTATTGAGGGAAGTGATCCAATATTACATATTAGTGAGTTACAAAAGTATGTGAACCTTTGCTTTCAGTATCTGGTGTGACACCCCTGACATCCGATGATGTCATATTTATGCAGAAATGTAGAAAATTCTAAAGGGTTCACAAACTTTCAAGCACCACTGTATATGGGCTGGTCTAAGTATTTCAGAAACTGTTTATAGAGAATGGACAGGGAAACAAAAACTGACCGTGAACGTGGCGGAAATAAACTTGGCATGAGAGCCCCAAAAAACAAAACAAGAAGGCTAGCGAATCTAGCGGCTAAAGCTAGGCTAACATATCAAGGCAAGATCACTCTGTGCTAGGCTAAGCTAGGACATGAGCGAAATACCAGGCTTCATGCGCTGATGATCTGGTGATCTGTGACTGCATAATCCGAAGCTTTATAGCAGGCAAATGTTGAGTGGTGATGAGAAACCTGTGTGAAAGGTGGGGCGGGGATCCGACATGGCGAAAGGCAGCCAATAGATCTGTGGGGGAAGCATAGCACAATACAAGCACGATGCATGCAAAACAAAACCAAACACACATGGAGAGGGCGAGCGAAACGAAAACAAAGACACGTAGACAGGAACGAAAGGTAAAAAAAAAAGCGTAAAATAGGCAAGCTTGGAAAGCGGACCCTGACAGTATCCTTCCCTCAAGGATCGACACCGGCCAATCTGGGCACTGCCAGGGTTAGCCTTGTGAAAATTGTGGATAACAGATTTATCCACAATCAGATTTATCAGGTCAGAAGAGGCTACTGGCCTAATCTGAGAGACGTGAAACGTGGGGTGTATACGCATGTGACGAGGTAAAGGTGAATGGAAGACTGATTAATAACCTTGTCAGTAGGGCAATATACCTGGGTGTGAGTTTCCTGGACTCGCTGGCAGTTGGCGGAGTGCTGGGTCATGCCACGGGGCTTGAGCAGGGCTGACCTGGTGGTCTTCCACTTCTTTTGGCATGGGCAAAGGTGATGGTGGACGGAGCAGACAAGCAGGGCAGAGTGGCCTTGTTCTCCTGGTGGGCCCATTCGGCCTGCCCGTTGGACTGGGGGTCAAATCCCGACGTGAGACTGACTGTGGCCCCCATGGATCTGCAGAACTCCTTCCACACCTGGGACTTGAACCGGGGCCCCCTGTCCGACACAATGTCCAGAGGGATACCATGAATCTTAAAAACCTGATCAAACAGAATGCTGGCCGTCTCCGAGGCTGTGGGCAACTTGGGCAGGGTGACCAGGCGGACGACCTTTGAGAAGCAATCTATGACCGTAAGGATGGTGGTCTTGCCGTTGGGCTTCGGAAGCCCTGTGACAAAGTCCATGGCAATGTGGGACCACGAGTGGCCCAGAACCCGCAGCAGTTGGAGCAGACCGGCCGGGGGCTGGTGTGATGCCTTGCAGCGGGCACAGGTGGTGCAGGTGGCCATGAACTCCTTCACGTCTATCTCCACGGCTGGCCACCAGGAATACTTCCGGATCAGGGACAAAATGCGATGACTGTCGGGGTGGCCCGTGTACTTGGAGTCGTGCCCCCACTGGAGAACGGTGGACCTGGCCGAGACGGGCACATAGAGACGGTTGGGTGGCCCGTCCCCGGGGCCAGGTTCCGTCTTCTGAGCCTCCTTGATCGTCCGTTCTACCTCCCAGGAGAGATGTGCAACCAGGCGGTCAGGTGGGAGGATGGTGTCTTCAGGAGCCACTGGGCCCTCCGAGGAGAATAGGCAGAGAGGGCATCTGGCTTGACGTTCCTGAAAACAGGGCGATATGTTAGTGTAAAATTAAAATGAGAAAAAAACAAAGCCCATCTGGCCTGACAAGAGTTGAGCCTCTTGGCGGACTGTATGTATGCCAGGTTCTTGTGGTCCGTCCATACCACAAACGGCTGCTCCACTCCCTCAAGCCAGAGCCTCCAATCCTCAAGGGCCAGCTTCATGATGAGCAGCTCCCAGTTACCGACGTCATAATTAACCTCCGTGGGGGAGAGGTGCCAAGAGAAAAAGGCGCATGGGTGCAGCTTGTTGTCAGCCCCCACACGTTGAGAGAGGACGGCCCTCACTCCAAGGTCTCCACGATGAATTGTCTCCCAGCGTGGGGCTAAACGAGAACCGGGGCCATGGTAAACGGCTCTTTGAGGCGCTGAAAGACCCCATGGGCTTCAGGTGTCCATCTAAAGGGAGACTTGGTGGAGGTGAGTTGGGTGACTGGAGCCACCATCTTGCTGTAGTCTCTAATAAAGCGCCGCTAAAAATTTACGAATCCCAAAAATCATTGTAGCTCCTTCCGTCCTGGGGGAATAGGCCACTTTGCCACTGCTTTGATCTTGACTGGGTCTGCTTGGATGCTTCCTCGCTGGACTATAAACCCCAGGAAGGAGATAATGTTCACATGGAAGGCGCACTTCTCGGCCTTGACAAACAGCTTGTTCTCTAGCAAGTGGGAAAGGACCTGGCGAATATGATGGACATGCTCCTCCTTGAACCAGGAAAAAGTCAAATTATCGTCTAGATAGACGATAAAAACGATTGAGGTAGTCTCTTAGCACATCATTGAAAACTCTTAGCACATGTCTGGAAAACGGATGGAGCGTTAGTGAGCACAAAGGGCATAACCTTGTACTGGAAGTGGCCAAGCAGGGTGTCGCCTTTCTTGATGCGGACGAGGTGGTACACGTTGTGTAGGCCCAACATCGAGAAGATGGATGCACCCTGGAGGAGACCAAAAGGAAAAGAGATAAGTGGAAGGGGGTACCTGTTACACTTGGTGATAGCGTGGAGACCACGAAAGTCGATGCAAGGATGGAGGTATCCATCCTCCTTGGCTATAAAGAAAAACCCAGCTCCGAGGGGAGAGGAGGAGGGCCTGATAAGACCTGCCGGCTAAAATTCAGAGATGTACTCCTCCATAGCGTCCCTTTCTCCTCGGAAAAGTTGATATAGGCAGCTGGTAGGCAGCTATGCGCTGGGGAGGAGGTCAATGGAGCAGGGGCGGTGAGGGGGCAGGCTCTTGGCATGGTCCTTGTTGAACACCACCCTCAGGTTGTGGTATTGGCGGGGGACCAGGGTGAGGTCCACAGGCTCCGGAGGCCGAGAAGTGTGCGACGGGTCCTTGGACGGGGGAAGAGCCAACCTCAGGCAACTCTGGTGACAGGCTTTGATCCATCCCAGGACATTCCCAGAAGCCCAATCAATGGTGGGGTTATGGAGAGTCAACCATGGCAATCCAAGGACCAGGGGAGTCTTGGGGGTCTGAACGACTGTAAAGGAGAGCACCTCATGGTGGTTACTTGAGAGGATGAGGGGAATCGGGAGCATAGGGTGAGTGATATGGGCCAGGAGCTTGCCGTCAAGTGAATAAGCTCACCTCCGTGTCTCCAGGGTCTCCAAACGGGTACCAAATTCCTGGGGAAGGTTCTGGACCATCAAGTTATCCTCTGCCCCCAAATCCACGAGGGCCTCCAAGGTGCGCGTGGTCCTGGGAAGATAAACAGTGGCCGGAAGCAAGAGCACAGATTGGCATGACTGTAGAGGGCTTGTAGTGGTGCTCGTCAGCGCCCCCAGGTCTACTCACGAGCCGGTCCTTTTGGGTGTACTGGGCGGGAGGACAGCACATGACCTGAACCCCCGCAGTAGAAACACAGCCCTAGTTAGTTTCGGTGGGCCCGTTTGCGGGGGATTAAATTAGTACGACCCAGCTGCAGGGCTTCAGGTTCTTCTGAGGGCAAGGGGACCTATGCCGAGAGGACTTGGACCTCCGGGGCAGTGGGTCCGGTATGGGACAATAGATTCGCCAGGCTAGGGGGATCGTCAAAGGCCGCCAGTTCGTCCTTGAACCTCTCCAAACACCCCTGTAGGAACGTCTCCCGCAGGGAGGGATTGTTCCATTGGGCATCCGTAACCAACGACCAGCGTAGTCGGCGGCTGACCGTGAGCCCTGTCAAAAATTGAAGAGGTGGCTCGACGCCACTTCCCCGTGGCTAGGGTGGTCGAACACCTCCCTAAACTGACGATACCTTGTAGCCAGATCATACTGTAATGCGAGGTCTAGGATCCCTGTAAGCTAACTTGGCTGGAACCCAATGTGGACCCAAAGAACAGGCAGACAAGGCGTAATGAATAAAGTAGAATTTATTAATAACAATAAATAAACTCAGAGCTAAACGGATAACGGAAGCTAGGAAAAAATAGCACAACTAACGAGGACAAAACCAAATGTGAGTTCAGGAAACCAGAACTTGAACGGTGAGAAACAAGGGCGGAGCAGCAACGGTTTGTGGCTGGCTTCCCAGGCAACGTAACGTTCCAGGTAACGTGTTTGTCCGAGGTGAGGCGTGACCAGAAGACAGGATCGAGAAACTGCTGGAAGCGAAACAAAAACTGAGCGTGAACATAGCGGAAATAAACTTGGCATGTGAGCCCCAAGAAACAAAACAAGAAGGCTAGCGAAGCTAGCGGACAGAAACAAAAGATAGACATGTAAAACATGCGTAAAACATGCGAGTGTGGAAAGCAGACCCTGACATATATAGTCCATCCATGCTAATGAGTTGTGCATTTGGGCACAGTAGTTGGTGCACCAGTTTTGTATTTGGCTGCAATGTGCTTGACTTTGCACTGCCTTTTCATCAGAACAATTCTTGCCATCCTCCTCTGACCCCTGTCATGTGTTGTTGTTGTTGTCCACAGGATCCCCGTTGCTAGATGTTTTTCCTAAGTCGCACCATTCTCAGTACACTCTTGACACCATTGCACACAAACACCCCACAAGTTGGCAGTTTTTGAAAAACTGGCACAGTTAGTGTCAGGAATGCTCGAACACAGAGGTGGAATCAAATGCAGGTTTATTCAAACAAGAAGCAAAAACGTGGTCAATAACAAGCCGAGGTCAAAACCGGGAAATCCGTACTATCGAGCGTCAAAGCCAAAGGATATACCAAAAAACCAGAAAGGCCGTAGTCAGAAACGTAAGTCGTATACCAGATCGCAAAATAACCACTTGAAATAACCGCTCAGAAGAAACGTACCAATAACTGGACGAGACCTCGCACCAACTTGATCTTCTTCAACGCCTTTTATGCTGAACGGAAGCGGCAAACCTAGTATTCAGGTGACGGCGCCCTCTGCTGGCGCGGATGCGAATCGGCGGCTACCCTGACATACCCCCCTCCCCTGACGGGGCGGCCCCTGCCGACCGTACATCTCTCCGAGGACGACCCCGGGCCGAGGAGCGGGACGACCGGGGAAGTCGCGGTGGAAGTCCGCGATAAGCGACGGGTCAAGAATGTCATGGACCGAGACCCACGCACGCTCTTCAGGACCATAACCTTCCCAATCCCACCAAATACTGCAAACGCCCCGCCCGACGCCTGGAAATCGAGCAGTCGGCTCACACTGTAGGCCAGAGAGCCGCCGTCCACCTCCAGCGGCGGGGGAGGTTCAACCCCTGCGTCTGACCCTGGGAGGAGGAATGGAAAGGTTTGAGCAAACGACACGTGAAACGTGGGGGGCAATTGCGGTAAGTACTCGGCAAATTGCAGGACGGTAAGCTACAGGATTGACTTGCTTGAGCACCTTGAAAGGCCCAATGTATCTGGGACTTAACTTTTTACAGGGCAGTTTCAGTTTCAGGTCCCTGGTTGACAACCACACCATGTCACCGGGTCTGAACGCCTCCAAGTCCCTTCGATGACGGTTGGCCTGTAAACGCTGCCTGTGAACGGCCCGTTGCAACCGGACGTGAGCCTCCTCCCAGGCCTCTGCACTCCTCTTTATCCAGTCATCCACTGCTGGAACGTAAGACGGCTCTCCGGACCAGGGAAACAATGGCGGTTGATAACCTAGTACACATTGAAAAGGAGTTAGCCCTGTCGATGAACTCCGTAGGGAGTTCTGGGCGTACTCTACCCAGGGTATGTACCGAACCCACTCATGCTGAAACCGGGAACAATATGACCTGAGATACCTCCCAACCTCCTGGTTCATTCGTTCCGTCTGTCCATTCGACTGGGGATGATAACCTGATGAGAGACAGACATTAATCTCAAGCTTTTTGCAAAACTCCTCCCAGACACGGGAGGTAAACTGCGGACCTCGATCAGACACTATTTCTTCGGGAATCCCGAATAAACGAAAAACCGAATCCACTAAACACTCCGCCGTTTCTATAGCAGTGGGGAGTTTAGGTAGTGGCACTAACCGACACGATTTGGAGAACCGGTCAACTATCACCAGGATTACAGTCTTACCCTGGGAGGTAGGCAGGTCAGTGATGAAGTCTACTCCCAGATGTGACCAGGGACGCTGAGGAATTACCAACGGTTCCAACAACCCCGCAGGCGCCTGACGGCTAGCCTTGGACTGCGCGCATACCGTACATGCTGTCACCCAAGTTCTGACCTCTTCCTCCAGCCCCTGCCACCAAAACCGGTTCCTAACCAGGTCCAGAGTTCTACAAATCCCCGGATGACCAGCACTGGGGTGACTATGGATTGTCTCTATGACCTGGTTCCTAAAAGAGGACGGAACGAATTCCCTAGCTGGAGGACAATTGGCCGGAGGCGGTTCCACCCGCTGGCCCTCTCGTATCTGATCAAGAAGATCCCAGCTTATGGGTCTTACCCAACATTCGGGTCCCAAGACAGTTGCAGGAGGATCCTCCACCCGGTCTGACTCCCCCATGCGGGACAGAGCGTCGGCTTTCCCGTTCTTGGCGCCTGCAAGATATGACATGGTAAAGTTAAACCGGGTGAAAAACAATGCCCACCTCGCTTGTCTGGGATTCAATCGTCTAGCTGTTCGTAAGTACTCCAGATTCTTATGATCAGTTAGTACTAAGAACGGGTGGTTCCGCCCCCTCGAGCCAATGCCTCCACTCTTCTAAGGCCAGCTTAATGGCCAGTAGCTCCCGATCACCCACACAATAGTTACGCTCAGCCAGACTAAGCTTACATGAATAAAAAGCACATGGGTACAGTTTCGACGGGGTACCCGACCGTTGAGACAAGATCGCGCCTACCCCGGTAGACGAAGCGTCCACCTCTACAATGAAGGGTAGATCGGATCCGGCAACCTTAGAATCGGAGCTAGAGCAAGTAGTGAAACGTGTGCTTCAGCTTAGCAAACGCCTCCTCAGCGTCCTCCAAACCGTGCTCAGGACTCCGTCGCTTAGGAGCAGTGATCCACCCTAGCGAGAGTGACGATGGAAGACGCGTGCTTGTCGCCCGTGGACTGACTAGGACAAACACCTGTGACGAGCCGAGGATCAGAATAGAGGGCAGCAGAGACGGGCGAGGGACGGCACGGGGTAAGGGCCTGTCCAAACGCAGGCAGCGACCCATGGCCGCGCGGTGAGAAGCAACAGTCGGCCTCGAGAGAACGCGTGTCCAGCCCAGTAGCGCAGGCGACGAGACAGCTTGAACCTCGCGCCCAGCTCCGGCGGGTAAACGAGTCGCGAGACAGAGCTGACAAAAACCCTTCAACAGGGGAAGTCACAAGGGCGGCAGCCCGGTATGAAGTTCTGAATTAAAACCGACGGTAATAAATTGGCAAACCCGAGGAAGGAACCTTGTAACTCCTAACAGTGGCTGGCATCGGCAGTCTACCACCGCGCTCTACTTATCTTTTTCCATGCAGAATACCCTTGTTTATTGGGGACTTGGTTAATGCACGTAAGCCCACAGGAAATGCCACCTTGCGACACGGTGATAGATTCACCATGTTATCACCCTACTTTACCCAAACAAACGGTTCTCCCGGCTACGCATAGGACAGTACCTGCGGTAATGAGCCGAATTAATCGGATATTATTACATTCTGTGAAATACTACCAATCTGCTAGTCTATGATACAATCAAACAAAACGTGTCAAATTTCTATCAACCGTCGTGTAAACGTTCTGGAGCTGCAACCGCGGGCGCAATAGCCCAGTCCATCGGCATCACCGAGTAATATCGTATGACCCCGCGCGGCGCCTCTTGATACAAATTGCAAATTCAGCAAAGAGGATCAGCTACGTAGAGCCCGCGACCTGTAGTCGTACGCCACTTAGACCCCGGGATTCTCAACCAACGCAAAGATCCATTATGCACTAGTAATCGCAAATCTAAAACCAAGTTCTATTGAGATTCTGCCCGGACACCCACTCGCTAGAACATGAGGGTCCATCGACATGATCGCGAACAACAAGAGCTTTAGAACTCAGAACCAATCCAGCAGTAGCCGAACGAACAGCCGATCGCAGTACAAGGCGGTAATGTAGTGAACGGTGAGAAGTACCTTCTGTCGGGGATTGCCGCCCAGCACCAGAGCGCTGATCCACAACAGTGTCCGGGCATGGGCAAAACCTCGAGCTGAACGAAAATCAACAAGAATATGGGCTGATCAGCGAGCCAGCACCGCGGAGCGAAAGAATGGGAGATAGTTTGAATCCGTAATGAGCTACCAACCGACGCAGGACAAGAGCCAGACATGACGTCAGGGAACCGCCCTGCGTCAATTGTGCTCCCTGAAAGGGCACGCAAGAGGACCGAGGGCGCCGCAACTGCGTACGACGCCGTGTGCCATCAGGTCCATGGAGTCCGTACGCTGTGGGGGGGAAGGGCGACCGAGAGACGGTAGGAGAGGTAGAAGGGTCGAATGTAAACCCAAGTTGTAGGGCCTCTTCACCACTAGCTTCCTCTAAGGCCACCGTTCTACTGTTTGCGTTGAGAGCGATCTTGGGTAATGGTGCGCGTGGTGCGAACGGATGTTGGGTGTGAGTGTCGGTAAGATGTGGGTCAAACAGTCACCGAAGCATTAGCAAACAACAGCGCAAGCGAGTACGAGCTACAGATAGCAAACATACGCCGAAAGGATGAGAGAGCACCGCCGGCGAGCAGCCGTTACGAGCAACACCTGATCGAGGGGGAGGCAGCACCGAGCTGCATCCGTAGCAAAGACCTCCTGAAGGCTTATGGTAACAGACGTGGTATTGCTGACCACATCCTCCTGGTCGGCGGCTCTCCACCTGTGTAGCCCAGACCGAGCTGGTAGGGGTTAGGGTTGTTGTAGGGTTATACAGTTTGAAGCACTCGTGATCCATGCGTTACCTCATTTCGGCGCCAGTCAAAGACTGGAAGAATGCCGAACCAAGAAAGGATTACTCTGGAACCCCAGAATGATGTCAGTTTCGGATGGACGTTATGACCAGCAGCGAGATCTCCTCTTATGGCAAATAACCCGTTCGCATATCAGTTGTATGTTGCTCGTCCCACTGAAGGCTGCTCCCCAAGGTCACTCCCAAGTCAACAGCTAAGAATCAGGGGGAAATCAGTTAAACAAGTCTAGTCAATTGGTTATTTGGTGTTCCTCTGCACCGTCCGCGTTTAAAAGCGTCATGGAAAGTTCCCTTGACTGCTCCCGAAGTCGCATGGCGCTTTTGTAAGGAAGGTAGAACCCGTTTCCAATAGTAGCGGTGGCTGTACACTGGCACACAACCCAACACATGCTGCTTGAAGTTATGGTATAAGGTGGGTATCATGAGTCCTATCCAACCCTCACAAGCGTGGACATAACAGCCCGCCCCAGGCCATCTATGGCAAGACGGGACCACCGATGACCTGCATTCCCGCAGTAGAGAACAGAAGAGAAACTCCAGCACGCGCGTACGATCCTGCTTAGGTAAATGGTGAGGTTATAATTTCTGGCCTACTTCCATGGGCCGGGGGTCTGCACTTCTGGTAGTTCTCGTGGACTCCAGACAATCTGAATGACCGTAAGGGACCTTCTCGACCGAAGACAGCGCGTTGTGGAAGACAGAGGGACAGATTATATATAGTCATCCAGAGACAAGCGTGGACCCCCCTGCACCAGCGAGCTCAATCCTGGAGATCTGGGCGTTAGACTTATAGGGACCGTTCTTTAAATAGGTCAGGAGAGCAGGGGGATTTTGTTCCAGTCACTCCATTGCGCAGAGTCGGAACTCAAGAGCAACATCGGCTGTCTGCTATGCCTTGTCGAAGTTCCCCAGACGCCGCCCCTAGTCTCCCCAGCCGATGGATGATCAAAAAATTCTTTAAAACAGTGAATAAAAATTAGCTCTGACAGTAGTGCATCGCTGTTTGGGACCACAATGACGTGTGTGGCCATTGTTTAGCTTGCCAGGGAGGAAAGAGATCACGAAGTTGAAATCTTATTCAATGTCTCTACGGAATATTGTTCCGGGGTGTTCAATATAAAGACTGCACTGCATCCATTCAAAAATTCTTTGCAGAATCCCAAAGAGCCCGTAGTACCTTCTGGTAGTGCACAAACATGCAGTGCCTGAGGAAACTCACACTGCAAACAGGGTAGCCGAGATCCTGCTGGAGGCGTGGGACCGCGAAGAACGAAAGAGAGGTGAGATCGTAGCGCGACGACGAGACCGAGAAAGTAGCAGAGCCGCTCAGGGGGGAATCGTTGACGCTGTCGTGCCTAAGATCTGGAGTTAGGGTGAACCACGGGTGAACGCATCGTGTGGCTACTGAATAGAAACAGAGACGAAGAGACAAATTCCTGTAGCATTTTTAAAAAAAGCACAAACGGCTAACTTCCTCCATTCTTTCTGCTCACTGTCGAGTCAATACGATCCGCCAAACCTGCTGATTTCCATGTTCGGCGAGGTCTTTCGGTCAGGGAAATGCATACGAACACAGACGGTGGAATAAATGCAGGTTTATTCAAAAATACAAGAAGGCAAAAACGGGGGTTCAATAACAAGCCCGAGGTCAGAAAAAGACGATAGAGAGAAATCCACGTACTATGCGCAGAGGTTCAAAAGCCAAAGGGCATATCCCAGAAAAAAACCAGACCAGAAAAGCCGTATCGTCAGAAAACGTAAGAGTCGTCCTTCCTAATATACCAGATCGCAAAAAAGCCACTTGAAATAACCGCTCAGAAAACGTTACCAGAAACGTACCAATAACTGGACGAGACCTCGCACCAACTGATCTTCTTCAACGCCTTTTATGCTGAACGGAAGCGGCAACCTAGTATTCAGGTGACGGCGCCCTCTGCTGGCGCGGATGCGAATCGGCGGCTACCCTGACAGTTAGTCTAGCACCAATGACAATGACTTGTTTGAACTTGCTCAGATCACTCGATTTTCCCATTCTCATTTGGATTCTCACTGAAACTGATCCACAGAAAACTTGCTCACTTGATTTTATGCTGCACTCTGAAGTCTAATTTCCCTACATGGAAGCTCCAATCATGAAAGGGCAGGTGTCTCAAATAGAGTGACCATTCAGTGTAGAGCAGGAATGTTTTATTATAGTGATGTATATACAGCAGTGATGTACTATGATTTTATAGTAATATGCTTTATATAATATAGTCATATATCACAGTGTACAGAAAGATAGTGCTGGTAGTATCATAGTGGTTAGCACTGTTGCCTCACAGTTCCTAAGACAAAGGTTCAAGACCTGCCCTCTCCCCATTTCGAAGGCATGAGTTAGGTCAATTGGTATTTCTAAAGTGTGTGTAATGTGACAACTCTACACAGTCTGTGGTGGGTATTGAACAAACATCTCTGGAGCTGTGAGGTGACCGTGCTGACTACTGTGCCAACATGCTGTCTCATAGTTATGCCTCAGTAAAACAGGAGTCATGGATGACCTTTTAAGAGTTTGTAAATCATCCGGTTAATTTAAAAAGTAAAATACTTAACATGCTTCAGTTGCATTTTCCATATAATGAGATTTTGGGGTTACAAAAATGGTACAGTTTTACATTATATTAAAATTTTTATTTAGACTAATTACCCACAAACACATAACCTTTTACACATTTTACCAACCGTGCCAAGAGAGGCAAATATCCAGGTGGTCCACTGGTGTTTTTGCAAGGTCTTGAGTGCAGTTGACTTGTTAGGTCTTAATCCAAGTCAGGTATAGCCAATTACAGGGCTAAATAAATCCTGTGACCCTTCAAGGGTCTCAGAATATTGTGCTTACACTTATCAGCCATGGGTTCCTCTGCAGCTGATTGAAAGCCAACGTTCCATGGCCAATGGAGACACTGCGTCTGAAAAGAAGATGGATATTACAATAAGCCAATGATCCAAATTAACCTTAATCTTCTTCATTAACACAATGATAATGGTTATGGAATGGCCTTACAGACTTGAATGATTTTATTGAAACTCTATGGATAGATCTCAAACATGCTGTGCATGAAAGACTACTGAACCCTAAGTTTTCTGAAGGCTTACAAATTCCAATACAAGAATACAAAATATGTAAGCTGGCTTTCAGAAATGTGTGGGGACTGCGATTTACTAAATATTGACTGACAGGATGCCCAAACGTTTGCATATGAAAGATGACCTACATGTTTCATTATTATTTTTATCAAAAGCAAAAGCAACTTTTTTTTTTTCAAAAAACTTTTGACTGTGTTATTACCAGGCATAAAGAGTTCAACATCTAGATCCTTGCCGGGTCGTATCCTCTGCCTTATCCAAGCTCCATATCTATGTTGGTTTCAGAACTGGCAAACTGTCATCAAGTAGCACTGGTGTCATGGCTGAAGGCAGATGAGGGTATTCAATAGATTTCTTATTTTTAGTAAGTAGACCAGAAACACTGCTCAAAAAACAATAACAGTCCATCATGTGATCCTTCTGTTCTCACCATATCATTGGAATTGTAAATGAGACTAATTTCCGAGTACCTCTCAGCAAAGTTTGCAGGTTGGCTGCACATGTTGCACAACAAATGTGAAGAGACCAGAGTTTGTTTTGGTCAGCAAGTTTACATCCAAAGTACAGCTCATAAAATTTGTTAGTAAGTGCCGTCATTGTCAAGTCTTTGAGCCTTAAGCGTATACTCGCCACAAATGTAACAGAATCATTTGCAGGTGTGGCATTATTGGCAAGACATTTCTGCTGTGTTAAATCTTAGTAAACACAGCAAATCATATTGTTTAGCATAGTCATTATAGCATTGCCTGAAGAACTTGTCACCATGTGTTCAGACAGCATCTGTAAATATGAGTAGCTTTTATAGACTGCATGCCCTCATCTAACCTTACTAAGCGTGCCTAGGCATGCATAAGACAACATTTGCATAGCACCAGGCATATTTGGACTGACCAAATCAGCTTGCTTTGGGGGCAACATACTAGTAGGCTTAAGACATGTGAAATAAACAATAGTTTGTATTTACAAAATGGTAGGATAGACAAATTGTAAGCTGATTTTCCTGACCAGTGACCCAAAATCCATAGAATACACACAAAAAGTGTTAAAGTATAATAACCTTAAGGTATAATGAATTGTTAACTTCTTCATCGTTTAGAAATTTGGCATGATTCAGAGTGGGTTGGTAGCTGTGACTTTTTTCATTCCATATTTGTATGTAGTCTCTTGAAACATTGATTATTTAAGCAATGATACTGATTTCTCTCTATCCAGTTAACAGAAATGGCTGCAATTGGGGACTAGTTATCACACCATGTCATGTATTCATTCAGTGGCAATCTTGGAGTGAGTCATATGTGGTCCAGCGTGTACTCCACTGGTGTAGTGTGTGAAGTTTGTTTTTCTCTGGTTGTAACAGGAACTCAACGTTCTGCATGAAGGTGTCTATGACTCTGATGGTGGCGGATAATGACACAGCGATCTGTTATAACTCCAAACTGCGGTACACAGAGAAGGCTGAGCTTGGCAAGAGTAAAGACATCTCTTGCCCTGATATCCAAGATTTTATCCAACTTGGCCAAATGCCACACATCACGTGGTATAAGGTAGGACATGCTATTAATGTTGGCCTTGTGGATGGTGTTGTTCTCTCTGTAGTTGGTAGGTTTATTATTTTCTCTCTCTCTCTCTCTCTCCCCCTCTGGTGATAGGAGTGTAGTGAGTGGCAGTGGAGGACAAGTATACTGCAGTCTGGAGATACTCTGTCCATCCAGGAGGTGACGGAGGAAGACATTGGAAACTACACCTGTGAGCTGCCCTTTGCTGGCTTCCTGGTGCGGCGTACCACTTATCTGAGTGTGACAGGTAATACTTTGGGCTTCTAAATAAAGGTTAAATCACACAGCACAATGGACACTGATATTTTGATTCATGATACATGACTTCAAGAATCCTGGAAGACATTTTAAGTTCTGACTGCTTGTGTATATGAATGGAACTGCACGAGAGGTATTAAATTGATGAGCATTTAGCACAATGACTGCAGCCCAGAGCCTATGTCTTATGTCACATAATAGGTACAATTATAGACATACAGTAGTTTGTAGTCACTATGAAATTACATTGATTTTTATACTCAGAATCTCAGTTGACACTCAGTAGTCATTTCAAGTTGCATTGTTCATTAATTAAACCAATTAGCACATGTAAGGAACAGTTATTGTTTTCCTATACATCTTCTAATGTATCTTCTATACATTTCTTGTCTATTATCTGGTAAATCAGCTGTATACTAACTACATATGCAATCAATTACACAATTACATAATTACATAATACTCCATACATACATTTTCATATTTTGTATGAGGATGCAATAATATGGACCCACTGTGTCTTTTGCTGGTACATTGCTGGACCGCTGTACCAACACGTTTTTAACAGCTCTGACTCACATGAAAAGATAGTATGTCATTTTGTGAAATAAACATTTCTGGTGAAATCAGGCTGATTTGTGAATGGTAAACAATCGACCATCATTAACATTAGCTATCTTAGCTAAGTTAAATATAGAAAGATTTGCAAATTTGTATATGGGATTTAATATGGGAAGCATACTGTAATGACTGGTCAACAGCATGAAGTGAAATATGTGCTTGCGCTGTTTTAAAAACCACCAGCCACCACTCATGTATAAACAAAGCTATGTGCTTTTACTATTTTAAAATCTACCACTGTGCTATTGCCACTGTGTTATTGGTGTCCAAAATGTTATCTAGCTCAGTGCTGTTAGTAGACCTCTTTGCTTTATAGCCAAATAACCACACAAAGCACTATAGAGAATGAGTATCAATGAGCTCTAAAAGCTTGCATAAAAACGCAAACATACAGTCCCCTCCACAAGTACTGTTACCCCTGCAAAAGAGTTATGAAAATTACCATTTGGCAAATTAACCCTGAAACTGAGGAAAAGCCTTTAATTGAAGTAAATTTTGTCTGAGAAAAAAAAATTCCCCACAACGAAATAATTATTATGAAAACCACAATTATTGGCAGCCCTGTATGTAATACTTTGCACAACCACCCCTTGCTGATAAAACAGCATTAATGTATCTTCTACAATAACATTTGATAAGTTTGGGGAATACAGAGCGGGGAACCTGAGGCAATTCCTCAAAATCTCTCTTGATCATCCAGAGTCCTATGGTCTGTATTGTGCACTCCATTTTAGCTTACATACAGGTTTTCTATGTAGTTTAGATCAGATGATTTGATTTTTGGATCAGTAAACCATTTCGTGTTGATCTGGACATCATCAGGATCATTGTCCTTCTGGAAGATCAAACGATGACACATTTTAGTTTCTTGGCATTTCATATTTGGTATTGATATTGATATTTGATGTCAATTCATGGTGTACACTATGTCATAGACTCTCTACCATACTTATCAGTGAATCTCACTGTTTTCAGCATGTCATCCTTCATTTTACACCACAGATAACTTGCTTGTTGCCAAACAGGTCAATTTACATTTTATTTAACATTATTTAAAGACGGTTACAGCAAAGTCCCAGTAGCACTGAGTAAACACCAAGTGCTTATGTTTGTGGTTAGATAACAAAGCAGGTTTTTTCTGGAAGGTTTTCCAAATAATCTCCCGGCATAGAGGTGTTTGATGGTGGTTTTGTAGACTTGGTGACCCCAAGATGCCACCTTTTTCTATGACTTTGCAACAGTGACCATTAGGTGTGTTTTGCTTCTCTTACCAGCCTCCTTATGTGTGTGGGTCAAAATAAACGCATGCCCTCGTGCAGGCAATTTTTCCACAATTCCAATATATGGAAACTTTTTAATTATTGCCATGACTGTAGATTTGGGACACTTATCAGGCGAGTTGCTGTTATTTTATAGTCATAAGGGATTTTTTTCAGACTAAATTTATTCAATTGAAGGTTTTCAGTGTGAGATTAAGCTAATTCACTAAAAAGTGAATTTCCTATAAACATTTTTACTCATCTTTACCAGAGGTACCAATAATGGTGGAAGGGGCTGTACATTATTAGACAAACTAACATTGGCATAAACTAGCTTAAACCAGTCAAATCTTTATTGGCTATTATTTCAGTACCTAGGTATTTTATCTTCTTTCTAAGGCTATTTTGCGAAGGCACAAGGTTTTGGAAACGTATGATGCACGAGTCCAAAAACTCCTGACTGCTCTGAATGACAATTACTATTACCGGATTTTCAGGGTGACTGACAGAGTGTTTCTTTATCCCCTGACTCCACAATGCTGTTTAATCAATTTCAACAAAGAAATTCTGCAAACTGGGGCTTAACCTATAATAACCACCACGTGGCCATGTGGGTGCATTTAGCAGTATGCAAGTTCATGTGCGGCCCGACACATGAAACATTCTTCATAGTATAGCCTGCAGATACAAGGATAGTTAGTCTGGGTGGCTTGAACAAGAATAGGCCAGAACGAAATAGAACAGGTTAATGTATGTATTTAATACGCTGTGCCTCTCCCCTCTTGAGGCTGTTTAATAAAGCGATTTCAGGGTGCTGTGTCTTCATAACGTTAACTGTGGTGATAAAGCACTTCATTATAGAGCAGTGACGGCCAGGCAGACCCACTTTACTACACTCACATGCACACACATTTAACTTCCATTATTTCTGTGACCTTCCAGCTGCTCTCTCTCTCTCTCTGTCTTTCTCGCACGCACACACACGCTTACAAAGACACATGCACGTCTACTAAAGACACACAAGCCAGCTTTATTTTTGTTATCCGTTCAATCTAAATTCATGCCAGTAATAACTGCACAATTAATTGGATATTAACTGTTTGAGTGCAATTAGCTAATAACGAAAGACTGCTTGGTGCATTCCATGTCTGCCATGTTCCCTGCATCAGATTTAATCATGCCAGGATTACTCAGCAAATGAGCTGTTCAGCAAACCACAGAGACTTCTGACGAGCAGACTGGGAGTCCAGTGACCAGCAGCAGATGTTCCTTTTGCATGTTCTGATAAATTATGATCGTTTACTTTGTCCGTGTTGGTCCGTTTTTGAGAATTGCATTGTGTATTCGAACACGCAATCCCTGTTCACTGCAATCGCATCAATCAGAAAAAGCAGAGCGATCATTTTCGTCTTACTTGACTAGTCAGCTGTGGATTTAATCACCTACTCCCCGTTGCAGGGGATTTGAAAGTGAACAGAGAAGTGTGTAAAGGTTACAGACTACATTCGGACATAGAGTTACTCTGCTTGTGTTTTATTATTTTAGCTTAATTTTTGCAGAAGGCATAATTTCAAGATTGAGGGTCAACGTACTTAAGTAATCCTTGTGTTACGTAATCTAGCTTCAACAAGCCCATACGCTTGTCGAACATTTTGCAAGTCATTTTGCAGCAGCACCGTGCAGAAGACGTAGACACCTGAGATTTCGTGTGCATTTTGTCTTTAGATGTTCTGGACTGCATCATAAACAACGAGCACATTTTGCAAAACTGTTTGTCTTGAAATAAACTATCATATCAACAATTAGACCAAATAAAAACAGATGTGTTTTAGTTAGACAGATAGATTACCTGAAACAGAAGAGGATGCTATAAAGTCATAAATTCATCCACCTTGGCAAGAGAGAGCAAGACAGAATGTCATCAGCAACTTCTCTCTCAGGCAAATATTAAAGCAGTAAAAGCAGATGTTTTCTGGCTTCATATCCAAGCTGTTGTGAATACGCACAAAGGAATGAAAGGACCAGAAATCACTGTAATCTTTATATTACAGAGCAGTCCTAGAAGCTATTCCTTACCTATGCACATAAATACAAGGACAAGGTATGTTGAGCAATAGCAGCAGTTGCTGAGTACTGAGAAGTTTTTGTGTAAGATAAAAAACCCTGAGATCTCTTGAGTGTTTGCGGTTAACAGCTGAGGGTTCCTGCAAGATTAAGTCATTGTATCTTCAGTTTTCCTAACGGCTGCACATTCTCATTAATCATGCAATGTCATTACCATCATTTTACAGCAGGACAAATACATGGCTAAACAAAAAGTAGCAACATGAAGAACAAGGTGATCTGCAACACATGGCATAGAAGCCTAATATCAATATCATCAAGGCTGTCTGGGATTCCCCATGTGGAGAAACAAGCACATGACAGAGCCAAAAAGAGTAAAGATGGTTGCTTTAGTTTTTACCATTTGCTACTTTAAGGTCTGTGCTAAAAATTAATGAATCCTTTTTAAAAGCATCTTTGCAGTACACATTTTTGCTTGCCTTTTGCACAATACTGTGCCTGTTAAATCGAATGACCTAACTCATTAGTAATATACATTTGGACACAACAATCTTTCTTCACCATATGCAGATGCATTGCATTGCTTGTTGTGTCTAATGAATTTAAGGCTGCACAACTTCGACTAATGATCTAAAAGCATCTGCCTTTCTGTAAGCCATTTACCATACTGATGAATTCTGAACACACTGATGAACATGAAAAGGATTAGCTTCTCCTCAGCCAGAAGCCGTGTAAGTTCATGCTTCGATGGTTTTGCTGCTTGTAATCAAACAGATGGTCTGCGATTAGCAGCAATAATCAACAGGTCAGGTGTTCACGTGATAAGTAATAGATCAGGAACACATCCTGTCTGTGGTATAGTCATAATTATATATACTAAGAAGATAGATATTCAAATGTGATTCAGGATGCGGTGGCATTTTCTGGAGAATCAAGAGTTAACATGAGGCTAAAATTAACAAAATATATTCTCGTTTAAAATTCAAAGTGAGTATAACAGTTAGATCACAGGTTCCGCACATATGTTATTTGTCAGTGGAAGTCCCTCTGAGTGCTGGATAGGGCCACTTCCAGACACGGGCCATTTTCAGTAGCAGCACAGTTACAGTAATTTCTCTAGTGTTTGTTCCATACGCTACATCTGCTGGAGTCTGATGGCCTGAGAAATGTGGCAGCACATAAACTCAAAATGACTTGCTTTTTTTTGGAGAATATATGGACAATCTATTACTGCAAACACAACTGTATACCTTCAGGCTTTGTGAGTACACACACACACCATGTCTCACTATATTTATGGGGACATAATGATTAATGTGGTGGGCACGGTGGTGATGCCTCACAGCTTCGAGATCTCCGGTTCGATCCCGACTCTGGGCTCCACCCATGTGGAGTCTGCATGTCTTAAGCGGGTCTGCGTGGATTTCATCCGGGTACTCTGGTTTCCTCCCACATTCCAAAGACAGGCATGTTAGGTTCATTGGTGTTCCTTAGTGTGTGAATGTGTGTATGAGTGTGTGAGGGTATGTGCCCTACAATGGGTTGGAGAAAGATTTGGTGACTTACTCGTTAAAAACCATCACTGTGAAACTCTGTGTGTCAGTATAAGACTGGTCTACGGAGTATCCAAGGGTCGGATGCGACTGAGTGGATAGAATGAATGAATGAATGATTACTCTAGATAATTAATGCTATACCTACACCTACCCATAACCCTAATGTTAACCTCAGTACCCTAAAGCAAATCATTTGACTCTTTTGGTTTTTCAAAAGAAGGTTGCAGTTTCTATTAAAAAAAGTAGTTACCTCATGGGGACCAACAAAAGTCTAACTTTTTCAAAAATGTCAGTTCCTTGTGGGCCACATATTCACCCCCTCTAACCACCCACCCACACATACATACATTGGTGCTTGAAAGTTTGTCAACCCTTTAGAATTTTCTATATTTCTGCATAAATATGACCTAAAACATCATCAGATTTTCACACAAGTCCTAAAAGTAGATAAAGAGAACCTAGTTAAACAAATGAGACAAAAATATTACGCTTGTGCACCAGATACTGAAAGTATGTTCACATACTTTTGTCACTCACTAATATGTAATATTGGATCATTTTCCTCAATAAATAATCATTTTTTTCTCATTTGTTTAACTGATTTCTCTTTATCTAATTTTAGGACTTGTGTGAAAATCTGATGATGTTTAGGTCATATTTATTCAGAAATATAGAACATTCTAATGGGTTGACAAGCACCACTGTACATGCATAGATATATCTCTGGTGGAGACTCATCTAAAAGAAAGTCAATCATGGAGAGAACTGAATTAAAATCTCACAACGAAGACAAGGATATCATTATTACAGTGTTGGCTTGGTGTGTGTGTGTGTGTTGTTTGTGTGTGTGTAAGGGGGAGAGAGAGAGAGAGAGAGAGGGGATGGAGGAGCACTGATACTATTAGGGGAGATAAATGGGAACAAAGATGACTGACTATGATTGAGTTGTCATCCTCTATCAAATTATATACACACACAGAGTCTCCTCACACACTCTTTCACTCAGACACACAATGAATGATCCATAATGCTTAACAGACAATACAACAAATTATCTTCCATTACATAGGACACTCCTCTGATTTGACACCTCTCTCAAGTTCTTATGGCCTGGGAAAGATGTACAAAACATACAAAGCCATAATAGCTAACAATTGTTTTTGAATCATTTTATTATTAAACATTTCAAAACAAATCCTACACAATAAATTCAAATTAAATGCTACATGGCTGAGAAAACTGCCTTAAAAAGACTTTGGTAATGAACACTAGAACATCGATTGGAAGAACTGTAGAGCTACTTATCAACACCAACACTGCTTTAGTCTCTGCCGCAGTATGAGTGTTAGGAGTCTAATTGCTTGTCTTTGAGCTTTACTTGGGCACAGATTCTTGGAAGTAGCACTTGCAAAGACTTGCACTGATGTACTTACACATTTTTGTGCGTGAAAGCTATTTCAGATTACACAGTTTCCATGGCCACCTGTGTGGTGTCCATGCCAACAGCAGATTGGATGCTGTGCAAGAGTATGGATGTGTGTGTGCGAGAGGGGCATGTGGAGGAGTGCCAAAGGCAATGCCAATCCTTTCTCTGCCCCACACACCTATGCCCACCTGTTCCTATGCTACTGAGTCACCATGGAAACAGAGAATGGAGTAGAGGCACTTTGGTTCAAGTTGGAGTGTTGGAAGTCAAGCAGCTCTAAAGAAACTGCAGCTTTGGAGATAGAGCAACACTGAAGATACGGCAGCTTTGGAGATAGATCAGCACTGTAGATACTGCAGCTTATCGCAGCCCATTGCATCTCTGACTTCGGTGATGGACATTGGAAGAGTATGCAGAATAAGTTACTCATGAGAGTTAAAATGCAGATTCACTGGGCATCATTGAAGATGGAGCAACATTGCAGGTAGAAACACATCGGATATGAAATAACACTAACAATGGAGAGGCTGCAGCTCTGGGGACAATGCATCCAGAGAGCAATAGCTGTTACTGTTTTGGTGCTATTGAAGACTTCTTTAATTTCTTGCTTTTGTTGAAGGCTAGAATACTAGATGGACTCTAGTGCTTGGAAGATACTGGCAACACTTTTTGTTTCTAGGGCATTCTAATGATAAAGCTTACTAAGGGGCTTACTAAAAATAAAGCAACACTGTAGATACTGTAGCTTTGGAAATAAAACAACAGTGCAGCTTGATTATGACTACAATTACAGTAGGTCTGTAGATACATTAAATCTCTAGAGGTGGACCGACACTAGACATAATGCTGCTCTAGAGGTAGAAAAATATGAGCTATTTCACCTGGAAAGACGGCAGTACTGGAGATACAGTAGCACTTGGAGTCAAATGAAAACTTTATATGTATGACTATAATGATGATATATTTAAGTGAATACAATATTAGAGCAAAAGGATCATTTATTGGGGAAAACTGTACAAATAAAAGGAGGCTCTAGTATGCTGTTAGGCCACCTCTAGCCTGGGTACAAGATTTACATTTACATTTACAACATTTAGCAGACGCCCTTATCCAGAGCGACTTACAATTGGTACAATCTTACAATCCAATCAATTCTGGGTTAAGGGCAGTGTTGTACCAGTTCACAGCTTTTCTGAACTAGTTCAAGTTCAGTTCATACATGCTCAAAGTGAACAGTTCACGTTCAAAGTTCACAATTTTAATTCTGAACTAGTTCAAAGTTCGGTTCATTTTACTTTTTTCGTGAGATATTCAAATAAATACTTTTTTTCACACTACAAGCTAGAAATCACTATACGTTCTTTGAAACTGCTCATTGTAGACATTTGCTCATGGCACTGCAATTGTGTACGCGGCGTTGCTATGCCTACCCCGCTCTGCTGCAATTCATCACGGGTAACGTCGAGCGGAAGCCAGTATGTTATTAACTAGCCAGTATGTTAACTATTCTCAGCCGGACGATACGTTGCCCGCAATGCATTTCGCACACAATGTCAAAACCATTTCTGTCTGGTGACACATGATTTAAGCGGCACCAGCGAGAATACAGGAGAAAGGAACTTTCTCTCATTGCGTTTCAAAAGAGAAAACAGATGTCACTCAGTTTTCAATGGAAAACAAATTCCAACGTTCATTTACAGTGATGTCTGCCGTTCATGACACATAATGTGAACTAATTCATGTTCAAGTTCTTTATTAAAAAATGTGTTGCGTTCAGTTCAACGTTCACGAAAAAATGAGCGTGTTCAATGAACGCGTTCTTTTGAACTCGTTCACGCACAACACTGGTTAAGGGTCTTGCTCAACAGTGGCAGCTTGGCAGAGTGGGATTTGAATCCTGGACCTTCTAGTCCAGAGTCCAGTACCTTAACCGCTAGGCTACCACAGTCCCGTACAAGATGAGGTACGACTGAGCATGGAGGCAAACAGGTTCCGTATGGTATCCTGTGGCACATTTTTCTCACAGATGTTGCAACTGGGCCTCTAGATCCCACACACTTGTGTCCCAGCTGGTCCTATAAATGCTTGACTGGCAATAAATCTTGTGACCGAGCAGGCCAAGGAAGTGTTGCAATCTGCCGGAGATATTCCTGGGAAACCCTTGCTGTGCTTGTGCAAGCATTATCCTGCTGAAAAATGCCAGTTGGAATCCCTGCCATGAGAGGCAACACATGGAGCTACAGGATGTCCTACACATATTGCTGAGTTGTTAGTGTCCCTCGTATCTTCACTAGGGGTGACCGACTGTCATATGCGATGGCTCCCTAAATCATCCCACCAACAGTTATGGCAGTGTGCCAATCCACAGCAAAGGCAGGATTGAAACGCCTATCACAAGGCCTCCATACTTGAATTCTACCATTGTCAGATCCCAAACAGAACCTGGGTTTTTCGCTAAAGATGATACGGTTCCAGTCCTCAGCAGTCCAGTTTTCTTATTCACGAAGCATGGAAAAAAGTGTAACGATGTGTGACTGTCAATGGCAGGACATGTAATGGGAACTGTGACAACAAATTTCCTTCTGCTAAATGCCTGGAAATGGTCCGGGCAGAGACAGGGGTCTGTAGTGAAGCTGCCACCAGTATCTGGGTGGTGGACAACAAAACTGTGGGAGCTGCTCGTGCTTGTTGTTGGATCAAATGATTCAACGATCTCTCATCAAGAGAAAGTAGCGTCTAAGAGTCTTTTTATAGGGAAGCATTGGAATCAGGTTTACACCCTCATGTGGCAAGACCCATTGTCTAATCAGACCATACCTGTAACCATTTACATATCTGCCTGAGGCATAACAGCATGCTGAGTTTTGCAGCAATCCGACATTTCTACCTTTATATAAAGCTTGAAGGAAGATACTGGTACATTGATTTAACTTTAGTAATGCAGCAGTTTTGCACACCATGCAGCTTTGTAGATAGAGGCACATTGAGTATGCAGCTACACTGAATTTAGATAAGCTTTGGACATTCTGAAGCAACACAAGGGGCAGAGGAGCACTGAATATAGATCGGATCTGGAAATAGATCAGACCTGGAGATTTCTGAACATAAACATCTGTGGAATCAGTCATAGAGATAAAGCACTATAAATCCAAAAGCACAAGCTGTCTGTAAGGCTGAAATGTTCAATTTCCTGCACTGAAGCTGGAGAAAAATACACCAATATTTCTGTAAGGTTTATAATTATTGGTGTGCGTGGGAGTTTGTGTGGGGTGTTGGGGTCACGAATATATCATTGTGAGGGCTGAATGTCCAGACAAGGATAGAAGATCTGACATGTTTTAACTTGTGGGAACATTTTTCTGGTCTCTACAAAGAGCACTGTTATTTATTGTTATTTTTATGAAAAACCAAAGGACCAAATAGGTGATCTTTTGGTTATTGAGTTTTTTCTTATGTGAGGGTTAGGTATACCTGTAGGTGTAATAAGCTACTGTTATCATTATGTCAATGTCCTCAATAACGTATGTTTGACAAGACTGTGTTTGTTCATGCATGAGGTGTGGGCTGATCAGCGAATGCAGCTTTGAGCATTTCACTTCATTTGAGCTCATCTGGGTTTGCCATTTCCCAGGATGCACTGAGGTTGTGATCACTCATACTTTACACATGCTTCCAACACCATACATCTGTTAAGCCTAATAAGGACAAGGTGTGTGCGTATGTGTGTAACCGGGTGTGTGTCTGTGCCCTTAATCGGGGTGGAGTGTTATGTAATCATAATTAATTAAGGCTTAATTACAGAAGCTGCTAAATTCTAACTGAAGTGACTATGCACATCAACACTCTCTCTCTCGCTGTCACTTTCTCGCTCTCTCTCTTGTTCATTCACACACACACACACACACACACACACACACACACACACACAAACGCCGTGTATCACTATCTTTGGGGGGACATAATGATTACTGTAGCTAATAGATGCTACACCCACACATACCCATAGCATTAACCTTAACCTCAGTAACCTAAAGCAAGTATTTTGACTCTTCTAGTTTTTCAAAGCAGTTTCTGTACAAAAAAAAAGGTTAACCTTGGTTAACCTTGACCCACAATATCACAAACGTCAAATCTTTCTATCCTTGCGGGGACATTTGGTCCCCACAATATAATGCACACACACACACAGTCACACACACACACGTACATGCCCACACTGCATGTTAATCCCATACTTATACATTTAGTTCTCTCGATGCTATGCTATTTCAGATTTGTTTTCCTATCATAAGTGTTTCCAAGAGTCTCATCCTCAAAGTGAGTCTCCTTTTAAACCGCTTTGCATTGGAGTGCAGGATCAAGTTCTGTAAAGTGGAACATATGCACTTCTGTCCGCCACAGTTTACTCCCCAAATAGCTTCTCATTTCTTTTGAAGCCAGAGTTTGTCCTATTTCCTATTAAGTCAGCTAAAAGAAGGTTACTGCTTGTAATGTTTTTGCTTAGTTATCTCTCAGCTCTGGGGTCTCACCACATTCCACATTATGTGTTCAAGTCTGTGATCCAGTTTGTGTGTAATGGTGTGTATGAGGTTTGTGTGCACTGGACTACTGGTTACGGACTGTAACCAGGAGTTCAGATCTATTTTTCCTGCTGCACAGTACACACACTGCAGGGAAACTCATGTAATACACGGCAACAGCTGAAACTGGAAGACGATTTGCGTATTTGTGCGTGCGCATGTATTTGTGTGTGTGTGTGTGTGTGTGCAGAGCTGTGAATCTCAGAAAGAATCTGACACTTCTCCTACTCTCGGTCTGTCAGTCACAAACTGTATGAACAGTCTGTTCATGCTATATAGGCAGCAGTCTCACACACACACACACACACACACACACACACACACACACACACACACACACACAAACGGAAGTAGAGGTTAAATAGAAGACCACCGTAATGAGAGAACTTTTACCTTGATTAGAGCACATTTAGCATACGCAATACAGTGCTTTTATAGACTACTCTTTATGTATCTATTAACTCCTTCAAAGACTGTGGTGGGTCCAACAAAATACCTGCTTACTTAATCAAAAATCACTCAAGTCGAGTTAAAGTTTTCAGTGGAGAAACAAACAGAAATGTACTGCATTAACTCATGAGCATCATCAACAAGGACAAGTACAGACCATCAAAATGTGGAAATGTCAACAACCATCAGTGTCCCAGGCTCTTATATGCTTTTCTTTAAGTTATGTCTAGACATTATGCCACGATTGTTTTTCAGCTGTTGGAAAATCTCCTCCCCCTTCTAGGTTTCTCATGCCACTATTATCTCTACTTTGGGTTGTTTTCCCCCGGAAGTTGCCAAATTCCCCCGCCCAAAT
Source organism: Ancistrus triradiatus (assembly GCA_025084515.1). Taxonomy (NCBI): domain Eukaryota; kingdom Metazoa; phylum Chordata; class Actinopteri; order Siluriformes; family Loricariidae; genus Ancistrus; species Ancistrus triradiatus. The sequence continues at coordinate 303,399 of JAJAGP010000064.1, read as the reverse complement.
TTTAATCGTAGCATCAGGCCTTGGGCACTTTTTCTAATTTTCATTAATCTTATTTTCTTATGGAAAGCCTATATTAGGCAAGTTGTTCAGATTAAAACAATAACTTTCCTAATTCATGTTATGTCCCAAAGGTTATATTTGGCTCCCACATGACTAGCTAATTAGCCACTAACTGGCTAAAACAAATGAGGTATTATGTCAGCTGGACACAGGCAATGTGAATGCCTACACTTTGAAGCTGAGTATACATATTAGACACCTTTGCACATTTAGTAAATAGAATATAAACCGTGACCCTCACCAGGAAAAGCAGCTGGAAACAGTGAGAAAATATTAATTATAATCATTTGTTATCAGTGAAGAGGATTGACATTGTAATTTGTGACAAGCATTGTTTTATATTTGATGGGGGGTTACAAACATACAACTGCTCTAGTTGGTTTCTGGACATAAATGGAGACTTTTTGGCTTCATCCTTCTCTTTTAGCTTCGTGATAGGTGTTTTCTTTTAATTTGGATAGTACCATACAGAAATTTATTCAACCTCCAAAAGACACCCTAATTAGATGGGGTCTAAAGGGGGATTCACTGTCCAATGGAATTTTTAGGGCTCCCATATTTTGACATTTGACATTTCCATGGATTGTGATTAGACTTCAGGGCCCACTCAATTCTTAAGGCCCCAGGCAATTGCCTGCCTTGCCTGTCTTAAAGCTACTCCTATGTGCTAATTCGCTCTTCAGTTAAACGTAGCTGCCATTTAATTCAGAGACATGTCATGTTCCTTTGCCAGAGTAAAATATTCAAAGTTATATATTCACAGCAAAACATTCAAGTTTTAATAACGTCAGCACGAAAGGGGCTCCTAATTATGTAGTGTCGTTCAAAGCTGACATATTATACCCCTATTCCACAAGTTAACACAGTTTTCTGGGGTCTTAAAGAAATGTCTATGACATGCTTTGGTTAAAAACCTGGCCTGTTCCTTTAAATAATAATGAGCCACTGTCCACTACACCCTCTCAGTGAATTCTAGTGCCAGGAGCTGTGTCTGAAATTGATCCCTTAATTGTTCAATGATACCATAATGATACCATGATATCATTAATTTATTGTGTTAATGTAATTTAAACATTCGCGTTCAAAAAAACTGGAGGTTTATAGTTAGCATTGCTAACTTCACCGTACACCCTGAATGTGACACGATTCAGGTTCTGTGTGAGGAATCGACTCTTGGGTTGCCTAGGGCCTACGTTAAAAATAAATGTTGTAGCATGTCCAATGCTACTTAATTGCAATGTTTATAAAACAGTGTAACTACTTACACACTATTTGAGTTAAGAAGTAAGTTATCTTAGCTCAGACTGTTTTAGCACACAAGTTTTTGCTGAATGTATCTGGGACACTGCCAAAAAACAATTTCTGTTCTCTGAGTCTGGGGAATTGTACCGATCAGTGCTGTTCTGTGCAGCCAACAACAGAGAATTTGCTTTACTTAGCTCTTAGCTTCAATATAATGCTAGTGTACCCAGTGCAAGTGTAGTTCTCAAGCTGTGAGTGCAGTTACTCACATAAGGAGTGGTGTAATTCTAAACAGCCAGCCTGTGATGTAGGAAACTGAGCCGAATTTGAACGGCTTGTTGAATCCTGAACCAGCTGACAAAGAAATAACTGGGTTGTCTGATTTCGCAGTTTGTGGGTAGATAGGGACTCAAGCTCATTTTATATCATTTTACATAATATGTCCATTTTAACTCATGCATTTTTGCATGCTGTGTACTAGCGATACCCATGTTTTACTTGATCCCGAGTTTAATGAAACATCTCCTGCTTGACTGTACTGCTTTTCCAAGGCTATGGCACAGTTAAGTTAAATCCCATTGGGTAGTTCGGTGAATAATAACAATTCAGCATTTTCTACCCATCCTCACTCTTAGGGAGAGAGCACTTTAATTTGCAATATCCCAAGAGAATTGTAACACCGTTGACCTTTCAAACTTATTGTTTAGCACTGCTAAATTAAGTAATTTTCCCAAAAGAATGATTTAAGGTTTAAACAGTGTTTGTCATTTGGAAAACCCGTACTCCTTAGTTCCACTTTATATTTAGGAGATGCCATTACAACTGACTTGGGTAAATCGTTAATGAGAGTACTGTAAATAAAAGCTCAGCTAATGCTCTATTTCTTCTGCTGCAAAAATCTGCCTGGGAATTGTGTGCTGTGGGTCAGGACTGAGATGAGAATATATTCCACCAAAGTAATTCATTAATTTGCTGCTCGCCGTCCGCCACTGGGCTGCACTAATCTGGCAGGAAGGGCCTACACGCTTTCTGCCGGCGAAGGAAAATTGGATTTTGGATGAGTGATCATACGGCTTAAAGCTCCACCAGTGCCCTCGTCTGTTAACCACACACCGCATCACACGCTCTCAGCTTGAACGCAGTCTCGAACAGGACCCAGATGCCCACACCTTTAATACACCTGTCTTAATTTCATCTGTTCTCCATCATTCACACATGCTCGACTATCTAGGCAAGAAGCCATTTGTTTATTAGCCTGTGCTTGTAACTGACTGTAACTGAACAAATAAGGCTTGAGCAATCTCGAAACAAAAGGACAGAGAGAGAGCGAGCAAATGAGAGAGAGAGAGAGAGAGAGAGAGAGAGAGAGAGAGAGAGAGAGAGGAAAGAGCTCTGAGCTGAACTTGAGGGAATGACCTGTAATTTTCAGCCTGCCTATGCAGGGAAGAGAGGTTCTAAGGCAATGACTATGACAGACTGTGTGACATTGGATTTGTGTTTAGAGAGAAACGAACAGAGATGCATTAATGCATTAATACCTATCTATGCATAGTATGTGATTATATGTCAATATCTCTATATTCCTTTATATTTATTACTCTTGTGCTGCTCTGCTTTTTTGGCACAGTGCTACTGTTTGCACTTCTGGTAGATGCTAAATGCAATGTCTTTAATAATTTCTATCTATCTATCTATCTATCTATCTGTCTGTCTGTCTGTCTATCTATCTTTGAAGTATTTTGCTCTGATTTGGTTGTCTTCTATGGGACTTAAAAATCTAAAAAAAAATTATGATATGATGCTGATCTAATACTGTGTGTGTGTGTGTGTGTGTGTGTTACAGCTCCTCTGACTGAAGATCCTCCAAAGATCTTGTTCCCTAGTGAAAACAAACTCCTCACCCTGGACATGCAGATGGGTAAGAATGACCATATGTTCATGCACTTGAGAAAAATGAGCAGTAAGGTGAACAGAATTTGATTTGAGAGTATTGCAAAGGAAATTCATCTCTCCAGTTTTAGGTTACTATGGTTTAATGACAAAATTATATTCGGGAAAAATACCATCCTAGCCTTCACGTAATTTCTACGAGGCCCCAGTTTTTTTTATATATTGCATGCTGTATTGCCACTGAGTCTAAAATGAACTCTACTCTTAACCACAACCCACTCACTCATTTTCCATGTACCATCTTAAACCAATTCAGGGTCACAGGGGGCCAGGGACTAACCTGCAAGACAGGGTTACGCACGCACGCACACACATGCATTGGTTAACTTAATGTTTGTCTTTGGAATGTGGGAGAAAAAACAGGGTACAGAGAGGAACAGACACAGGGAGAACATGCAAACTCCACACAAACAGCAGCCAGGAGGGGACTCTGGCTTCACCTAACCTCAGTAACAGGCTTAACCTAAAATCGTAATTCTATCTCTAACCCATTATCTTAAGCCATTTTAACCCCTCTTAACAACAACAATGATTATATTTATTTATGTACCACCTTTCATACTAGCAGCATTTGTAAAAGTGTTTTACATGGCAGAAAATTATAAAAGTTAAAAAGAAAGTGTCTAATGGGTGAGTGGCTCTGAGTTTTTCAAAGGGAGATTTCCAGAGCGTTGGGCTAATTGTCCTAGTTGGAACATATCCAACAATCAGTTCCTCAAGGTAAAGAACTGCAATACTGAGACATTTAAAAAACAATAAGAGATCTTCAGTTCTGAATGACACAAGTGGAGTGACTGGAGTGCTGGTGTAATGTGATCCCTCATTTTCACACAGGTCAGGGTCAGAGGCATTACTATGATGTCATCTTTGGGTGGGCATTTGAATTAATTGGGTGGGCAACAACAAAAATGTTGCTTTTTCTAATTAGGGTATGTAAATGAGGGTACAGCATCCAGTTCTTTAAGGGGCCAGGCCTCTGTAAACTCTGTAAAAATGCATTTTTATGTTATGATGAGCATTGTATGAAGTAGAAATTGTGAGAAAATTTTGGTTTGGATCTTCAGTAGACAATACAATAGAACAGCATACCCTGGATCAGGCAGTAGTGTCTGTATGATAAACATTTCTACAATGAACCTGGATAGTTCTGCTTAGAACAGAACAATTTCTAGTCCCAAAATGATCAGCAGATGCAGTGAAATGTTTTAAAGCTCCGTATTTCTTTCTCTTTTGAATTATTTGTAATGTGTGTTTGTGTGTGTACAGGAATATAGAACTCCTAGAATGCAACTGATAACTAGCTAGGGTTAATAAAGATAAAAGTGAGTGAGCTAGAATGGAGACAGTATAAATAAATGTTCTGATTGGATCACCACATACAACATATGATGATACTGGTGGACCTACAACAGTAAAAATATAGCTCAATGCAGTAATTTCTGTGGAGAGCTAGGATGGCAGTTTTCAGCGTACAGAAATTAATTACATGACCAGTCTGCTATACAATAGAGTCTCTTTTTAGCTATTCTACTCTAACATTACCAGCACTGAGTTCACGGTCTGTTCAATGGATTGCTCTGAATCTAACATTCCACCATGCTTGAAACACTGTTATGAAGCTCTACATTTTAATATTTGTGCTTACTGCTTTTACTTATGTTTTGTAGCACATTATATTATTTGCTATGTGTTGCGCATTGTTCTTGCTTTGTGATGTGTATCTGATTATTCAAGTGGTCATGTATACAGCATACTGCGATATAGAATCAGATTAAGAAATCCGATAAAGAGAGCTGGATTTTTCTCTAGTAATTGGATTACTCATAGCATGTATGCCAGTTACCTGATTATAATCAGTGTTTTCAGTCTCTGCATGTGTGCGAGCCTTCCCCAGCGGTTGCCAGGTCTGCGTATTCTAAAGACCTGGCTTTATTTGATATCTTTTCGTATTGAAAAGAATTGCTTTTTTAGCATTTCTTGTTGGATCTGGCAACCCCGAAATTAAACGCACCACGGAATTAAAGGCAGCGAAACGGTTATCAAACTCTTTGTAGAGACTCCAAAATGCAGTATATAGTCAACAAAATGAATAATTTGATTATTTAATGTTAACTTTTGAAGTTCATGTCACATATTTCTATGAGATTATTGGTTGGTTGTGAAGTAGAAATCAGATTACTGCCTGAGTCATGTAAACCCAGAGGTTCCATCTTTATATCTTATTATAACTCAAGTGCATGTAAACTTGTTGATCTTATTACTGACAAAATCTGATTTTCTGCTGTTATCTGATTATTAAGTGCATGTCAATGCACTCATTATTACACTGGTTTGTTTGTTTGTGTCTGCTAAGTGCCCAATCCCTATTAAAATTTCTATTTATCTGACACAGAGTGCTGTAAGTAGTGTAGCTAACTATTAACTCAAAGCAAATGTAGAATGCACCTACCTAGGGATCAGGAAGCCATTTGAGGTAGAGCCTTAACTCCACATTATTTCAACAACTGTGTTTAATGGTGTTCTGCAGATATGTCCAAGCAATGCAATGTTGATGACCAGTAACAAAGTTACAAGAAACTATGAATTTTGGTTATATGAAAAATGCCTGTAACAGTGGTTTTTCAGTTTTCATTGGGTGGGCAGATAATTTGTCTGGGTTGGTAATGCCCAGCCCAGCCCACCTGTAGACCTGCCACTTGTCAGGACCCTAGCTGCATCATTCTGAACTCATTGCATTTATGTAATAGAACTTTTTGGCAGAACAGATAATAAGAGATCAAAAACGGTGTACAGTGGTGCTTGAAAATTTGTGAACCCTTTAGAATTTTCTATATTTCTGAATAAATATGACCTAAAACATCATCAGATTTTCACACAAGTCCTAAAAGTAGATAAAGAGAACCCAGTTAAACAAATGAGACAAAAATATTATACTTTGGTAATTTATTTATTGAGGAAAATGATCCAACATTACATATTAGTGAGTGGAAAAGTATGTGAACCTTTGCTTTCAGTATCTGGTGTGACCCCCCCTGTGTAGCAATAACTGTAACTAAACGTTTCCTGTAACTGTTGATCAGTCCCTGCACACCGACTTGGAGGAATTTTAGCCCATTTCCTCCGTACAGAACAGCTTCGCTATGGCATGTTCGTGGGTTTCCTCACATTAGCTGCTCGCTTTCAGGTCCTTCCACAACATTTCGATTGGATTAAGGTCAGGACTTTGACTTGGCCATTCCAAAGCATTAACTTTATTCTTTCTTTAACCATTCTTTGGTAGAACGACTTGTGTGCTTAGGCTCGTTGTCTTGCTGCTGATCCACCTTCTCTTGAGATTCAGTTCATGGACAGATGTTCTTGACATTTCCTTTAGAATTCTCTGATATAATTCAGAATTCATTATTCCATCAATGATAGCAAGCCGTCCTGGCCCAGATGCAGCAAAACAGGCCCAAACCATGATACTACCACCACCATGTTTCACAGATGGTATAAGGTTCTTATGCTTTAATGTAGTGTTTTCCTTTCTCTAAACATAACGTTTTTCTTTTAAACCAAAAAGTTCTGTTTTGGTCTCATCAATCCACAAAACATTCTTCCAATAGCCTTCTGGCTTGTCCACGTGATCTTTATCAAACTGCAGATGAGCAGCAATGTTCTTTTTGGAAAGCAGTGGCTTTCTCCTTGCAACCCTGCCATGAACACCATTGTTGTTCAGTGTTCTTCTGATGGTGGACTCATGAACATTAACATGAGCCAATGTGAGAGAAGCCTTCAGTTGCTTAGAAGTTACCCTGGGGTCCTTTGTGACCTTGCCAACTATTACACACCTTGCTTTTGGAGTGATCTCTGTTGGTCAACCACTCCTGGGGAGGGTAACAATGGTCTTGAATTTCCTCCATTTGTACACAATCTGTCTGACTGTAGATTGGTGGAGTCCAAACTTTTTACAGATGGTTTTGTAACCTTTTCCAGCCTGATGAGCATCAACAACTATTTTTCCCAGAAATCTCCTTTGTTCGTGCCATGATGCATTTCCACAAACGTGTTGTGAAGAGCAGACTTTGATAGATCCCGGTTCACATACTTTTGCCATTCACTAATATGTGATATTGGATCATTTTCCTCAATAAATAAATGAACAAGGGTAAAATTTTTGTCTCATTTGTTTAACTGGGTTCTCTTTATCAACTTTTAGGACTTGTGTGAAAATCTGATGATGTTTTAGGTCATATTTATGCAGAATTATAGAAAATTCTAAAGGGTTCACAAACTTTCAAGCACCACTATAGATGCAATGAAGGCATGCACAAATATCAGCACAGGTTAGAATATCCTTAACGTTTGAGATGTTACAAACGTGAAAATATTCAGTTTTGCATGCAGTAACAATGTTATTTTTAAAACTGAGCTGATTATTGAAATGACCTGATTGAATGCTAGATTCTTGAAACATTAATTAGCAATCAAATTCATTTGATCTAGAGAAACCTGTATGTCCTTTTTTGTGCCTCACTGCCAATAATGAGAACCTTTTTCTTGTCCCTGTGTAACCATAGAAAACTGTTAAAATATCCACATATTGGTATCACTTGTGTGGTTGAACAGTGAGACTTGCAAGTATTTGGCGCTTGGGAAACATTCAACAGTGTGTCATCTGAATACTGGTTATAACCAATGTAATGCCTGTAATATCAATTACAGGAGAAAGTGGAAACATATACTGGTAGAAAAATGAAGGCCCCAAAATAGATCCTTTGGAGATTCTGCAGGTTACTGCATGATGGTTTAAAGCAGGTGTGCTGAGTGCAACATAATAGTCACAACCACTTAGATACTTAGATATAAAATGTCATGATCAACTGTATCAAAAGCAGGACTTAAAATCTAACAAAACAAAAACAGAGATCATACCCATGTCTCTGTCGCTCTTTAAATCTTTTAAGACCTTGAGACATGCTGTTTCAGTGCTTTGACAGGCCCTTGAACCAGACTCTAATTTTTCAGTATGGTGGTTAACGTTGAGATAATGATTTAACTGGAATGACACTACTTTCTCATTAATTTTGCCAAGAAATGGAAGATTAGAGATCGGCGTGTAATTATTAAGCACAGAGGTGTCAAGATTTATGTTCTTCAGAAATGGCCTGACAGTGGCAGTCTGAAGGATTTGCTGAAAGAATCCCTGCTGAAGTGACTGATTGACAGTGTGCACAACATCTGCAGATATTGAGCTTAAAACTTGCTGAAGAAGTGAGTAGGTTAGGGAATCAAGAGCATAGGTTGAAGGCTTTAGTGATGAAACTGCACCTAAATGTGTTTTTAAGCCAATCAGTTCAAAGAAGGACATGTTTGTAGAGCTATTTTTTGGCAGTGTGATCAGTCTGTGTTCTTCCCTATATTCTTAACTTATATTGTCTTGTTATCTTGTCAAAAATGTTCTAAACTTATTAAACTTAGCAGATTCTGTAATATTATTCTGAATATAAATTCAGTTTAAAATGAGCTTTCCAGGCCAACTTCATCTCATTTTTTAGTCATGCCTTATGCAAACCAGGGTGAACTGACAGTTTTGTGCTTGTCCATTTCCTGTCAGGATTGCTGCTTGTTTAAGTTTTAAGATGGTGGGTGTCTTTTTTCCGTAGAGTGAGAGTATCCATGCATTTGATAAGCTTGGAGTTTCCACTAAAATATCAGCTGGTGAGGACATACGTGGGAGTAGAGAATGCATTAGATCCATGAATGCCACAGCAGTGAGATAGCACTTAGTTACTGTTGTCTTATCACTTATAGTTTGTGTACATGCTGACATAAAGAGAGGCCAAAGTGATCCAAGATTGCAACCTTGACTAATCCATGTGCTTTTATGTCTGTGAGATGTGTAGGAGTGGGACCTGACAAATACTAAATAAGTCTGAAGGACATTAGCAGCTTGGAAATGAATGGATATGTGAGCAAATTCATGTGAATATTAGAAAACTCCTGTCTGTTGTAATCCTAGAAAGCATTTCCCCAAACTCAGCAAGACAGTCTCTATGATTCCTAGGTGGATGCAAGATGACAAGCATAAGAACAGGATGATCAAACTTAAATTGTACTGCCAAGTATTCAAAGGTGAAGAATTCCCCAACTGAAATCTGCTTGCAGTTTAAGGTACTGTTATATAAACAAGCTAATGCTTAAATCTTTGAGGAGAGACTTCATTGAGAACTAGAAAACTGCTACTATCAATTCGTGCCTGTATCAGGAAATGGTCAATAATGAAATTTTCAATTTACTCTGCAATAATAAGACTTGTTTGTCAGTGAGTGGACAATCAGTACAGCAGCTTTAAGGACCTGATGGTGTGGCAGCTCTTTGTAATTATCTACACTATTAAAATACTTCACTGTAATTAAATTTTTGTGGTCAGAACCCCCCCATGTGTTTCCTATGGTCATGTCACTGGGCACTAATATTGACTGGAATGTTCTGAAGAGCAGCACGATTTCCAGCATGTCAGATCTGAGCTGTGTTATCTGTACACTCGTGATAACAGTGTCCTGTGAGTGTCCAGTTTTCTCAGCTGCTCAGCCATGCCCTCAGTCCTAGGATCCAAAGCTGTCTTTCTTTTGCTTCCATGTATATTCCGAGATTGGGTGATGCCATGAAGCAAATTAGCCACCAGCATTCGAGTTCCAGTGGTGTTTGGGTGAAGTCCATCAGCTTTAAACAGCTCTCCACGTTACTAGCAAATGATGAAATAATCTATACTGTTTACCTGAAATGTGCACATGCAGAGTGGAGTCAGGTGTTTACAGACAGCAGTCTGCTGACATATCCAGTCCCCTGATGCATTGTTGGAATGGGTCCTGAGAACACTTGGGCAAGGGAGAGGTCCAGATAATCGAGCATGGCAAGTACTGTTACGAGCATGGTGTGCCGATTGTTGACTCTCCGAGGACACATGTGATGTGTAACAGAGTAAGCCATGCTGTGGGAGTTGGCCATTCAGCTTGCTGCGATTTCAGAGAAGACATAGCCTCATTAGCTATTTTTGAGTACAATGTATTGTTTAGGTGAGGAAGGCTCATAGCTGTTAGTCTTCTTTCCCTCAACACAAGTCTTATTATTATTATTCGTTGGCCAGGGGTAGAGACTAGAATTAGCTTCAGGATTGCCCCCAAATGATCTCAGCAGCTAAACAGCATGATGTCTATGCTGACTCCGTTCCATGGGACAGTTTTGTCAATAGTTGCCGTTGCCTCAGCCAGATGAGCAGCAAGCATTGATTATTCTTCATCTGCCCACCTGGAGTGTAAGGCAGAAATTCTTTCCTGAAGTACACTCACTGATTGTGACAGTCTGAGGAATTCCAAACAGGTTGCAGACACTGGAGGAGTGGCAGGAGGCATGATATTGGGCTGATTGGTCTTCTTTAGTGATAAAAATCTCTGAATTTATCATCATGTTGCATGTGAAATTATTGGTGAAAGTCTCCTTGATGTCAGTGAGGACAAATCAATGAAGAATCAAAAGTAAAAGGAATAGAAAGATAGCAGACCTAAGCATGGAAGCGTCTGTACAGCAGGAATGTCAAGTATTATCATAGCGGGATTCAAAACACAGTATGTATAATTGTTTTATTCTGTTTAATCTGCAATGATCTGGCATAAGTATGGATAATGGTTAGAGAACAGTGGTATACCATCAAAACTGGTGTTCATACACATACATATGTGTAGATTTTTGCAACAGTTATGGAAACTATGCCACCAATGGCTTATTTTACAGAGAACAGCAACAAGAAATCCAATTTGGATTTTGCTGTATATGAAGTAATTTTTGGATACTTTACTGTCAAGAGAGTTCAGAGGGGCTTGTAACATTACAGTGGTACCTCGGGTTCTCGAACATCTTGGGAACTCGTCGAAATTCGACCCATTTTGACCAAAAAACTTTGTCTCAGTTCTACTCATTTGCTCAGTACTTGGTGCACTTGTTTAAACTTGTATGAGTTGAGCCACATGTCTCGTTTCAGCCGAATCTCAATTCACAATTCATGATTCACGTGTCATGATTCAGGTTCACAATAGCCCTCAGAGAAGATATACACTGTGTTTATCATGTTTTTCTTTTTTTTTACATCTACAGTACTGTATTCTTAGTGCAAATTATTCTCCATAGGTCCTGAAAAGGTTAGTTTATAAGAGTTAACCAAAAGCAAAACAGACATTGAATGCTACAGAACACAGGTTCTAGCAGCTATGCTAGTGCCTGGAGTTAATCAATAGAATAAGTAAGCAAAACGGTTTTACTTTTCACTTTCAATACATTACTCACTAAATCACCTGCGATTTTTCAACACTTTATTATAAAATAAGCTTTGAGTTAATGATTTTGGCCAACTGCTGGTTAATGTGAGTTTTTGTAAACATTAACTTATTTATCATTATCATTACTTACTTATCATAGTATCATTTTCTTATCTCCACTATGATACAGTATAGAACGCTCTACCAAACACTCGATAAACTCCTCAGTTCATGACACATTTAACTTATGATGGATTTGTCGGAACGTATCTCCTTCGTAAATTAGGTAGAACCTGTACAATACAACTCCATTAGCGCATATAATGCCTTATACAATGTGGATTTTCTGGGGGTGTGGAACTGAGTAATTCAATTTACATTATTTCTTATGGGAAAATTTGCTCGGTACTCATCGTTTTCAGTTCTCAACAAGACTTCTGGAACAAATTAATGACGAGAACCGAAGTACCACTGTATATACCTTAGGGCTTCAGTAATTTATTATATATGATTTAAACATCAAGTCTGAAAGTTACAATTTACCAGTGAATGATGGCCAATAAACTTGAGTTTTCTTATAATTTGATTAGGCAATGTCCCATTAATTTCAGTACTACATTTACAGTGGGGCAAAAAAAAGTATTTAGCCAGCCACTGATTGTGCACGTTCTCCTACTTAGAAAGATGAGAGAGGTCTAAAATTTTCATCATAGGTACACTTCAACTATGAAAGACAAAATGAGAAAACAAATCCAGGAAATCACATCGTAGGATTTTTAAAGAATTTAATTGTAAATCATGGTGGAAAATAAGTATTTGGTCAATAACAAAAGTTCAACTCAATAATTTGTAACATAACTTTTGTTGGCAATGACAGAGGTCAAACGTTTCCTGTAAGTCATCACCAGGTTGGCACACACTGTAGCTGGTATTTTGGCCCATTCCTCCATTCAGATCTCCTCTAGAGCAGTGAAGAGCTTTGTAAAGAAGAAGTTACAGGTCTGTGAGAGCCAGAAATCTAGCTTGTTTGTGGGTGATCAAATACTTATTTTCCACCATGATTTACAATCAAATTCTTTAAAAATCCTACTATGTGATTTCCTAGATTTCTTTTTCTCATTTTTCTCTCATAGTTGAAGTGTACCTATGATTAAAATTACAGACCTCTCTCATCTTTCTAAGTAGGAGAACTTGCACAATCAGTAGCTGACCAAATACTTTTGGATTGTGTGTATTGATCACCCATATAATGGTCAGCCAAGTAATAACGGTAGACATCCCTAATCTAACACATAACGAAGCACATTTTCATGTCTCATGTTTCATGTCTGAACGTATTATTTCATACTTTACAATCTGGACCGGGACTTAAAAGAAGAATTTCAGAAAAAAAACATGGAATTGGCAAAGGATAGAAAAGCATATTTTAAGACCAGTGTGTTAATTATTCCACAGTAAGCCAAATTTGTCTACAAACTGCAGAAATTCAATACTGTTGGTGTTCTCTCTAGGAGTGGCTATAATAGGATTATGCCAAGAGCAATGTGAAATGTTGAAGGTTGCTGAAAAGAATCAAAGAGTGAAAAAAAGACCTGCGGAAATTTCCAGAACTTGAAACTGCAGTTCATTAAGACAATTAATGATTAAGTGTGGCATCTATGGAAAGATGGAAAACTACTGTTCTCCAAAAAACAATAGTGTTTGTCTCAAGTAGAGACCACCACAATGTCCACTGAGCTTCTGGAACAATATTTTGTGTATAGATGACTCAGATTTAACTTTTGGTTAATACGTACAACACTATGCGTGGAGGAAAAAGTTACTGCACACAAACATCAAATCCTCCTGTGAGCTGTGACAAAGATACTATCTTGTAAATCAACAACAGAAATTGGTTTAAAAAAAATTATGTTATAAATAAACCAAGTCAGAGTCAAAATCCAAATGAGATGCTGTTACATGACCTGAAGATTAGTGTTCATGGAAGGAATCACAAGTCTGGTCAAGTTACAGGAAACATTACTGGGGAGGGAGATTCTACTAGTTTTAACTACATGGGTTTACATACCTTAACCAGCCTGTAGTGTAAGAGATTACTGAACTTTTTTCAATAAAGACATGAGAAATATAACTGTACGTAGTATTCTAATAAACCAATTTGTCTATTATTACTTATATGATGAAACTTTTGACTGACTAGCTAAATAATTGATTCAAACCTTAGACAGTACAGCTAAATATGGTTATGCTTAGGGGGAAATTATATTAGAACCTATTTCACATTGTGGCTCACAGCCAGGAGGTCCTGGGTTCAATCCCCACGTGGAGCGGTCTGGGTCCTTTCTGTATGGAGTCTGTATGTCCTCCCTGTGTCTGCATGGGTTTACTCCAGTTTCCACCCACCGTGCAAAGGCATGTGTTTTAGGCTAATTGGTGTCTATAAACTGCCTCTAGTGTGTGAGTGTGTGTATGAGTGTGTAAGTGTATGTTCCCTACGATGGATTGGCACCCTGTCTAGGGTTGTTCCTGCCTCTACGCCCTATGCTGCTGGCTAGGCACCTGCTCTCGCGTGACCTTGTCCAAGATTAAGCGGATAAGAAAGTGAATGAATGAGTGAATTTAAGAACTGAAAATAGCCCAGCTATAAGTGTAGATTCATATTATGCATGAGGTAGGGTCATGGTATGTGCATTAGCAGACAGATGTAGTTGACTTCATCACCATTATTTTTGGTTTGGATCAAAATGGTGGGTTCATCTGGTGTCAAACCACCAAGGAAAGTAAACTGACATAATCAAATTCCTTGATTTGTTGCTCTAAATGGAAGTCGCACTCATAAAAGCAAATCGTGCATGCCCAAAAAATCCAGTTTTATACAGCACCCAAATGTTCAAGACGGATCCTTCAGCAATGTGTCTGCGCGTGCGTCCATATGCGCCTGCATGTTGTATGGATGCGCGTCTGTTTGTTTGGCCAGAAGTCAGCATGCGTGTGTGTTGCCTGCAAGAGCAGATTGGAGCATATTGTGCAGACTCTGGCCATGTTTTGCCTTCAAAGCAAGGGGAGAAAACATGGCAGCACAGAAGCTCTGGAGTGGTACCCACGTAAGGCCCCTGGCAGTTTGAGCCTTTGGTCTGAGAATGAACTTGAAGTGTGTGTGTGTGTGCGTGTGTGTGTGTGTGTGTGTGTGTGTGAGTGTTCCTGTCCAACTGTACGCCTTTCCAGTCTCTGGCTTGGCATTCTTTCTCTCACACGTACGCGCTCCCTGGTTCAGATAAGAATAGGTGTAAGCTCCCGGTGACATCTAATTACACAGAGGAACGAATTACAGAGGGAGAAAGAGGTTCCGAAAGCCATCAGAGGGAGAAGGCGCACTATGAAATTAGTGAATAATTGGCGTGACTGTGCGCTGACTCATACACAAGGACATTCGGAGTCCCATGAAGGAAGAGGGGTTTTCGTGATCCCTCTCTGCCATATCGTTGCGTGGTTAAAACTTGCACGTTTATTGCTCTGAGGGTAATAGACTGGCATTATGTAATAAACCATCGCACTCTGTGCCACCGTGTTAAGGAATGAAAAATGAGCGTTGGAGATAAGTCATTTTTGGAGTGGAATGATGGAGAGAATGAGCTTTGTCTGAACCTATCATAGCATTATTAGTGGCCACGAGGGAGTGCTTACTGTCAGACACAGATACGCACTCAAACTCACACACACACTCTCTCGCTCAGATGCACACACACACAAACACCATGATATGCCAAACAGATTGTCATTCAATTCAAATTGTTATTCACATATTGAGTGCATAGGGATTTGTTGATATTTGTTCATATGAATACTAAATACCAAGGAGCAAACCAGCATATTTTAATCTAAACCTAATCTTTGACTATCACATTGAAAATGGGAAATATATGGACAGTTCAATTCTCTCAAAAAATGTTAAAATAATACATGAATACGCGATCCAAGTTACTTGAACCAAAACAGTTTAATAAAAAAATGCCCCATAGTGAAAACTGTTACAGCTCTTTAACAGTGACCTGAAAATGCAATATTAATTCATGAAATTCTGTACTTCTATAATGTAAACATTAACATAGTGTAATGGACATAGATGGCATTCAACACAGCTTGTTACCTCTACCTACACCTTCTTTCAGTGAGTAACATAATCAGTAACATTATTCAGTGGTTCATTTTATGAGGGAGTGGTTGTCTTGTATTTATATTGTAGCAGCTAGAAATTTTAGAGCTAGAAAAAATGCGCTGTGAGACAACAGAGAAAATGAGTAGTATATATGAGAAACTAAGTACATAGCACACAGTAGAGAGGCGAAATCCCACCTAATATCTAATCTGATTGGCAGGATTTTCATTCAGATTACAGTGTTACCAAATTACTGTGCAAACAATACTGACAGTAGGTGGGCTTTTCTGATCAGACACATCAGTGTCACTGCTGGACTGTGAATAGTCCACCAACCAGAAATATCCAGCAAACAGCATCCTGTGGGCACTGATGAAGGACTAGAGGATTACAACACAAAACATGCAGCAAACGATGAGCTATTATCTCTGACTTTACATCTGCAAGGTGCACTGCTGTGTCTGATCCACTCCTACCAGCACAACACACATTAACTCGCCACCACCACATCAATGCAGTCACTGCAATGCTAAGAATGATTCATCACCCAAATAGTACCCTGCCTGTGGTGGTCCTGTGGGGGTACTGACCATTGAAGAAGAGGGTTAATTCAATTTACATTACTCCTTATGGAAAAAAATTGCTAAGTACTCATCATTTCCAGGCTTTTGGAAAGAATTAACGGCGAGAACCTGTATGTAAATAAACAAACCCATAAGACACAACAAATGATCAGACTGTTGTTTGCACAGTTGATTAAAGCTCTTGGCAAACCATAGTACAGCAAAATACATACCATAATCAAATTGTAGTAAAGTACTGGGAATGGTGTAAGCTGCCAATGCCCAAAAACAATGGTGGGTATCTGAGCATGACCTGTATCTTTACTTATATGCTTGGCTTGTGTTCTGTTTTATCTCCAAAGAGCAATTAGCGCAAACACAAAAATTTCAATTCTCAATTCTCTCAATCCTGTGGCTAGGTGCTGAGTATTTGCGTTCTTCCTGTACCTGATGTACAAATACATCCACTTTAACACACTCATGTTTCAAAAGCTGTTTAGAAGCTTTTGCAAGCTAGCAGTGTGTGGGAGAGCAGTTTCTTCATGCCGACACAGCAGAATATATGATATTCTACAACATGCCTGCAGCAACAGTCTAGGCAGAAACATACAAGCTCTGCAGCAGAACAGAAATAGATAGAAAGTGGAGAAGAGATGATTGAGGTGCAAAAAAAGACAACTTCAGCTTGAGCAGGAGCCATTTGCTGTCAGCGTATCGCGAGCCACAGAGGAGACAGAATAGAGGCAGATGAAATGAAAGCGAACGTGTGGAGGAGGTCACGGGAAATGATGACTCGTCTGAGTGCGGCGCATTTGTTTGATTCGAATCGAATTAAATTTCAATTAAACCAAACTCTATTACCTCCCTAAGGAACTTACGCGATGACAACAGACAGGCTCATACACTCGCACTCCAGACTGAGAGAATGTGTTTGTGGGTCTATTCAAAGGACACTTAATATTAATCACACTCCGAAAATAATATTGTTGTTGCTTAGCAACAGCCAGGCCTCCTTGGGTGATGGAGGAATTTCTTTAAATAAATATTGCTCCTGCACAATATTGGCCACAACATTATTGAAAGCGCTACCCAACACAATGCAGATGTGTGTTTCAGAGACAAGGATAAAGAAAAGCATTTGAAATGCATAGTCTCATATGTTTAGAATAAAGTACTCATTATAGAAACGGCTTTGAATGCATCATTAGGGCCATTCCCGGATGCATGGGTTTTGCAGGAGGGTGGGCATTATAGAACAATTTACAATCTTCACAGTTTACAAACATAAAATAACAAGATGTGTTATTATGTAAAATGACTATGTATTAGGCAACACAACTAACTGCAGAGCCGCAACTAGGGGGAATGCAAAGAAACATTGATACTTCCCCTATTTAGGGAAACCAACACCTGCTGAAACTGATATACTGTATGTATATTTAATAAGAAATAATTCATTAATAAATAGTTTTTAATGAGAGATGTGAATTTTTAAATTATTATTTGAATGTCAATTCAGCACACATGTAGCAGAAGGAATTTGGAGTATTTACACCATTTGTTGACATTATAATGGAAAATGGGGAATCGGTACAGCAGAATTGATACATTAGTATCAGTATTACTAGGCCTGTGAAACATGTCAAAGCTAAATTTGGAAATGAACATAAGTGTATAATGAGCCTTAGTGTAATTATCCTTAGCTTGATTATCAGACTTAATAATGTTGACCTATGCATTTTGATGGTCTACATAACATTCTTACAATGTATTATTCCTTTAGCATTGCATATTGATATGAATGCTCAATACCTTCGTTGCAACAGACCTTCAACAAATAGGTGAAAATAGGTCTACAGTATATTAATAATAATAATAATAATAATAATAATTTCAACTTGTATAGCGCCTTTCAAGATACCCAAGGACGCTTTACACATGGATACAAAAAGAAAAGCAGAAGACATAAACAAAAACATACAAAACAATGACTTAACAATGACTATCCCCACAGAAAATGCAACACCTACAGTGGTGCTTGAAAGTTTGAGAACCCTTTAGAATTTGTTATATTTCTACATAAATATGACCTAAAACATCATCAGATTTTCACACAAGTCCTAAAAGTAGATAAAGAGAACCCAGTTAAACAAATGAGACAAAAATGTTATACTTGGTCATTTATTTATTGAGGAGAATGATCCAATATTACATATAAGTGAGTGGCAAAAGTATGTGAACCTTTGCTTTCAGTATCTGATGTGACCACCCTGTGCAGCAATAACTGCAACTAAATGTTTCCTCTAACTGTTGATCAGTCCTGCACACCGGCTTGGAGGAATTTTAGCCCATTCCTCCGTACAGAACAGCTTCAGCTCTGGGATGTTGGTGGGTTTCCTCACATTAGCTGCTCTCTTCAGGTCCTTCCACAACATTTCGATTGGATTAAGGTCAGAACTTTGACTTGGCCATTCCAAAACATGAACTTTGTTCTTCTTTAACCATTCTTTGGTGGAACGACTTGTGTGCTTAGGGTCGGTGTCTTGCTGCATGACCCACCTTCTCTCGAGATACAGTTCATGGACAGATGTCCTGACATTTTCCTTTATAATTCTTTGATATAATTCAGAATTCGTTGTTCCATCAATGATGGCAAGCCGTCCTGACCCAGATGCAGCAAAACAGGTCCAAACTATGATACTACCACCATCATGTTTCACAGATGAGATAAGGTTCTTATGCTGGAATGCACTGTTTTCCTTTCTCCAAACATAATGCTTTTATTTAAACCAAAAAGTTCTATTTTGGTCTCATCCATCCACAAAACATTTTTCAATAGTCTTCTGGCTTGTCCACATGATCTTTAGCAAACTGCAAATGAGCAGCAATGTTCTTTTTGGAGAGCAGTGACTTTCTCCTTGCAAGCCTGCCATGCACACGATTGTTGCTCAGTGTTCTTCTGATGGTGAACTCATGAACATTAACATTAGCCTATATAAGAGGGGCCTTCAGTTGCTTAGATGTTACCCTGGGGTAATCTTTGTTGGTTAACCACTCCTGGGGAGGGTAACAATGGTCTTGAATTTCCTCCATTTCTTCCATTTGTACACAATGTAGAGATTGTTTTGTAACCTTTTCCAGCCTGATGAGCATCAACAACTCTTTTTCTGTGGTCCTCAAAAATGTCATTTGTTTGTGCCATGATACACTTCCACAAACATGTGTTGTGAAGAGCAGACTTTGATAGATCCCTGTTCCTTAAATAAAACGGGGTGCTCACTCACATTTGATTCTCAGTCCAATGATTGAAAACACCTGAGTCTAATTTCATCTTCAAATTAACTGCTAATCCTAGAGGTTCACATACTTTTGCCACTCACTGATATGTAATATTGGCTTATTTTCTTTAATAAATAAATTAGCAAGTATAATATATTTCTCGCATTTGTTTAACTGGGTTCTCTTTATCTACTTTTAGGACTTGTGTGAAAATTTGATGATGTTTTAAGTCATATTCATGCAGAAATATAGAGCATTCTAAAGGTTCACAAACTTTCAAGCACCACTGTAGGTCCATAGATTGTTTGTGTTTTTGTGTGTCAACATCCAGTACCAATACAAACTAGTTCAGATGGTGTAATTTGCTGTAAATAAACAGAAAATTTATTTATTGTAAATGCAACCCCAAATCAGAAAAAGTTGGGACAGTAAGCAAATGCATGCAAACGTAAAGAAAAACACAGTGTGTTTTACATTTACTTTGACTTTTATTTCATTGCAGACAGTATGAACCCAAGATATTTCATGTTTTGTCTACTTCATTTCATTTGTTAATAAACATCCATTTCTGCATTTCAGGCCTACAACACATTCCAAAAAAAGTTGGGATGGAATGTAGGGCTAGTAATGAGGTAAAAAAAAAAATAATGATGTGATTTCAAACAGGTAATGTCAACAGGTGATTATGATCATGATTTGGTACAAAAGGCTGAGTCTTTGAGGAGCAAAGGTGGGCAGAGGATTTATAGTTTTTCATCAAATGTGTGAGAAAATTACTGAACTATTTATAAGCAACATTCCTCAAAGTACGATTGAAAGGGATTTGCATATTTCTCCCTCTACAGTGCATAATATCATTAAACAATTCAAGGAATTTGGGAGATTTCAGCGCATAAAGGGCAGGGGCGCAAGCCTAAATGGAAAAAGCGTGATCTATCAGACAGCACTGCATCAAGAACTGTCATTCATCAGTAGGTAATATAACCACATGTTATATTAGCTGACCTCTATCCAATAACGGATGTGTACAGAGTTTTAATCAAAAATTACGAGAACGACAACCCCGTACTGTTGCACACCTTACGACGTATTTGAAGGAAGAATGGGACAAAGTAACACATGAAGCACTTAATTGCTTGATATCCACTGTGCCAAAATGTATTTTAAGAGTTGTGAGAATAAATGGCAACATTACAAAGTGGTTTACCGTTCCAACATTTGTGTTGCTGGCCCGAAATGCAGGAGTGGATGTATGTTAAATGGATGTATATTAAGAAATGAAATTCATTTGACCAGACAAAACATGAAATATCTTGAGTTCATACTGTCTGCAATGATATAAAAGTCAAAGTAAATGTCAGAAACGCTGTGGGCTATTTTTTAGGCAATGTTTAGATGTGTAATTTGGACTAACCCCCAAACTGCCCTCCAAACCAGTCAACAGTTTTGACTACATTTTACTCCAAAGAGGGATACTAATCATAGATGAAAGGATTGTATTAAAAATGTTTAACCATAAATTAATTTTCTATGAACTGACTTATTTTTATCTTAGTGAAATAAATTTCTCTATCATTGTTAAACCTTTGAGAGAGACAGGTATAAGGTACAAGGCTCAGGTGACACTTTATTAAGCTGTGTTCAGTGATTATGACAATAAATGTATGGCTATTGAGCACAGAGTGCATCCTACAATGCAACCCACAGAAAGACCCAGTTATTATCGTCAACAGAGGGATCCCATCAAACAGTTGCTAAATGTCAGTATGTGTGTGTGTGTGTGTGAGAGAGGCTGGTTTACAGAGACCATCTCACTCTCAGATAGCGTTAAATAGTCTCAACATAAATACTTTATCATAGTGTTAATGGCACCACATTAACTATCATGATACCAATTTAAACTACAGCTTTAGAAATATAAATGGTTTAAAACAAATTTGTTAATGAAATGTACTTTAATGAATATTAATAAGAAATAGCTGTTTTAAAATGCAAAGCATCTGAATATCTGTTCATAATCAGATTGTTTTAATGAATAAATAATGTGTTGAATCAGAAAGCAGGGAAATTTCAATAAGGCACATGAAACAACAGTACTTACCCTCTATTGCATCAGAGCAGTATGCATGTTTATAATATACATCAAACCTAAATAGTTCGGCAAATAACATTGAGTGTTTTTCTCTTCTGAACATGAGGCTGGATCCACAAGCATTAAATATTTAAAGAGGAAAACAATCTTCGAATGTCCCACTAAGCACATACTCAGGAAAAAAAATTTATTTTTATGGTTGTTTTAGAGTTCTTTTATTACAGATGCTCCAAACAGTTATTATTATTACATTTAATATATTTTATATATTTATCTTAATAGTATTACTAAATGTCTTCTATTAAGCCAGTGTGGAATCAGGCACACAGTGAGATGCTAACTGGCTTTTAGCGAAATTAACAATCAGTCAATATGCCAATTAGTTTTGCCCAAGTTTGTGCAAGAAGCAATGCCACAATGTATCACATACTACTATAACAAAGAAAACATGTAAGAGGGTATTGATTAGTAAAAATAAAAGTAAAACACAAGGTGTTAAGAAGAATGTTCAAAACAGCTCAAAACAGAAATCTTAAAGCAGGATGTATAGTGCGTAGTGCAGTTGCATCTCTTCACTCGACCAGCGGTGGGGGGAAGGCATAAAGCACGAGTTGGCTTGCTATAAGTGAAGAAACTGCAAAAGAAATTTCCCAGAGTGCTCTGGGGCTAACGAGCACCAGATCATTTACACCTGGGAGATATGTGACAGTTGCAGGCCTTTGTGTCTTTACCTAACGGACATGGTTGGTAAATGGTTATTGTTTGTCTGTGTGTGTGTGTGTGTGTGTGTGTGTGTGTGTGTGTGTGTGAGAGAGAGAGAGAGAGAGAGAGAGAGAGAGAGAGAGAGAGAGAGAGAGAGAGAGAGAGAAAGAGAGAGGAGAAAAGAGAAGTTTATGATGCTGAAGAGCTTTATGGTGATGAAGAGCTGTTATAACGACATCTAATGAGGCCCAGTCTGGATTATGAGAGCTGCAGAGAGTTTAAGAATGAGAAAGAAGAACTATAATATTAAAGAAATATCTAAAAAGTCGTAGAGAGATCTAAAGGGATCTAAAAAGATCTAAGATATGAATCACAGAAATTAAGTAAAAGCTTACTGAAGCTTGACGTTGAAAGAAAGCAGGAACCAGACAAACAATATTATTTCAGATTAGTAGGCCTGGTACGGGCTCAAGCTTATTTTTTTATTTTTCATTTATTTCCTATTTCTCAAGCAGTGCCAGCATTTTGAGTTTCACCTTGTTGGTAATTGCCAATTTGAAAACCAAGCCTCAGTTTCTTGTGCCCCACTGTTTAGGTGCACATGCTTGGCTTGTCACTTAAGCTCCTTAGTGGTGCTGTGTGTAGTGCACACTCACTGTGTTTTATAGATCTCTTGTTCAAATCCCAGCAACCTGTGAATTCATATGCACATTTTTTCATATGTTGCAATACGGTATACACACAAGTATAATATATTACTGTAGATACATAAGGATGTTTACAAATTATAAGGGAGGTTTTTCTACATTGGCAACCTCCCTTTCCTCTGTTAATGAACCCTATTGCTCCCCGTGGTCAAGACCAGCATCGCTCTGTATTTTTGTCATTGAAAACATACCAGTACCACGACAGTTTCTATGTAAGGACAACAAATCAAGAATTAAATGTAATCAGACTTAATGTGGATCATTACTGGTGGAACCCGGATGAGCATGTGAATTTGTGTGAATTTATGACAACAGCTGTCTGGCATATTTGTTGAACAAGGTTGAAGTTTCAAGTTCACCATTTTTGTGATTCATTACAAAGAAGGTATGTGTAACAGTGTTGTGTAGCAAAGCATAGAATGCTGTATTCCTTGTTAGACACTTGTTATACAGGTTATTTCCAAATTACACATGCACCTGCTTAAGCTGCATGATTGCGGTATCAGCAACACCTGTGAGGGACACGCTCTAGCTCAGTCAGGTGTCGCACCCTTGTGCATTGTTGGCCGCTATCCAATGCAAGCTTACTCGCTGCCAGAGATCTCACCCGTCTCGTTCATGCTGCCACATCAAGTTCGGATTTAGGGACAACGGTAGGCTGGGCCTGTTTTGAGGGTCAGCCTGGTAGAGCCTGGAAGCTCGAGGTAACCGGTAGGGCTTAGCTGCTAGGTTAGGGAAAGAAGCCCCGAGGCTCCCAGTTCCCCCGCACTCCCTCTTCTCCAGCCCACCGTGGCTTTCAGCTTGCTTGCTGCTGCGATGCGAGTCCCTCGCGTCCTCTCGTTCCGTTACCACTTCCCTATTGAGCTTATTTAACACCGTTACCGAGTGGTAGGCTAGGCACCCCGCTCGCGCTCTCGCGCTCTCGCTTCGGAGGAATGCCGCGCCGCTCTTGGCTCTGTTCCTCACTCGCGTGCCCGTCTCATGCTTCAGCGTGTCCGGATTACCATTATTCGCTTCACGCGCTCATTTCTACGCCCATTTCACTCTGCTTGCGACAGGTACAACCCTGTCTCACTTTGCGTGTTCATATCTGCGTCCGTTTCATGCTCGGGCAGTCCAGAGTACTGTGACCCATCTCCATCCCCTACGTCCGTTTTCCACGCTATGGCTGTCTGGAGTACCGTGACACGCCTCACGCAGACTCAAGGATCTGAGGGAATTCCCGACGCTCACGTCACAGCACACCCCCATTCTTTATCTCTCTTTCTGAGCAACGTGTTCTCACCGCGCTTACCACGGTGCACCTAAGCGCTGTCAGTGACTTTATGCTTTCCCTCCTTTTGTTTTATATTTAATATCGCTCTTTTGTGTTTGAGTCCGCTCCGTGTGACTCCTGGTTAGCCTCTCTTATTCTTTTTAAGCTTGCGTCAGCTTGAGCCCAGTAGTGGCGTGATGCAGGAGCAACAGAGCCTGATGTTGGAGAGCAGGGTTCAATTCCCAAATGCCAGCCAACATAGGTGCAGCTATAGGAGCAGTTTGTTTTTGTGTGTTTAGTTTCTTTATTCATTCATTCATTCATTCATACTTTTTGGTTCTCTATTCCCATCTAGAGCTAACTGCAATTGGGTCCTAAAGCCCTTTTATTTTCTGTTAAATGCGGTTTACCGGAGGCGAATCGGAACAGATAGAAGAAGGAGCTAGCACACAGTCTAGAAGTGAGACTAAAAAATCAATGCGGTATGCTGGATGAGAGAAGTTTAGTTTTCCCAGTTACAAAATCCAGTCATGTTTCTCCACCAAAGCATTTATTTTGCATTGTCCTACATTAAAATGTGCCAAATGTGATGTATTTCAATGAGTATACATTTTACTCGGTTATTTGCATACACTAACTACCACAGACTAATTTTCATTCGTGGCAGTACACAAAGTTTTATGTGTTTATGGAAGATTTCTAACAAAATGAACACAAGAAATGTACTGCATTCAGTTAAAAGTTATAGTATTCCCACTACAGTTTTCCATTTTTGGCCAATTGGGCATATAGGATACTTTATTGGCCTTGTGTTTATTTGTATACCTTATTTACCTGCAACCCCACTAAAATAAAAAGTAATATACTGAGATTAAGTAATAATAGGACATCATTTACCATTCAGCGTAACAGTGATTCAAAAAATAATAAATGTCAGCTGCTAATATTACACTCAGCATCAGGCTTTATGTTTGCCCTTATTCACATCTATAAAACTAAACCTTAACCCTAATCTCCTGCCACACACTTTGCACCGTGTATGGCCCCAAGTTAGTCATGTTAAACTCAAAGGCCAGCCAGTATTACCATCAGCCTGCTGTTTCACCCTCCCAGCCTCAACCATGGCTACAACATTAGCAGGCTGTCTCACCCTGAATTCATTGTCTCACCCCTAAATTTAACACGACTGCCTGCTTTACCTCACTGCTCCCATTCTCTTGGCTGGATGTCTCACCCTCAACTCCCAGCCTCTCTCTCATCTCTAACTCAACTGCTAATCTTACCCTCAACTGCCAATATTACCAGCTACTCCCACTTCTACTGTCAGCTGTAACTCATCTCTCTGCTGTAGCCGCTGCTCCCACGTAACTGGGCTGCCCGCTATACTACAGTATCTGCTCTTACTCTCACCCTCCGTTGTAACTTTGCTGTCTCACCCTCAACCCTATTGCAGCTCCCAGTCTTTTCCTCAGCTGTGTCTCAGCTCCCAGTATCATCCTCAGATCAAACACAGCTGCCTATCCCACCCTCAGTTCTCAGTCTCCTCTCGATATCCACCATCATCCTAATTTTCCAGTCTTGATCTAAGCCCTCAGTCTCACCTTATCTCTAACTGAGCTGCTGGTCTCTCAGTCTCTGCCAGATATTCCAAGCTGAGATATGTTTGACCCACAGGAAATTTATTTAAGACTATACAGGAACCCCAGCTTCCCTTCAAATTAATTAAAATGTGGTAATGAAATGTTTACCAAAGTGTTTATATAATTCATTTTTTATAGTGGAATGCCATATTTTACTGACTGCAGTATTGCGCTATTTGTTCATTAAGCTCAAAAATATCTTTGTGAAGCAGCACGAAATCTGCCTTAGAGCCCCAGGCACAGACCTAATAGAAGGTCACTGAAGTTTGTGTATCTCTGGGAGTCTACTGAGCAAGAGTGTGTGCGTTAAAAAGACAGGGCAAAAGACTAACGCTATTTTAACAAATGGTTTGAACACATCATTTAGAGCCATGCTTGGACAGTTGGCCTTCACTGGTATTGAATGTTGTGTGGGAACTGCAACTCGTCTGGAGGGACAGAATTATCCCTATGTTATAACTATGCTATGGCTAGCCAGTAAAATGATCATATGAACATAAAGTACTGTGCAAAAGTCTTAGGGCATACTCAGACCAGGCAATCTGTTCCGCGCCCAGGTGCGATTGACCCCCGAAACATGGTTCGTTTGACTTGTGTGAGTGCTCCGCATCATGCTGGGGCACAGTACGCTGAACCATGCTCGAGCACGCTTGAAGAGGTAGTGTAGTGTGCATGTAGTGTGATCGTACATTGCGCTCGTTTGCAGAACACAGCATCAGCTGCCTCCATAAAAATCTTCTTATTTGTGCAGCATGAGAAGCTGAAAATCAGTGTGTCGCATAATCAGTACAAATATGAAGGCAAGGCAACATTCAAGGCAACTGTGCTCAGTCTGAGTAGGCCCTTAGTCTACCATGCCACCATTAGTTTTGCTGTTTTAGCAATGGTATTATTGCTGCAATATATTTAATTATTAATTAGCCTCTTTATTAGAATACAACCATAAAATGTATGCAGTATTGAAAAACTGAAGAAAAAAAACAGTTTCTATTGACGAAAGTGGTAAGTATTTAGTAAGTATGTGACCTCCCCTTACACTTGAGCAGTAGCAGCATCTGGCAGCTTCATCGGGATGCCAAGTTGACCCTTCTACAGTCCAAAGAAGCTTGATTGGGAATGGTCTTTTTGCAAGGGTAGCAGCCAAGAAACCACTTTTTCGGATGGGGAACAGAGTGAAAAGGCTAAGATATGCTAAAGCTCACAAAGACTTGAATGAAGTTCAGTGGAAAAGATTGTTATGGCATGATGAATCCAAGTTTAAATTTTTTGGGTCCATTACTCAAAAACATGGTTATATATGGTCAGTATACCACTGCTAAAACAGCGAATCTAATGGTGGTCTAAGACTTTACATCGTACTGTATGTGCTTCCCCACTTTTAAAAACTACCAGCCACCAATGGTTCCATCTGACCTCCAGCTCCCAATCTCACCACCAGCTACTTCTCTCACCTTCAATCTTACTAACTTCCCCAGTTTCAGTTTCATCTTCCGCTACCAGCTACCAGTCTTGGTCTCAGGCCTGAGTCTTATTCTAAGACCATACTCACACTATGTCCGGTTGCCTTGTAACGTGCCAGAGCACAATTGCAACCACCTGCAGCAGCCTGCACTCACATTGAGTTTAACGTTGTGGGCTTGAGCACTGTTGCATCATCGCAATATTACTTTTTGTAGTGCACAGCACGATGGACTTCATGGTTGTATTTACTTTGTGCCTTCTTGGAGTCATTTTGGGGGCACTAACACGTTTTCACAGATCCCCTACTGTGAATACACCCTATCACAGCTGCCAGTCTCATCCCCAGCTACCTACCTCACCTGGAGACTCCAGCTGTAAGTCTAATCACTCTCTCAGCTCCCAGTCCTCAGCTTTCTCTCAACCTCACACTTTGGAGTCTTTTTTTATTCCCAGCTTTTTCCGTCTAATCCCCTTTTCCTATCTCCCCATCTCTGCCTTACCTTTGGCTACCAGTCTCACCTTCAGCATCTCAACTGCCTGTCTCATCACATATTTCTCTTAGCTCCGACTTTTAATTCTCTGCCTACACCCAAAGATACTCCCATCTTCAGCTCCCAGTCCCTTCCTCAGCTTGTTTGTGCAGGCCCCATGAGCCTGGGACTCTAATCAAGCACATGCTCCTATAAGAACCAACATGACCTTTCAGGTGCTGGTACTTTCTAGCATGACCTTTAAGACTCAATGCCTGAATGAAGAGCTGAGACTAATGTGCACAGTAATGGAGGATACTGTGAACTGCTGCTCAGGGATGCACATCGTCTGCGAGAAACGCACTTACCTGCTGTTGCCACAATCATACATTCTCAAGCCCTCTCTCACTTTCTGTATTTATCTCCCTTAAACCAGATATTTTCTCCTGCTCTGTCTATAATCTATTTATACTATTTCACATAAACAAGCACCGCTTTGCTTGCTACTTCTATCCAACACTTGTCAGAAACGTGAAGAATCTTGATCTTCCTCATGTTTTGTTGCTGGTGTTCACATTTTGCTTTCTCCTCCACGGTAGTAATTTTTTTATCATACCGTGACCACTTTTCATTCAAACTGGCAGCAAAAATAACCAAAAATAACCTTGCTGCAAAAGAGCAATTCAATTGTATCAGGTCAGACTTGGGTCGTCAAAACTCTATATGCTGCCTAGACGTATTTTAGGTTTTATGTTTTAGTTATACGACTTTGATATAGGCCAGTCTTATGGAGTGTCATAAAGAGATCAATTTTTTTTATATATAGAGTAATAATTTGAGGTGACACTTTATAACCTGTATGTGTATACTGTTATCTAGAGCTGCACATGAAAAGCTCTTTTACAAATGGACAAATCAAGTGGACCACAGAATGAACCATAAATAAATCACCTTAGGATATGGGCTGAGTTTGGTTCATTTGTGGGAGAGGTCTGAGCTCATTTGACATTTTCACATATGCAAAAGAAACCATGAGTCAGTAGACTTAGACACTTGAACTGCTAAAACTCTGCAACTCTCAGATTAGATAATAAAGAAGGCATGGATCAGCGCAATTTGAAGGACAGAAATCCTTCCCAATAAATGTGGTCTAGTATTTCTCAAGGAAATTACACAACAAAGAGTTTTCTGCATTGATTTAGTAACACAATATCTTGCTCTTAATTATGGAGCAATTAAGTATTATAAGAAACAACCGGCGAGGCATACAATGACTGAACTCAATCAAACTGGACTTTGAATAGTTGAGCGAAAGTCTAATTGAATCCATTTATCCCTTAAAGTAGACTTTAAAAGTTCACATTTTTTCACTGGTACTTCTTCAATGTTTGTGTGGAAGTGAATTACATAAGCAGTTTTAGGAGACATTACATCTGAGGTCAGTTTGTGTTACAAAGCAAACAGAAAGGCTTGAAGCTATCTGAGTTGATATGCAAATTAGCAGAGGATGATGTTTTGGCTTGTACATATTTGCTAGGCTAGAAAGGTAGCATAGCAAATGTTGGGTGTTGGGCGTATTTGACTGAGAATACCACAGCACAAAAGAATGCACAGATATTCACAGCAACCTCACTACTCTCTAGGCTTTTGTGTCTGTGGCAAATGCTAGCAAACTTACTAGCAGTTAATTAGCCACCTAGGTGTTACAGATCCCAAGAAGACATAGATGTTTTTAAATTGCTTCTTGGAGTGGAGTTTTATTTATTGAAATATCATCTGAGGGCATACACATAGTTGGTTCTGTAAGGTGACCAATCAGAACATGGAGGGAGTACACTTTTCTCATCCATTTGAGGAATATCTGAGCTGCTTGCTTTCAAAATAGCCACACCCCCTCCTTCTTCTGATTGGTTGCCTCAGAGAACCAACCGTGTAATATGGCCCAAAGATAAATTTCAATAAATACAACTCAAATGAGTTTGAAAATTGCATATACAGTCTTATGCAAATTTTGCACCCTATCATGTTACACATAAGTACAGGTAATTATCAAAATCTGGACACCTTTTCAAATGGTGCCAAATCAGATTCTAAATCTTAATACATTCTGTTATCCTTTAAGCCTCTCAGGATGTTGTACTTACACTCAACATTCATTGGCTCCTCTAAGTAGCTGACTGAGGATCTGACAATAAAGATAATTGCCTCTTACAAAACAAGAGAAGACTGTAAACAGATCAAAACGTTTGCTGTTTACACGTTCCACTGTTTGAACTGTCACCAAGTAATGAAAGTTAAACAGAACTGTTTAAGAAGAAGCAAGATCTGTCAGTAAGGACTGTGGGACTGTGGTAGGCTAGTGGTTAAGGCACTGGACTCTGGACCAGAATGTCCAGGGTTCAAATCCTGCCAAGCTGCCACTGTTGGGTCCTTGAGCAAGACCCTTAACACACAATTGCTTGGATTGTAAGACTGTACCAATAGTAAGTCACTCTGGATAAGGGTGTCTGCTAAATGCTGTAAATGTACGTAAGCCTATTTTTTTGCTTGTATTAATGGAAAAAAAAGTTGACTTCTATTTCGTTTAGCTGCACTGTCCTCCTGTAAAAAAGACATTGCACAACAAATAAGTATTTTGCATGACTGTTTGCATTTGGTGTAAGAAGAAAACTGTAAATGAAATTTCTTGCCAAACCATTGCTTGTGTGTGAAAATACAGTGCATGTTAATTAGTGTGTCCTTGTTCGCAAGACTTGCAGATGGGACCTCAGCTGGGCCTCCATGCTTAAGTAAAAGTAAACCATTGCATAAAAATTGCTTGCAAAAAATGAATCCCAGTTCTGCTAAAACTGACTAAATCACTGTAACATATCTAGAACACTAGGATGAAGAGGTATGAGTCTGATCTCCCACTGCTCGATTCACTGCATGAGACTGCGGTTTGATGATAGGCCTACAGAGAGAGACGAATGAGAGAGATCGGGTTAGGGGATGGAGAGAAAATAGGGGAATGAGAGAGTGAGAGAGCTGAGAGGGGGAGCTAAAGAGGCTGTGGGTTGAATGCCTAAGGGAAATGGCCTGCCTATGTGCTTATATTACACTGACTTTAGATTCATCTAGGAGATTGAAGCCAATTCCCTAGGGAAATGAAAGTCTGTGTGCGTGGGGCATCTCATCTCTGACTCTAGCTATAAAGAAGAGCTGCGGGGTACTTAGTAAGAAAAGAGCAGTGTGTGTGTTTTAGAACGGGAAATAGAGTGCTTCTTTGTTCCCCGTTCACCTGGCCAATATCGAGGTTATTACTCGCATGTTGGGCGTGCGTAAAGGGGCTGCGACAGCAACTCTATTATGTCATCAGAATGGAGGGATCAGTGGAGGACTTGGGATCAGGGAATAAAAGGAGGGGTGGAAGTGTACCTGCTTACTGACTGCGATTCGTTCCTGCTAATTAAAGCTTTCACTTGCTGTGAAACAAAGAGAGAGAAGAATAGAGGGAATGGAGGGGAAGAGCAAGAGAGAAAATATCACAGCCCTTTGTGTCAAGGCTATAGTCATTGGAGCAAAAGGGATCTCTCTCTCTCTCTCTCTCTAGGACACACACACACACACACACACACACACACACACACACACACACTTCTTTCCCTCTATTGTCTAATATACCGAGTGCATAATTGCTATATGCATAATCATGAGTGTGTACAGTGTATGTGGATTTAAGTGTAAATCAGAGGTTTCTCGCTGGAATTAGCATACCCTTGCTGATGTCTAAGCAAATGGAGCAAAGAACAGACAGCAAACTCTTTAGTGCACAGAGAATTAGTGACATGTCACACACAAAACACACACTCACACAACACAGACCCATTTAAAAAAGCCTCAGTGAGGAGTTCAAGCTCCCCCTCATGGATAGATCATGTAGCTCCAGTCATATTTAAAGAACTGGAACCCCTGCCCCCCATGGCTCTTAATTCTGCCTGACTTCCCTTCTTTTGCACTGGTGCTTTTTTTCTTTTCTTCTTTTTGTCGTCACAAAGTTACTACATGAATATCCTGCACCACCAAACACACATTTCAGACACTGGAATAAATTCTGCATATAATTCAGAAACATGAAATTATGGCACTCCTAATATGAGCTTGAAGTAGCATTTCCAGTTGTAGTTGAGTTGCTGTTTGTAAACTTTGGCTTTGTGTGAGTGTGTAAAGAACTGAGGATCTCTCAGTTTCCTTACTGCAGAAGAAAAACGAAGGCTGTCTCAGTCAGGTGACACATTGATCATAGATCCACAGACACTCTCCTTGTCTTGTTTGGTTGAGTAAATAATGATTGACTCTCTGAGTGCAATAGACTCAGTGGCATCTCGGCTGTGACAGAATCAAGACCTCAGTGGTATCTCTAACATCTAAACTCAATGTTACAGTACAGATCAAATGAGAACCTAAGCTTCGAATGGCTCAGTCAAATCAGTTTACCTATTAGATTTTAGAAGCAGGTGTTCCACATTGGACATGGTTAAACTGAGTGTTAATTACTAAATAATAGCTTTGGTCTAAATCGCAGTTGGGGCTTCAAACAAGAATATCAGGTGAAGAGTGTACAGAAACCTGCAGTGTACTGGTACTCTGTCCAGGGTGTACCTCTGTCTGTGTCCAGTGAATTCCAGGATGGGGCTCTTGACCCTCCCCATGATCCTGACCAATATAAGCAGGAGTAAAACAGAATGGTTTTGCATTACAAAACATGTAGTTTGACCAGGACTAAACTTAATTTATGTTTCAGCCAGTATGACATTCAAACCTGTGCTTTCTCTGAAGGGTTTTGTTAAAGTTAATCTCTGCCCTTTGACCACTAATAATACAGTGATGCTTTGAAAGTTGGTAACCCTTCAGAATCTTCTATGTTTCTGCATAAATATTACATCATCACAATTTCAGACAAGTCCAAAAGGGAAAGATGTGGAAAATGATCTACTGTGACATATCAGTGTGTGGCAAAAGTATGGGGACCTGTTGAATTAGCAGATCATTTGAAGGTGAAATTAGAGTCAAGGATTTTCAGTCAATGGGATTCTATTCAATTAGCTGTTTATTTGATTAAAATATAAGATTATTTCAATCGAATGTCAAATGGAAGTGAAATACTTATAGACTGAGTCAGCCTAAAATCCATTTTTACTCTGTAAATGCACATCATATGCTATGCCTGAGACTATCCAAACATTCATTTGCTTTTCATGTGGCCCTCAGTGTTTCAGATAAAATGCTATGATAACATGTAATCACACATTTAAAAGCTCATAAAAGCTCATGACCCATAAAATCTTGATATAGTCATTGTTTAAGTGTCAGCTTTCAGATTGAAGGATTCGGGTAATGTTGAATATGAATAAGCCCATTCAATGCCAGGGGAAGAAGAGTCTGGAGCTGCTCCTAGGGGATTGTATTACTAATATTAGATCATGTTTAATTATTAGTTAGTGTTTAATAAAGTAATACGACAAAAGCCAGGAAATGGTATATGTTTTAGTTTGCACTATTGACTATGTGTTTTCCCTCAGCTAGAAGGAATTTTCTACACTGGATTTAGGCAAGCTTTGTCTGTTGAATAGTCTTAGCTTTTCCCAAAGGTCCCAAAAATGTCATAGAGTAACACAAAAAATGCTGTGGGCTTATGATAACTTACCTTACTTTATTAATAAAACATTTTGTAAATCCAGCATAGTTCAGTTTTAAGTGCAGTGAAACATTAGTGAAAATCCTTCAATTTTTCATATTCCTCAAAACTAATACAATGTTTTTTGTATTGATTAAAACACACCTCAAAGCTTTGCAACAAGTAATTGAAGAACCTAGAATATAAAGGAGTGCTGATTGTTATGAACTTTCCTCTACTTCCACCTGACCAAACCCCATGGAGCATGTATGGAGGCACTTAAAGAAAGAAAAAGCCACACCATAGACAAATAAATTACAGAGTATATATTATACCTGTAATGAAAAATATTGCATTAAAATGACTAGCAATCCAAAACAGAAGCATTTTCACTAATAGTCTCAGTCTTTTTTTCTGTCTTTTGTGTATAAATTCACTCAGGTAAAAGTAAAGAAGTATCACCATTAAAACATATTGAATATTAATTAAACATACTGGAATTAATGTAGTGTGATATAACCCACTTTTGGATGTCACTGCTCTGAACCGCTGGGACACACTCAGTTTTTCAAGGGAATGAAAGGACTTCATTTGACTGAATATGACTTAATGCTACTAGGCCTGGTGAGAGCTGAGCCACCAGCTAAGCTACTAGCGTAACACTTGTTTAAGGTTATAATATAATGTACCAAGAAGACTCTGGGCCATAATGAGGTACATTGTTCCTATGTGTTGTAATTAATATGACTGTCCATCCTAATATATGTATAGCATTGTAGAAGCCTTGTGTGTTCTGCTTCTCCCTGTCCGTTTGGCCTGATACTCCAGATGATCCACTTGTGTCACTCCTCATCTAGGTTCTTGTGTACTTGGCATTTGGTAGTTCACTTGTCTTTGGTTGGTAGAAGGTTCACAGCCCTTCCACATCGACAATGTGCTTTATCTTAACAAAAATATAACCTTCTGCAGTCCAGTGAACACAAACTCAAAAATACATATATTAGAGGAAGGCAAGTCTCAAAATGCTTACACACCTTACCATACCTTGTTCGCTTGTCTAGAATCTCTTCCAGTAGATTCTTACAGTTGAGTGCACAGTGAACTTCACATTATGGCACTACCAGTCTACAACCCCTGACATTGATTAAGGAATTACCACACTTAGGGAATGTTCATCCAGGGAGCGTTTACAAACCTTAATGAGCTGTTGGACTTGACTAATTGAAAAAAACATGATCCCTATGAGTGAAACAATGAATATTTCAATATTAAACTCCTTAAAGAAGGAAATTGCTAGCATTGATTGTGGCAAAAGATGTTGCTTTTACCAAGTCAGCTGTGTCTAAAATTAATGCAGTTAAGTCTAAGTCTAAACAAAATGGGAAGGTTATAAAAGGAAAACATACATTTAGACCAAGGAAGAATTAAAACCTCATGATAAAAAACTCATCACAATATGCCTTATATAATAGAAAATGCACAACAAAGCAAATGAAGAACAAATGGACAGAAACAGGTGTCATTGTTTGTGATTGTACTGTAAGAAATTAACTGAAATAGGATTTATATATAGAAAAGCCGAACAAAAACATAATTAACAGCAAAACATATGTAAACAAGTTTACACTGGACTGGATTGGATGAAAGAGATATTCAATGATGAATAATAAATATGCACTGGCCAAGGAGATGATTCTGGAACTTTTGCCTGGTGCCATTCTATTGAATCAACCAAATGACTGCCTGAAAAAACTATCCAATTTCCCCACTCATCTATGATATGGGGTTGCATGTCAGGTACAGGAAGAGTGTGAGATGGCAATCGTTACCTCGGTAGTTAATGAACAGGTGTATTATGCCTTGAAATTTTTAAATATTGGGGGGGGGTCTGGATGAGAAAATCTGGACACCTTTCTCATTTCATCGACAGGAAATAGGTTTTGTCATGATGATGTCATTTTTCAGGATGAGCAGAGAGGGGTAACGCTTTTCTTCAAGAAAGGCATATCAACTCAATGACATGGCGAGCATACAGTAACTGATTGAACCTTTATGGTGGAAATTAAAATTTGTCCATGACAAGGCTCCAGCCTGCAAACCACTATTTGAGAAAGCTGGAACCAACTTGATGTGAAAGATTTTCATTATAGAAGTCCACATCTCAAAAGAATTCAGGATATAATAAAAGCCCAAAGAGGAGCAACAAAGTTGATTTTGTTTTTCCTCAACATTGAGTGATTCTGTAAAGTTTTCCTCACTACTTGATCTGGAAAAACATGCAATTTATTAAAACTATTAATTTATTTTGTTTGAGGTATGCTACACAAAGCCAGAATGTTCAGCTTTTATACAAAAATTGTTTTGTATCACATCTCTGACTTGTTTATTTGCTACAAAATAAATAAAAAACTGAGAAACAAAAACCTAGTATGGGATAGCCTTTCCCTTTGATTTCCTTAAGTCTTGTGTGTAAACTTGCATACAGATTTTTTACAGAAAGAAGAGTCAGTGTTGTTCCTCTCAATGGTAATGGCCTCAAACAGCTGATCAGTAATTGAAAATGTTTCTCAGTTAGTTTGTGTTTAATGTGAGACCAAATATTCTGTATGAGTTCAAATCTGAAATCTGACCAGGCCAAAACATGGGCCTGATGGATTTGTTCCTAAGCCACTTCTTGGTGGTCTTAGCACAGTGAGCAGGAGCATTGTCTCTCTCAAATGCATTAATTGTTAGTGGTATTAATAGTAGATAGATTAATGGTAGTAGAGATGCATTCACCAGATCTTCGAAGACACCTCTGTGGACCAACACCATGAAATTAATCATTCCACTCAACTCTGCTGAACCACTCTGTATCAATCTTTCCATATTTTTGCCAGAAATATTATGTCTGCCCTTGATGTATTTCATAGGCAGCAATGGCTTTTTAAGCACATCTTCTAGACTCAAAACCTGCATTAGAAAGATTAACATATTGTTTTCTGATATCTTGAATTTTGCTGACTGATTTTTAAGGCCTTTCTCCTATTTTTGAAAACTGTAAATTTCAACAGATGGTCATCTCTGCTTGAGAAGGCTTTGGGTCTTACAGATCCTTTCTTTCTGGCAATATCACCTGTTGTTGACCTATCCTTTTAATAGTGAAATAGGGATACAGTGGTGCTTGAACGTTTGTGAAGCCTTTAGAATTTTCTTTAATTCTGCATAAATATGACTTAAAACTTCAAAAGATTTTCACACAAGTCCTAAAAGTAGATAAATAGAACCCAGTTAAACAAATAAGACAAAAATATTATACTTGGTCATTTGTTTATTGAGGAAAATGATCCAATATTACATATTTGTGAGTGGAAAAAGTATGTAAACATCTAGGATTATCAGTTAATTTGAAGGTGAAATTAGAGTCAGGTGTTTTCAATCAATGGGATGACAATCAGGTGTGAGTGGTCACCCTGTTTTATTTAAAGAACATGGACCTATCAAAGTCTGCTCTTCACAACATATGTTTGTGGAAGTGTATCATGGCACAAACAAGGAGATTTCTGAGAACTTCAGAAAAAGAGTTGTTGATGCTCATCAGGCAGGAAAAGGTTACAAACCATCTCTACAGAGTTTGGACTACACCAATCCACATTCAGACAGATTGTGTACAAATGGAGGACATCAAAGACCATCGTTATCCTACCCAGGAGTGGTCGACCAACAAAGATCACTCTAAGAGCAAGCTGTGTAATAGTTGGCAAGGTCACAAAGGACCACGGAATAACTTCTAAGCAACTGAAGGCTTCTCTCACATTGGCTAATGTTAATGTTCATGAGTCCACTATCAGAAGAACACTGAACAACAATGGTGTGCATGGCAGGGTTACAAGGAGAAAGCCACTGCTCTCCAAGAAGAACATTGCTGCTTGTCTGCAATTTGCTAAAGATCACATGGACAAGCCAGAAGGCTATTGGGAGAATGTTTTGTGGACGGATGAGTTTAAAAGAAAAGTGTTATGTTTGTAGAAAATAAAGCACTGCATTCCAGCATATGAACCTTCCTTATCCCATCTGTGAAACATGGTGGTGGTAGTATCATGGTTTGGGCCTGTTTTGCTGCATCTGGGTCAGGACAGCTTGCCATCATTGATGGAACAATGAATTCTGAATTATATCAGAGAATTCTAAAGGAAAATGTCAGGACATCTGTCCATGAACTGAAACTCAAGAGAAGGTGGCTCATGCAGCAAGACAACGACCCTGAGCACACAAGTCGTTCTACCAAAGTATGGTTAAAGAAGAATAAAGTTCATGTTTTGGAATGGCCAAGACAAAAGTCCTGACCTTAATCCAATCGAAACGTTGTGGAAGGACCTGAAGCGAGCAGTTAATGTGAGGAAACCCACCAACATCCCAGAGTTGAAGCTGTTCTGTATGGAGGAATGGGCTAAAATTCCTCCAAGCCACTGTGCAGGACTGATCAAAATTTACAGGAAATGTTTAGTTTCAGTTATTGCTGCACAGGGGGGGTCACACCAGATACTGAAAGCAAAAGGTTCACATACTTTTGCCACTCACTAATATGTAATATTGGATTATTTTCCTAAATAAATAAATGGCCAAGTATAATATTTGTGTCTAATTTGTTTAAGTGGGTTCACTTTCACTACTTTTAGGACTTGTGTGAAAATCCGATGATGCTTTAGGTCATATTTATGCAGAAATATAGTACCACTGTAGTTCTTTTAAGTAAAAAACTTTCTGTACTTAATTTACCATACATAAATACATAGCGCACCCAGATAGAAATGTCAGATTGCTGCAAAACTCGGCATGCAGTTATGTCTCAGGCAGATATGTAAATGATTACAGGTGTCATCTGATTAGACACTGGGTATTGCCACAAGAGGGTGTAAAATGCTTTTCCTGCTACCCTATAAAAAGGCTCTCAGAAGCTACATTTGGGCAGTGTACCTCTTGGTGAGAGAATGTTGACTGCCTCTACGATGCATTTGAAGACATTTTGCCCAGTTGACAGACTTTGAGAGAGGGTGCATCCTTGGACTGAGAGAAGCAGGATGGTCATTTTGATGAATTTGCTCCCCATCTAGGCTGTTCTGAGCTAGCTGTTAGAAGGTGTTGGAAGCAAGGGTTCTATTAGGGCATGCACACAGGCTCTGGATGGCCTAGACAGACCACCAGTAAAGAGCCAGTAAAAGCTTTATCTGCCAACAAGCACAGACAGCTTCCACAGTTTTGTTGTCCAGCATCCAGACACAGGTGGTAACTTCACTACACACCCCTGTCTGTGCCTGGACCATTTCCAGGCACTTAGTAGAAGGAAAGTTGTTGTCGTGGCACCCATTATGTGTCCTGCCATAGACCTTTGTTTGCAGTGATGTCGTGAAAGAGAATCCTGGATTGCTACGGACTGGAACTGTATTGCCTTTAGTAACAGATCCAGGTTCTGTTTGGGTTTGAGTATACAGCTCTCATGGTGAGTGCTTCAATCCTGCCTTTTCCGTGGAGCGACACACTATCCAAACTGCTGGTGTGATGCCATCACATACGAGAGTCAGTCGACAGTCGATCACCCCTAGTAGTGATACAAGTGACACTAACAAATCAGCGATATGTACAGAACATCCTGTGGGCACGTGATGCCTCTCATGGCAGGGCTTCCACTATAATGCACACCCACACACAGCAAGGGTTTCCCAGGAATGTCTCCGCCAGATTGTAACACTTCCTTGGCCTGCCCAGTTGCCAGATTTATTGCCAATTAAGCATTTATGGGACCAGCTGGGATGCCAACTTCGGCAACCTATGAGTGTGCAGGATCTACAGGCCCAGTTGCAACATCTGTAGAAAATCCCTTGTTCTATATTGGGGAGATTGTGGAGGCAAAGGGTAATTTTAGTGAATAGACTAGAGAAGAGGTGTAACTAATAGTGACAGGTTGGGTGCTAATTGTGCAGTCTGAATGTTGTTTCTATATTGTACATAGGGATAATTCTGACACACAGTGTCTCACAGTCTCATGCCCTAGGGAGGTGAAGGTGCTTATTAGTATGTGTAAATAAGACCCAATATTAATCTTTCTATGTGTGAGACACATTGTGTGTACAGCATTAGCCAAAATGACTTACTTTTACTTAGTGTGGTTACATACATTTGTTTTAAGCATCGGGTACCAGGGGAAGCAAAATTTTATAAACAGGCATTGAAGAACAAAGATGAAATGAAAAAGGCACATTTTACATGTGGAGTCCAAACCAGACTGTCACTGAATAAATCTGTCTGATGGATTTTATTGCTATGAATTGTATTTGTGATACTTTGTTTTCCATGTGAATATGATCTTGAAAAATCAGATTAGAAATATAGTTTTATCAGAATTAAATTAAAACATGAGGTGCCTATAAGACACCAAAAATCTAATTTGCCAGTCTAAAAGAAGCCTTCTACACTGTGTCTCTAAAGAGTTGTGGAGCTTGACCTCATTAAATTAGAATGTTACACCTGGGTGCTTCAGTTCTATGGAGTAGACGTCTCAACCCCTGCACAATACAACAAGTCTAATCAGAGCACATTAGGGGTAAAATTGGAGATATCACAGAGAATGACAAGGCGTAAAAATCATTGGAAATGTTAATCACTCTAAGGCATCTTTCTGGGAATGACAATGCCTTAGGGTTCCACCTCCATCATGCCTGCTTCTCATGCTGATAAGCATGACGCCTTTGATGTCAGTGTCACTCCGTGAGGAAGTGATGTGACTTGTGAGTGCGAGCTGGTGAATTGTAAGTTTTTCCATTCTGTGTCCTCGGCAGGAGCTGCGGTCAATCTGACGTGCCGAGCATTCTTCGGGTACAGTGGTGATGTCAGCCCACTCGTGTACTGGATGAAGGGAGAGAAGTTCATCGAAGACATGGACCAGAGCCGCATCCGTGAGAGTGATATCAGGTGAGACACAATTATGTTGCAGACAGCTTATTCCGCTTAGTATGGAAGAAATAAGCAGTGCAATGCAATCATATGAAAAATTACTGGTTACAGTTTTGCCTCAAACTTTATACATCTTCTCAAAACAGCATTTTCTCAAAACATATAACCACAAACACAAAATGCAGAACTTCTACAAATTTTAGTAAAAGCAAACCCTGTGTCCATTTTTTACCCTTCCAAAATGTTATCTAGCCTCAAAATGACACACACACCATTGTATGAATAATTCTTTTCACCAGCCAACAACACAGCTGTAAAACAAAACAGCAGGTTTAAGCCTTTCTAGTGCTGCACTGTAGCCAGTTGTACAGTATTGTTTCAGTAGGCCTATGCATATCTACTGAAATACATAAACATAAATGCAATGCAGTAACAAAAACAATTTCCTCCACAACTATTTTATTTGTTACACTTTATATACCCAACAGATGAAAACCAGCAGTAAAACATGAAGTAAAAGTGTCTTACTTTTTCAAAACTCTAAACACAAAAAGACAAAGACAAATGACCACAGCAAGGTCTAGCCATAGTACCTCATCTATATGACAACTGATGTTCTCTCTGGCTAAACAGTGAGGAAGAATTCTGTGTGTGATGGATCCAGCCACTGAAAACCCCTACATCAAATTCACCACATGCATCCTTCCTTACCTGGAGAAGAAGCATGCATGTGAGGGGATGGTGGTCATACATCTTAAATTGCCATGCCAAAAGATAAATAAATAAAAATGTAGAGTGAGAAACATGGTGGGAGGCATAGAAGGATAAACTGTAGGTGGTCAATTAAACAGTTGTAGACCTCTGTAGCACCATGGTGGAAACTCGTGATGTTCTACATGACATCATACATTGGCTGTACTGGTCTACACCTCACCTTGGGGTCCAGACATGTGATGAGAAGGTCAGTGTTGTAGTGACCAAGGTTGGCATGGCGATGAAGGACACCTTGCTGGCTAGCAGCTGCCCACATGGTGATATTCTCTCCACACTGTCTAGGGACATTCCCAATGGCAGAGTTGCCAATAATGATCTGTCCCTGTCCCCTTCTTTTGACTAAGTTAATTGCAGCCTAAACTGCATCAATCTTGAAGACCCTTGCAAAAAGACAAGACAATATGATAAATAGATCAAGAGCAATCAACATAGTGAACCACAACAAATTAGATTACTGTACTGTGTACAGTCTGACGTAGTAATTCACAGTATAGTACTTACCATACTTGCACATATTCATTAACTCTCTCTCGTTTCAATCAAAGGCTGTGTGTAGAACAGTTTAATCTGGATCAGTTGTGCAGTAATATACAGTCTAATGTAGACAACCCCACCTGATAAATGTTATTGAATATTGTGTTTTCTGCAGTTATGTGATACTGGATTTCTCACAGTAACTATCACAACAATCAGGAACATAGGCCTACTGATATATCAGACTGCAATATACTACAGTACAGTGGTGTGAGAAAGTGTTGATTTCCTTTTTCTTTGCATGTTTGTCACACTTAAGTGTTTCGGAACATCAAACCAACTTAAATATTAGTCAACGACAACACAACTAAACACAAAATGCAGTTTTTAAATGAAGGTGTTTATTATTTAGCGAGAAAAAAATCCAAACCTACATGGCCCTGTGTGAGAAAGTGATTGCCCCCTAAACCTAAGAACTGCTTGGGAGACCCTTAGCAGCAACAACTGCAACGAAGAGTCTTTTACAGCGTGGGAGGAATTTTGGCCACTCATCTTTGTAGAATTGTTGTAATTCAGCCACATTGGAGGGTTTTCGAGCATGAACAGTCATTTTAAGGTCATGCCACAGCATCTCAATAGGATTCAGGTCAGGACTTTGACTAGGCCACTCCAAAGTCTTGATTTTGTTTTTCTTCAGCCATTCAGAGGTGAACTTGCTGGTGTGTTTTGAAACATTGTCCTGCTGCAGAACCCAAGTTTGTTTCAGTTTGAGGTCATGAACAGATGGCCGGATATTCTCCTGCAGGATTTTTTGGGAGACAGCAGAATTCATAGTTCCATTTATCACAGCAAGTCTTCCAGGTTCTGAAGCAACAAAACAGCCCCAGACCATCACACTACCACCACCATACTTTACTGTTGGTATAATGTTCTTTTTCTGAAATGCTGCGTTACTTTTATGAAAGATGTAATGGGACACACACCTTCCAGAGTTCAGTTTTGCCTCGTCAGTCCACAGAATGTTTTCCCAAATGTCTTGGGGATCATCAAGATGTGTTCTGGAAAATCTGAGATTAGCTTTAATGTTCTTTTTTGCTCAGCAGTGGTTTTCGTCTTGGAACTTGCAGGCCATTTTTGCCCAGACTATTTCTTATGGTGGAGGCATGGAGTCGTCGCTGCACTCTTGGGGTAATTTTTGTCAGACGGCCACTCCTGGGAAGGTTCACCACTGTTCCATGTCTTTGCTATTTGTGGATAATGACTCTCACTGTGATTCACTGGAGTCCCAAAGCTTTAGAAATGGCTTTATAACCCTTTCCAGACTGATAAATCTCAATTACTTTCTTTCTCAATTGTTCCTGAATTTCTTTGGATCTCGACATGATGTGTAGCTTTTAAGGATCTTTTGGTGTACTTCACTTTGTCAGACAGGTCCTACAGTGGTACTTGAAAGTTTGTGAACCATTTAGAATTTTCTATATTTCTGCATAAATATGACCTAAAAGATTTTCAGATTTTCACACAAGTCCTGAAAGTGGATAAAGAGAACCCAGTTATACAAATGAGACACAAATATTACTTGGTCATTTATTTATTGAGGAAAATTATCCAATATTACATACATTCGTATGAAAAAGTTTGGGCACCCCTGATAATTTTCATGATTTTTCTTTATAAATCATTGATTGTCCAGCTCAGCAATTTCAGGTAAATATATCATATAGCAGATGAACACCATGATATTTGAGAAGTGAAATTAAGTTTATAGGTTTTACAGAAAGTGTACAGTAATTATTCAAACAAAATTAGGCAGGTGCATAAATTTGGGCACCCTTGTCATTTGAATACCTTTAGCACTAATTATTGGAACACAAAATTTGTTTTGTAAGCTTATTGACCCTTGATCTACATACACAAGTGAATCCAACTATGAGAAAGTGTTAAGGTGGCCAATTGGAAGTTTTTCTCCTCTTTGCATCTTCTCTGAAGAGTGGCAACATGGGAGCCTCAAAACAACCTCTCAAATGGCTGAAAAAAGGTTGTTCCCCATCATGGCAGGGAAAGGGAAAAGCTCTCTCAGAGTTTCAGCTGTCAGTTTCTACCTTTGAGGACAAAATGAGGCAATGGAAGCCACAGGCACAGTTTAGTTAGGAGAAAATTCCAGAAAGTGGCAGACCAAGAAAAATCTCAGATAGGCAGAGGCGAAGGATTGGTGAGGGAACGTCTAGTCAAGCCACAGACCACCTCCAAAAGACCTACAACCTCATCTTGCTGCAGATGAGTGTCACTGTTCATAGTTCTTCAATATACAGCGCCACTTTGCACCAAGGAGAGGCTGTAGGAGAGAATGCAGAAGAAAGCCTTTCTGCAGACACGCCACAAACAGAGTCACTTGAGGTGTGCCTACAGCAAACATTTGGACAATCCAGCTTCATT
Source organism: Ancistrus triradiatus (assembly GCA_025084515.1). Taxonomy (NCBI): domain Eukaryota; kingdom Metazoa; phylum Chordata; class Actinopteri; order Siluriformes; family Loricariidae; genus Ancistrus; species Ancistrus triradiatus. Next base: position 259,258 of record JAJAGP010000064.1, on the reverse strand, counting down.
TGGACTAAAAGTGCTGTGTACTGTGAAACTAAAATTGAGTTATTTGGACATAACAAGGAGCGGAAAAGGAACACAGCATCCCAAGACAAACACTTGCTACCCACAGTAAAATTTGGTGGCGGTTCCATAATGCCCGCGGGACTGTGTGGCCAGTGCAGGTACTAGGAATCTTGTTAAAATTGAGGGTCGCATGGATTCCAGTTAATATCTCCAGATTCTTAAGAACAATGTTCAAGAATCAGTGACAAAGTTGCACCGAGGCCAACGACCCCAAACCCTGCTCATAATCTACTAAGGCATTCATGCAGAGGAACCAGTACAACGTTCTGGAATGGCCATCTCAGTCCCCAGACATGAATATTACTGAAAATGTGGGCTGTCCATGCTTGGAAACCATCAAAGATGACTGAACTGGAGATGTTTCTAAAGAAGAATGGTCCAAAGCACCTTCAACCAGAATCCAGACTGGAAGCTGTAGGAAGCGTTTAGCGGCTGTTATTTCTACAAAATGAGGATCTACTAAATATTGATGTAATTTTCTCTGTTGGGGTGCCCAAATTTATGCACCTGCCTAATTTTGTTTGAATAATTACTGCACACTTTCTGTAAATCCTATAAACTTCATTTCACTTCTCAAATATCACTGTGTTCATCTGCTATATGATATATTTAACTCAAGTTGCTGATCTGAACAACCAATGATTTATAAACTAAAATCATGAAAATTATCAGGGGTGCCCAAACTTTTTCATACGACTGTAATAGTGAGTGGCAAAAGTACGTGAACCTTTGCTTTCAGTATCAATAACTGCAACTAAACGTTTCCTGTAACTGTTGATCAGTCCTGCACACCGGCTTGGAGGAATTTTAGCCCATTCCTCCGTACAGAACAGCTTCAACTCTGGGATGTTGGTGGGTTTCCTCACATTAACTGCTCGCTTCAGGTCCTTCCACAACGTTTTGATTGGATTAAGGTCAGAACTTTAACTTGGCCATTCCAAAACCTTAACTTGATTTTTCTTTAACCATTCTTTGGTAGAACAACTTGTGTGCTTAGGGTCATTGTCTTGCTGCATGACCCACCTTCTCTCGAGACAGATGTACTGACATTTTCCTTTAGAATTCTATGATATAATTTAGATTTCATTGTTCCATCAATTATGGCAAGCCGTCCTAGCCCAGATGCAGTAAAACAGGCCCAAACCATGATACTACCACCACCATGTTTCACAGATGGGATAAGGTTCTTATGCTGGAATGCAGTGTTTTCTTTTCTCCAAACATAACACTTTTCTTTTAAACCAAGTAGTTCTTTTTTGGTCTCATCCATCCACAAAACATTCTCCCAATAGCCTTCTGGCTTGTCCACGTGATCTTTAGCAAACTGCAGATGAGCAGCAATGTTCTTTTTTGGAGAGCAGATGCTTTCTCCTTGCAACCCTGCCCTGCACACCATTGTTGTTCAGTGTTCTTCTGATGGTGGACTCATGAACATTAACATTAGCCAATGTGAGAGAGGCCTACAGTTGCTTAGAAGTTACCCTATGGTCCTTTGTGACCTCGCCAACTATTACACGCCTTGCACTTTGAGTGATCTTTGTTGGTCGACCACTCCTGGGGAGGGTAACAGCAGTCCTGAACTTTCTCCATTTGTACACAATCTGTCTGACTGTGGACTGGTGGAGTCCAAACTCTTTATAGATGGTTTTGTAACCTTTTCCAGCCTGATGAGCATCAACAACTCTTTTTCTAAGGTCCTCAGAAATCTCCTTTGTTCGTGCCATGATACATTGCCACAAACGTATGTTATGAAGAGCAGACTTTGATAGATCCCTGTTCTTTAAATAAAACACAACTGATTGTCATCCCATTGATAGAAAACAACTGACTCTAATTTCACCTTCAAATTAACTGCTAATCCTAGAGGTTCTCATACTTTTGCCAATCACTAATATGTAATATTGGATCATTTTCCTCAATAAATAAATGACCAAGTATAATATTTTTGTCTCATTTGTTAAACTGGGTTCTCTTGATCTACTTTTAGGACTTGTGTGAAAATATGATGATGTTTTAGGTCATATTTATGCAGAAATATAGAAAATTCTAAAGGGTTCACAAACTTTCCAGCACTGCTGTATTTAAGTGATGTCCTGATTGAGAACAGGTGTGGCAATAATCAGGCGGTGTGGCTACAGACAGTGAACTCAGGTGTGATAAACCATAGTTAAGTTATGTTTTAACAAAGGGGGCAATCACTTTTTCACACAGGTCCATGTAGGTTTGGGCCATTTCTTTCTCCCTTAATAATAAACACCTTCATTTAAAAACTACATTTTGTGTTTACTTGTGTTGTCTTTGACTAATATTTAAATTGTTTTGATGTTCCGAAACACTTAAGTGTGACAAACATGCAAAAAAATAGGAAATCAGGTGGGTGGGAGTCTAGTGTAGATATTAGGTAATAGAGTGTATGGATACTAGATGCAATCCTATAGCAGCTCAAGTTGGGCCCAGCCTCTCTGCTGAGCTTGTTCCTTTTGTCCTCCTCTTCCACTTACTCCTTCACCTCAAACTCTTGCTTCTATTATGGGTACGCAGGAAACAACCCATTAATATTTTTTAACCAAAACCCATTAGCAGTCTGTCTCACAAACAACGACATGGACAACATAAGAACAAAGAAGAATGTATTAAACAAATTCAGAGAAACCGAAGAAAGAGCCAAGGAGGAAATGGAAAACTAACCGAGTGGGTGAGCTGGGCGCTGAGTCATGAGTGGCACTGAGCTGAGCGCTTGCTTGAGTGCGTAGTGGACACCTAGTGAGGAATAGTCAGAGAGGGGCACCATGCAGTGGACAAATGCAGGATTCAGTCCATCTTGATAGACATCCAGATGGATGACTGCAAAGCAGGCGCATGAGCCTGTGTAGAGGGAGATGGTTGCAGACATGTCACTAGGAATCTGAACCTGAAAGCTCAACTCTTGGAAACTCAGCGAGATATTTGTGTTTGGAAACTCAGCATGGGTCTTGCACTTGGAAACTCAGACAAAACACAGGAAGGTAACAGGTACCATTCACAGGTCGACTCAACAGGAAGTGAAACAGGTTATGTTAACAGATGAACTGGCAACCTGGATGAGCATTAATCAAGCATAGCTGGGCTCAGCAGCACTCAATATAGGAAGTGCAGTACCAACATCAGGCCAGCAGGAGTAGGGAGCACTTAACAGCTTGGGACACAGAAGTAAACCAGACAAGAGAGAATAGAGGCTGTATTCAAAACTGCATATTGCATACTACACTAGTAGGAACTGCATACTGCATACTGCCCTATGTACATAATATGCGGTAAAATAACAAGTTCTGTCATACGATGTAGCGTACTACTACACTACCCGGTGAACCACCGTTATGTGAACATTTACATTTACATTGCATTTACAGCATTTAGCAGACGCCCTTATCCAGAGCAACTTACAATTGATACAATCTTACAATCCAAGCAATTGTGGGTTAAGGGCCTTGCTCAAGGACTCAACAATGGCAGCTTGGCAGAAGTGGGATTTGAACCCTGGACCTTCTGATCCATAGTCCAATACCTTATCCGCTAGGCTACCACAGTCCCCATTTATTGCACATTAACCTCTTAAGTCGTCAGAGATAACTTTAATGTCCTACCTTTTTATAAATTTTAACTTATTAACCTGATTCTGATGAGAACATACAATCACTATACACTATTCATTTATACGGAGTTGGCAGTGATATCCACCGCCATGTTGTTTTGGTGAAACAGGCTGAGCTGGTGAGGTTGCAGTGCATGTTGAGATGCAGTAGACCATGAAGATAGCTACCCCTGCATGCTTGAAAATCCGATTGGAGGAGTACGCCACCATGAAAATCTGTAGTGCCCTAAAGATACCCAATCTTTATTGCACTACAGATTTTCATGTTGGTCGCATACTGCATACTACATACTACTTTCAGGCAGATGTATTTCATGAGTAGTACATCATATACCATTTTGAATATATCAAGAGACTTGGGGACAATGAAACTAAGACTAGCATAAGGCTCCGAAAATCAAGATAAGAAAATGACAAAAACCAGGGATGACGAACTAACAGTTCTGCAGTGTGTGCTCTAACAGCTTCTCCACTGCCCTTAATTTTCCAGCAAACAGTGATCATTTGTGACATTCTGTAGTGCTAAAGCTGTCTTGTAAGTGAACAAGTAAGCAACTATAGTTTACATCTGTGAGAAAGTGGGTGTTGCCAATTGATAAATACAGTGTGGCATTTGATTGCTGTTTCTTTCCAAAGGAACACAAGAGATGTTAGTTTTGAATGTTATGCCTAATGTAACTCTAGATGTGTGGTGTGGACTGTGGTGGCCTAGTGGTTAAGGTGCTGGACTATGAATCAGAAGGTCCAGGGTTCAAATCCCATCTCAGCCAAAGCTGCCACTGTTGGGTCCTTGAGCAAAGCCCTTAACCCACAATTGCTTGGACTGTAAGACTGTATCAATTGAAAGTCGCTCTGGATAAGGGCGTCTGCTAAATGCTGTAAATGTAAATGTAGTGTTTTGCAAAAACGTGTGATTTAGAATTGGAAAATGAGTGTCGAGCAGAAATTTTGCAAACTCTGTTTGGAATTGGCTACATGAGTTTCAGATTTCAATTATTCCAATTTCAGTGTGTAAACAGCTATGAAAATCTGTGATACATTATGCACAAAGTGAGGGATCATGCTGTGCATAAAAACATTGTGTCGTTACTGATCCTTAAACTGAAAACATCGTGAATAATTTGCTGTTCTCTGCATAGTATATCGTTAATATAGCTGGTAGGTGCTGGTAAGAGAGAGGCCATATTCACAAAATACTGTTCACAACCTATACACTTGCATATAGTTAAAATTCTGCAAATCACTCAAGTGGACTCAACTCTTTTTCAGTAGAGCTGTGTGATTAGAACATACTGAATGCTGGTAGAAGCTTTGGATTAGGGTTTATTTAATAATGCTAAAATTACCTTTAATGCACAGTTATGTAATAGGCTGAGTTTCCCTTCGTAACGGTGGGCAAGCAGCCTTGTAAGGTCACTGTCCTACTGTGTGCTAACATGCTCAGGGCAGTAAGCAGAAGGGAAAATGGGTGAATTCTCAGTTTTGGCAGTCTCAGCCATGACCTTCCCCTTAGCAGTGCATCTCCATGACAGCCTTCAGCTATGAGAAAGAAGGAGAAGTAGGGTGCCATTGCTTTGTGACTAAGCATGTGCCAGGATTGCACTTTAACATACATGACATTATCACGTTTAGTTACTACGTTTAAATACTACATGTTCTGTATCTGTTCTTATTAGGGAGCATTTTAATCACAAGTAACTATGCATGCACCTATTAAAGAGAAATGGGAAGGAAATGGGATTGGTGCATTCCTAAAAATAACCTTGCAGGTATTGCATACCTTCATGATCCTTACTTTCAGCACAGCCAACTGCAGGGGATTTTTTTACTCACAATTGATTGCATATATCACAGCTTAAAAAACACATCCAGGCTTTATAAATACAGTTAACTGGATAGCTTATTAACAAAATGTGTCTTGTGAGGTTGAGTTACAACAGCTAGCAAAACTAATAGAATGACTTCTGGAAAACTCAAAAGTTCTAAGTGCTATTAGCGTAATAAGAACTTAACTTACTTTCCTTATTTTTTTTTTTCTGTCAGACTGTTTTTTGTCAAGAAGTATCCTGGTGAATTTGCCTTCAAATTCATCCTAAAATAAGGTACTTTAGAAGTCAACTGCTGCCATATGCCTGAGACAGGCGTTGACTCGAGAGCTCATGAATGCCACTCAGTAGGACTTTCTGTCTAGGGACCTGCCACTCAAATGGAATGGTAGGTAAGGTATTTTAGACTGTCCAGTCTTAACAATGTAGCTGAATAATTTTTACTTTTTTTTCACATTATTTGTAAGATCATGGTCAGTTAGTAGGTAAGGTCAAAAGCATTGATTTTGTGAAAAATAAAAGATTATATTTAGATAAATCAGATTCATGAAAAGGGGCAGCACGGTGGCTTGGTGGGTAGCACTGTGACCTCACAGCGAGAAGGTCCTACTTACGATTACACTAAAAGGGGCCTAGTGCATAAGTGTATGTGCCCTACAATGGATTGGTGCCCTGTCTAGGGTTTTTCCTGCCTTGTGCCCTATGACGCCGGACAGGCCCCGGTTCTCCCATGACCCTGTCCAGGATTAAAGGGACAATTAAATGTTTCTTGTTAAATTTAACAGGCAGTTATACTGTAAATAGAATGGTACTCTGCTTCATACCCAGAACTACTTAATACAGAAAACTATAATGTACATTATGCAAATAAATTTACTCTCAATAAGACTAAATACTAGAACTTCAGATAAGAGCTATCAAAATGTGTTAATTTTGTAACACCATTAATCATATTTTCATTTCTTGCATATGGGAGACACCTGTACATTTCCGAAAGTTGGAACAATATGGAAACTGCAAATAAAAAAATATGCAGCGTTTCTTACATGTACTTTTTTGTGTGTATTGCAGACAGTATGGATTTCAGTGCATTTCAGGTTTTCAACACATTCAAAAAAGTTAGGATGGGGAAATTTCGGGCAAGTTATGAGGTTAAAAAACAACAACAACGAAATAATGACGCAATTTCAAACAGGTGATGACAACAAGTGATTGTAATGATTTGTTACAAAAGCAATATCCACAAAATGATGTCTTTGAGGAGCAAAGGTAGGCAGAGGATGTCCAGTTTATCAATAAAAATGCAGGAGAAAATTGTTGTAATCATTACACACAACGTTCCTCAAAGAAAAATTGCAAAGGATTTGCTTATTTCTCCCTCTACAGTGAATAATATCATTAAATGATTCAAGGAATCTGGATGAATTTCAGTGCATAAAGGGCAAGGGCACAAGAATAAGCTGAATGCCCATGATCTCCGATCCCTCAGATGGCACTGTATCAACATTCATCAGTAGCTGGTAGAACCAGTGGTAAATACTTTACCGTCCCAACTTTTTTTGGAATGTGTTGTAGGCCTGAAATTGCAGGAATGGATGTATATTAACTAATGAAATTAGGTTGATCAGAGAAAAAATGAAAGATCTTGGTTTCATACTGTGTGGAATGAAACAGAAGTAAAGTAACTGTAAGAAACACTGCATTTTTTTATATTTGCATTCTCCATACTGCCCAACTGGGGTTGTACATTCACAGCATGTATCACTCTAGTCTGCAGACCTGTAATTTATAGGCTGCATCTGAAAAGGTTCTCTAATAATTGTTCCCTACCTTCTACATACAGTGGTGCTTGAAAGTTTGTGAAGCCCTTAGAATTCTCTAGATTTCTGCATAAATATGACCTAAAACATCATCAGATTTTTCACAAGTCTTAAAATTAGATAACGAGTACCCAGTTAAACAAATGAGACAACAATATTATACTTATTTATTTATTGACGAAAATTATCCAATATTACATATTAGTGAGTGGCAAAAGTATGTGAAATTAGAGTCACATGTTTTCAATCAATGGATGACAATCAGGTGTGAGTGGGCACCCTGTTTTATTTAAAGAACAGGGGTCTATCAAAGTCTGCTCTTCACAACACGTTTGTGGAAGTGTATCATGGCATGAAAAAGGAGATTTCTGAAGACCTCAGAAAAAGAGTTGTTGATTCTTATCCGGCTGGAAATGGTTACAAAACCATCTCTAAAGAGTTTGGACTCCACCGATCCACAGTCAGACAGATTGTGTACAAATGGAGGAAGTTCAAGATCATTGTTACCCTCCCCAGGAGTGGTCGACCAACAAAGATCACTCCAAGAACAAAGCGTGTAATAGTTGGCGAGGTCACAAAGGACCCCAGGGTAACTTCTAAGCAACTGATGGCCTCTCTCACGTTGGCTAATGTTAATGTTCATGAGTCCACCATCAGAAGAACACTGAACAATAATGGTGTGCATGGCAGGGTTTCAAGGAGAAAGCCACTGCTCTCCAAAAAGAACATTGCTGCTCATCTGCAGTTTGCTAAAGATCGCGTGGGCAAGCCAGAGGGCTATTGGAAGAATGTTTTGTGGATGGGTGAGACCAAAATAGACCTTTTTGGTTTAAAAGAAAAGTGTTATGTTTGGAGAAAGGAAAACACTGCATTCCAGCATAAGAACATTATTCCATCTGTAAAACATGGTGGTGGTAGTGTCATGGTTTGGGCCTGTTTTGCTGCATCTGGTCCAATACAACTTGCCATCATTGATGGAACAATGAATTCTGCATTATATCAGAGAATTCTAAAGGAAAATGTCAGGACATCTGTCCATGAACTGAATCTCAAGAGAAGGTGGGTCATGCAGCAAGACAACGACACTAAAAAGAATGATGGTTAAAGAAGAATAAAGTTCATGTTTGGGAATGGTCAAGTCAAAGTCCTGACTTTAATCCAATCATAATGTTGTGGAAGGACCTGAAGCGAGCAGTTAATGTGAGGAAACCCATCAACATCCCAGAGTTGAAGCTGTTCTGTACGGAGGAATGGGTTAAAAATTCCTCCAAGCCGGTGTGCAGGACTGATCAACAGTTACAGGAAACGTTTAGTTGCAGTTATTGCTGCAGATGTGGGTCACACCAGATATTGGAAGGAAAGGTTCACATACTTTTGCCACTCACTTATATGCAATATTGGATCATTTTCATTCATTGAATATTTTTTGTCTCATTTGTTTAACTGGGTTCCCTTTATCTACTTTTAGGACTTCTGAACAATCTGATGATGTTTTAGGTCATATTTATTTTTAAACGGTTCACAAACTTTCAAGCACCAGTGTCTCAGTTGTTTTTCTGATTGTGGTGCCTCATATTGTCACAGAAGCATGTGCATGAAATATAAATGTATTTTTTTCTACATGGAACCTTATGACAGCACCAATAAAATAGTTATTTATTTGTGAATCCTCCTGCTTCTCCATTCTTGGAGTCATCATAACACTGGATCCTGTTTTATCTTTTATCACCTTTATATCCATCTTTACCAAGCTGGTCAGTCATCCTGAGCTAGGTGTCATGTCTGCCATAGTATGCCTTACACTGTACAGTATGTTTATCGATAAAGCATGCCAAGTGTTTAAACAAAATATGGAATAGTAAAATATTAATATTCATTTCTGTTTATTTAGTGTAGTGAGCTATGCAAATGTTATGCCCCTGTGTGAATAGTAATTGTCTGTGACATTTGTGAATTCCTCTATGAGAAAAAAGTAATATTTCAGTGACATTTGTGACTTTTGTACATTGGTTCTCATTAGACTTTTGCCTTTACTGACTATAAAACCAATTCGGGGAGGGAGGTTCTAACCGATTGTAATGTTGGAAACACCCCTGCACACACACACACACACACACACACACAGACACAGGAACACTTCAGAGGTGGCAGTTAACCAGTTTGGAATGTTAGAGGAAATTGTAGTACCCTAAAACCCATGCAGACATAGAGAGAACATGCAGACTTCGCAAAGACAGAGGCCAGGTCAGGTTTCTGGAGCTGTGAGGTGACAGTGGTTCTCAAACGGCTGTGCTTTGGATATTTTTTCTGGTTTGAGTAGCTGAGATCTATCACATTTTGCACACTCTTGAGAAAGTTCGTATTAAAGTGGATTAGAAGCATTATGTTCTCTCATTTGCTGAGATACACCTAGCTGATCTTTCAGGTGCAACCATATTATGCTATATACCAACGCAGACATCACAGAAAACACAAGATCTATGTTTCCTTACAAACATCATTTCCTAAATTGGTCTGCTATACTGTAGTATTGATTCTATTGTCTGAGTAAACATTGTGGAAAAGGACAACAGTATCCATTTGGCCCCTTGGTGACCATTATCTTACAGGAGCTCATCAGTCATCAGCCCCGAAGAGTAAATTTTCAGTTACACCCAATTTACAAGACTGGTATGTTACATGAGTCTGTTTATTCATTCAACCTGGGTGGCAGCAACCATAACAAACAGTAATTAATGACTTGCAAAGAGATTTTCCTCAGCAGCAAGAGAATCAATTTGGCATTGATTGCATTCTGTTAATACGGTGAAATGTGGGTGTAAAATTAGATTAAAAACGCAAATAAATGCATCTGCCATTAATTATGGACCGGCGACATCAGCATTCTGTAAGGTTCTATAAGCAAATTGTTCATCCATGTGAACATTTTCACTGAATGTGTCATTGTAATTTTAACACAAAGAATGCAGTTTATTACAGTGTGTCACAAACTAAACTAGAACTGCTTGTTCTCCATAAAATAAACCATAAAATCATTATGTGCTTGTTGAATGAATTCTGTCAGGAGAATTTATTTGACTGTTAAAGCTTCTTGAAGTCTGAAATTTTGAGAAACAGAGCTAGAAATCTCTTCGGAGAATCTATTGAATACATTACAGGCAAGTGTTACTGCATCATAAAACATAACAGCTTATATTATTTCAGTATGTGAAAATGAAACACAGGCTTACTGGCAGTAAGAGGTGAGTGTGTGTAGAGCTGGGGCATTTTCACTGGGGCTCTTCTGTTCTTTCTTCTTTGTCCTAATGACACTTTTTCACCACTTCAAGATGTTTAAGTTTCAACAATGAAAAAAATAGTCTTTAAAACAAGGTTTGGACTTAAAGATTGTACTCCCCTTTCTTCCAACCATCAGTACCAGTCTGCCTGCTAGTAGTGTCACTGATGCCTTGTTTCTATGTTAACAGGACTATCAGAGAGCACTTGGGAGAGCAGGAAATGTCTATCACTTTGACAATCGATTCATTAGAAGAGGGAGATCTGGGCAATTACTCGTGTTATGCTGAGAATGGGAACGGCAGACGACAGGCCAGCATACAGATCAGCAAAAGAGGTAATTCTATATGTACCTTTACAGTGCAGTCCTTTCTGCACACTTGCAGCACTGCAGTAATAAATAAACAGCACTAGAGTTCCTTATCACCTTCCTGTGGGTCTCCTTCAGGCGTGCATTATCATTTAGCGTTCCCTTTTAAGACAAACAGCTTTGAAGCTGTCTCATCTTTTCTTCATATGGCAGTTCAGAAGGAGTGAAGGTGTCAGGAAATCTGAAATATTCTCCTCTCAACTTACCTTCACACACATACAACACACACATACTCTAGCTCGCGGAAAAGGACTGCATTGAACTCATGATCTGTAAACTGTCTATTTGCCATACCTTTATGTTGTATCAGAGATCTAAGCAAAAAGGCTGAGTCTTTGAGGAGGAAACATGGGCAGAGGATCTCCAGTTTGTCAACAAATGTGTGAGAAAATTACTGAAATGTTTAAACACAATGTACCTCAAAGAAAGTCTGGAAGGGAATTGCGTACTTCTCCCTCTACAGTGCATAATATCATTAACAATTCAAGGAATCGAGAGGAATTTCAGTGCATATAGGGCAAGGAAACAAACTTAAGGTGAACGCCCCATGATCTTCAATCCCTCTGACAGCACTGAATCAAGAACTGCCATTCAGCAATAGCTGATAAAATAACATTGGCAAGGGATTCTTTGGCAAAACTTTGTCAAACACTACAATATAGGGTTACATTCACAAATGCCACTCAAAACTTTACTGTGCAAAAAGAAGCCTCATGCTAACCATGTCCAGAAGTGGCGCTGACTTCTTTGGGCTCAGAGGGAACTAGGATGGACCATTACACAGTGGAAACATGTATTGTGGTCAGATGAATCAATATTCTTGGTCTTTTTTGGATCTGGTGCTCCGAACCAAAGATGGAAAGGATCATCCAGACTGTTATCAGCAACAAGTCCAAAAGCCAGGGTCTGTCATGGTATGAAGTTGTGTCAGTGGCAGCATTCATGCAGAAAAGGACATTGAGATTTTAAAGCAACATATCCTGCCATCAAGATGTCAACAAGACAATGAAAAACCACATGCTGCACACATTACAAAGGCATGGCTGTGGAAGAAGAGGGTACGGGTGCTGAATTGGCCTGTCTGCAGTCCCGATCTGTCCCCTATAGAGACAGTATGGAGAATTTGAACGAAAAAATGCGACAACAATGACCCCATGCTGGTGCACATGTTAAGATGTGTTTGCAGGAAAAATGGGACAAAATAACACCTCAAACATTAAATTGCTTCCCCTGTGCCAAAACGTCTTTTAAGTGTGGTGAAAGGGAATGGCAACATTATAAATTGGTAAATGCTTTACCACCCAACTGTTTTTGAAACACGGCATTTTCCATACTGTCCCAGCCTTTTCTGATTTGGGAAAGTGCATATTTGTCAGTTTGTAGTTGGGATGTTCAAACATCTACAGATTCAGGTTCTATTTGGAAATACACTGACATATTAAATGGGCCTGTTTGTTTGTATGCCTATTTGATTAAAATGCTGTTTATTGTAGACAATGCATTGTTTGTATTACATATTTCTAACCTATTTTCTTAGATCTACATAATTTACTACTGTTTTATAAAATACTTTCTTCTGCTAAATGTGTCCACTGAAACTTCTCATTCATACAATAGTCTAATAAGATTATTTTGTGTGTATGGGAGGAGTACAATGCATAAAATCATGCAGGTACAGGATAGCTTCAGATAATTGTCACATCAGCCATCAGAATAGGGACAAATGTGATCTCAGTCATTTTGACCAAGGCATGATTGTTGGTCTGATGGGATGTTTGAGTATTTCTATAACTGCGTATCTCCTGGGATTTGTATCCACAATAGTTTCTATGGTTTATTCAGAATTAATAATGAAAAAAACATCTAGTGAGCTGAAGTTCTGCAGACAGAAATGCCGTGTTGAAGAGAGATGTCAACAGAGAATGGCTAGATTGGTTCAAGATGACAGAAAGGCTTTGGTATCTCAGAAATCGATGGGCTACAAAAATGTAACTTCCACTTCTGTCAGCCAAGAACAGAAACTGAGGCTGCAATGAGCACAGACTCACCAAACTGGACAGTTAAAGACTGGACAGACGTAGTGTCGTCTGATGAATCTTGGTTTCTGCTGAGGCAAACAGATGGTGTGGTCAGACAGTATGGTGTTAACAGTATGGTGTAAACCTGCCTTCTGTCAACAATCCAGGCTGGTGAAGGTGGTGTGATGGTGTGGGGAATGTTTTCTCCTTTGGTCCCATTAATACCAATCAAACATTACTTGAATGCCAGTCGGTTTGAGTATTGTTGCTGACCATGTCCATCATTTCATGTCCACAATAGCCCTCTTCTAATGGCCACTTCCAGTGTGACAGTGTGCCATGTCTCAATGTACAAGTCAAAGTATATCAAATTAGCTTCATGAACAGTTCATGAGTTCAGTGCCCTTCCCAGTCACCGGATCTTACTTCAATAATGGGCAGTTTTAGATTGCACCTGAAAAATCAGAAGGAATTGTGTGATGCAATCATGTCAACATGGAGAAGAATTTCAGTAAAGTCTCTAATGTTTCTCATGGAGTCCATGCCACAATGAACTGTTTTGAGAGCAATGGGAGACCCTAATCAGTATTAGTATAGCATTCCTAATAAAGTTCTCTGTAAGTGTATGTGTAACATTTTAATATACGGGTATTGCTTTAGAATTCCAGCTGTAATTTGTGCTCTAGCTGTGTAAATTTTGGGTGTTTGTCCTGGTGTGCATGCATGGGTTGGACGCCTTTCAAAGTGATTTTGTCCTGGTTTGGAGTGTTACGCACAGTGGGCCTGTCTGCATATTTAAAATCCTGTGATGTTAGCATATTTTCAGTTAGTGCAGTGGACTTTCTGCCTGGTGGGTAACTAACTAGCAGAGTCTCATTTCTCACATGTACACTACCAATACAGAAATCCTCTTACTACAAAGTTTGCACAACGTCTGCCAAACTTCCATGCTACTTGAATTATTTCTCAGTTAAAAACGGACGGTTTAGATGTAGCATATATGAATAATAACATTGTACATGGTATATTTACAGCTGCCTAAATATATTTTAACTGAAAATCACTATGGATAAGTGCTAATTATTATACATATCATCATAATAATAATCAAAGTTCATCTTATTATTGTTATCTCTTTGATTGGCATGCTAATAAAGAAAAAGGATTAAGAGAAAGAACCTCATTATTGAACTAATTACTAGCGGACCCATCTCCAACCTAAATAAGTAAGCAATAGCAGGTTGTGGAAACGGCATGGACTTAAATGGCTGCACTGCTATTGCTAAATGCTTGCATCATCTTTCCTCATGTTCCCTCTCAGTCGAGCTGATGTACACCATGGAGCTGGCTGGGGGATTGGGAGCCATTTTGCTGCTCATTGTTCTGCTGCTCTCGGTGTATAAATGCTACAGGATCGAGCTGCTGCTCTGCTACAGACACCACTTTGGAGCCGAAGACTCAGATGGAGGTAATTAAATTCTGCCTATTGGTAACAGTGATTCATTAGTGCCCCCCAATGGATAGAACAGACCATAACACCCTTAAGAGGTACAAATGGCTTTCCGGCGTTCTGTATTGCACAGGTGGTACTTATTTTATGCCACAGGATTTCCGTCCTGGTTGTTACAGGGGCCAGGCTGTGGCAGTTTGTGGCAGCTTTTGACCTTTAGATCCCAGTCCAGTAACTGCTGAGAAAACACTCACATTAGTGCCAATCACTTGAAGGATCATGAAAGTTCTTCTAATGTAGGTCTTTTCCTACATCCTCTGACATCACTATTACACACATGGCAAAGCCACATAACCAGTTATATCGTGTTTCTCCTCAGTCATGAAGCCACTTTCAATCAGAAATGCATCACGTAACAGTAAAAATTTCAGTTATACGTTGGCTATAACATAGGTTTCTTTAATAAGCTTACTTAATGCATTTTTCTGCATTTTCAGAACGTATACTTTATTGTGAAATGGTGTATTGTTTCAATCATTTTCTGTGTTGGGTTTTAATTACTGTAAAAGGGAAAACAGTTCTTTTCAAAATGATCATTACTGTATGATATAAAAATAATAAGAACTTTTTCAGGTTTAGGGGTTTAGGATTTATACGTAGCAGTCAAGGCCCATACTATTACTGTTGTAAGGCATTTATAATGTCCTTCTCTTTATTTCTCTCAGGTCATAAGGAGTATGATGCTTACCTGTCCTACAGTAAAGTCGAGCTGGATCAGTGGGGGCAGGAGCTGCAGGATGAGGAACGATTTGCTTTGGAAATCCTCCCTGATGTTCTAGAGAAACACTATGGCTACAAACTGTTCATCCCAGACAGGGATCTCATCCCCACCAGCAGTATGTGCAGCATGTGTGTGTGTGTGTGTGTGTTTGTGTGTGTGTGTGTGTGTGTGTGTGTGTCTACCCAATAGTATGTGTATATGTGTCTGTGTGGCCTACTGATTTGGCATCCAATTCTGTAGTATTATAAGGGAGTTTTACAACATAAGACAATCTGGCAATAAATCCAAACGAGTATCATAGCTACCTCTGTACAGACCTGAGTGGTGTGAACTGAAAACTGGCCTTGAAATTGGCCTTGTGACCAACTCCAGGCTAGGAAATGCCTCCCAGGAAGCTACTGGTTCTTTGTGTTTCATCTAACACTTAAATTAGAATTCATTTCACAGTAACCTATTGTACTGCAGGTATTTATCTCTTCTGAACACACCTTTAGAAGACCAGGTTCTCAATAATACAAATATATGAAAAGGTTTTTTTTTTTGTCTACTACACTTTACATTTACAAAATACACTTACATACATCCTAAACTGCCAAATGGGCTGTGGTAGCCTAGCGGTTAAGGTACTGGACTATGGATCAGAAGGTCCAGGGTTCAAATCCCACCTCTGCCAAGCTACCACTGTTGGGTCCTTGAGCAAGGCCCTTAACCCACAATTGCTTGGATTGTAAGATTGCATCAATTGTAAGTCACTCTGGATAAGGGCGTCTGCTAAATGCTGTAAATGTAAATGTAAAATACCATGTCAGTTACGTTTGTGGCGAGGGGAAGTGTGCGTGAGGGTTTGTGTTGGGGTTGGGCTTATGCATCCTCACACTTGTTCAAACTGACATCTATTTATTAAAATGAATTGAACTGGCTATAATCTAAATTATATTAAATAAAGAAAGTTGAAGAAGAGTATTTTCAAATATAAAATTAAGCCTGATCGTATTGATTAAGACTGACGCAATTGCTGTAGTGTGTTTCTTTAAAAGATGTTAATGTGAGTTAGTGCAGTACACTTCCTGATTGCCTACCCCGATGGATTGGGTAACTTCCTAGCAGAGTCTTATTTATAACATGTGCCAATACAGAGATCGTGTCAAGTCAAGTCAAGTCAAATTTGTTTATATAGTGCTTTTTACAATACAGCATTGTCTCAAAGCAGCTTTACAAATATATTAGATCAAAGCCCTAGTTGAGCAAGTCAGAGGCGACAGTGGCAAGGAAAAACTCCCCAAACCTTACAGGAAGAAACCTTGGGAGGACCCAAGACTCAAATAGGGACCCATCCTCCTTGGGCAGCCTGAATGTTAATACAATAATTGACGAGTATATGTAAAGATAATACCCTATTTAAATTTAGAATAGAATGATATATAGACTAAGATGATTTGAACTAATAAAAATAGAGAATAAAATCTACAGCATATAAAGTTATGATTGAGTTTGAGTCTTAGTGTCACTACTAAGAGTCCAAAATTTCCTTTGCTACTTGAATTATTTCTTAGTCAAATTGCTGTTACTCTTTACCCTTCTTGAAGGCTAACAACAGCAAAGCATTTGTGTATGTGTATGCAATATAAAGGCAAACTCTATGCATTTATTTATGTCACCTTCATCAGTGCATGTTATATGTGTAGGTGTTTTGTGTACTGTTAAGTGTGTGTGTGTCAGACAATCGCATTGTGATGTGCATATATGTTCAGATTGTTGTATGAAAAGCTGAATGTTTATGTTTAGGTCTGAGCAGTGAACATTACCAGGATGAGACACAGCTTGTTAGAGGTAGAGTTTAAGCTAAATACACATACATACCTGTGCACACACTGTGCTCGTTTGATTCACTGTTATTTATGTAACCAGATCAATCTGTGGGTCTTATATGTGGTTGTTCAGCTTTTGTCAGTGTTGCTTGTCATTTGTCCTACTACCTTATTTTTAATGTTCATGTATGTTGTTTTATTTTGTAACACGTCGCATTCAGAGAGGGTGATGTATTCAGGACGAATTTTGTTTTTCATTTACAAATTTCAAATAATCTAGGTAAGTATTTATGGGAGGCTAAGCACAAGACCTGGAACTACCGAGTAAAAAAATGTTGATGTGAAAAGGAGGGAGTGGTCAAGGAGGATACCTACTGAGTAAACAGAGACAGGATAAACTGTGGCCAAGCTAAATCTAAGACCAAGCCTAGCACTGGATCTGAATTTACAGGTAAGGAGCGACTAAGACTGAGCCAAGGATCAGTCCTGTTTACAGGCAATTGCTTTAAGCCTGGAGAATCAAATGATCACATACCTCACTGCAATATCATGCTGTTCATTCATTAAACTCATACTCCTCCTGATGAACAGGATAGCCTGTGAGTAAAATCTCCATTGATGCTCCTGACACAGAGCTAATAGACAATCAGTGACGCCTCATCTCTGGGTGTCTATGCTACGATCATGTATCCACTAAAAAGATGAAAGATTAAAGGCCATTAGAAACCGGTTTTGAAGGCATCATTTTGAGCCATGTCTGGACACACAAGTTTCACTGGCAGTGAGTGGAATGTGGTTGGATTTGTTTTGCATAGAAAAAAATATTTTGCCATTTAGAAGACAGCAAGCTTTTCATTTGCCCTGTCTTGATGCGCATCTTATGGGGATTGGTCGCCCTCTCAAGAAGCAGTACCATGTAACCGACTGTTAATCAGCAAATGAGGAATCATGACTGATTCAGCGACTAACTGTAGATCGACTGAAAGGATATAAGAAGTAACCTGTGATAGCTGACTAGTAAAATAATGTGAATCATATGTGAACACATTTGCTTCCCCTATTTTAAAAACACACCAACCACCACTGGTCTTAACACAAGGATATGGACTAGATTTATGGCTGAAACAGAGCCAGAAATTGTGAGAAGAAACAGAGACTGGACCAGACCTGGATCTATGCCTGACTAGCCAGATGGACAGGTTGTTATTTTCAGCAGGTGGATCCAGACAGGGCTTAGCCTACAAAAGAAATACAGCAGTACATGTGGCACAATGTACTTCTCTGGAACTAGGTAGGCACAGGGTCACTATCCAGGTCAGGGTGAGGAACAGCCATGGATCTTGACATGTGGCAGAGCAGGGAACGCAGTATTTGATGGTGGGAAGTTATCTTTCAGACTGGCAAGTACAGCTGCAGAACAGTCTGAGAAGTCCCCCCACCCCCCGCCTTGTCCATTCCACTTGTGTCTTGACATTACGTTTCTGACTTAGTCTAGGCTTGGTCTGAATTGGTTTGACTCTACTAGCACAAGTCATGAACTTGTCTTGGACTCAACAAAGGTGGATTGGTCTGCAGGTCTTCCAGCAATGATGGATCTTGCTGCAGGCTGAGGGACTGAATTTTAGATGAAAAGTCACCTGTTTTGCTAATAAATTAAACAAGCTATTAAGAAGTAAACACAGTTTGGGATTACTATGGTGACAAATGCACAGCCCTACAAACACACTACACAAACCAGTGGATACATGTTGACATTCCAAAACAGCAAGACAGCTTAAGCTAACTAATGAATAAAAGTAAACTGGGGAAAGTAAACAATGAAGATCTGAACTCGAATGAAGGAAGGTAGAAATCTGGAAGGTTGAGTGAAATGACATATCTGTATCTCTGTGTGTTTCCGTAGCATATATTGAGGATGTGGCACGCTGTGTGGAAATGAGCAAGCGGCTGATAATCGTGCTGACACCTGGCTACGTCCTGCGCCGTGGCTGGAGCATATTTGAGATGGAGTCGCGCCTTCGCAGCTCTCTAGTATCCGGAGAGATCAAGGTTATCCTGATTGAGTGCGCTGAACTGCGTGGCGTCATCAACTACCAAGAGGTGGAGGAGCTGAAGCAGTCAATCAAGTCTCTGACCGTGGTGCGCTGGAGCGGCCCACGAAGCAACAAGCCTGGTTCACACTTCTGGAAGCAGTTACGCTACGCCATGCCATGCCGCCGGCCACAGCCCAGCCTTCGAACCCCTGCAGTGGATGCAGGAGAGCCAAACCCATTTGCGCACCTGCACACCGTTTCAGCCATCTCTGTGGCCACTGCAGCGTCAACGGCAGCGGCTCCAGCCCGTCCAGAGCTCCGGTCCGCTCTGCGCAGCTCGTACCGGGCACATTCTCTGGCTCGGCAGAAACATGCGCACTTCCGCAGCTACGACTACGAGCTGCCACTAGCCGCAGGGGCCACTCTACCGGCACAGCCCACCTACTGCAACCTGCCACTTACATTGCTTAATGGCCAGTGGCCCACCGCCAAGCGCCAGCACAGTCTGGATGAGCCGCATGCCAACAACAATGCCATGCTGCCACTGCTACCCCGTGAAACCAGCATCTCTAGCGTCATTTGGTGACGGGGAATAAGTAAGGATTATATGACTCCTGTAGATGGCTAAACTGGGCCAAAACCTATTAAGCTCGTAGGGGATGTAGAGACATTGGGCCAAACACAGATATACAGAATGGCCATAATAGGCTCTAATCAAGTGAGACATGGCCATTCTGTATCTGGCTGCTAGATCTACTGATCTCATACTGAGACCACTTTTGAACTGAAGCTCAACAGTGAGGGATTAACTATATAGTGCCATATCAACCTAGTGGGAACCCTAAAGGTCAGCCCCACCACATGAATGGAAACAGGGTCCTGTGCAGACGTCTGCAGTTTACGCATAGCTTCATGCCATCCCTGTCTACATTCTGTTTCATTACACTGCCTTTTGTCGGTTTGTTTTTTTCATTGCCAAAAGATCTATCAGTGCTTTTATTTTGACCCATGATCTTTTTAACTGTACTACTGGATTTGCAGATGATTTTACTTTCAGTATGAAACAGTGTGGGGCATTTTGAATTTAGGCTTGGCTAAATGAAAAGTTTACCCTTTGTTTTCACTGACAGTTTGCTCTACGTGTTGATCCAAATATGCATTTTACATCGGCTTATGTATGGCGTGTATTTATGATTTTAACTGGACTACTTGTAAGGGGAAAAATCACAGAGAATATGCAAGGAGTAGAGCCCATCCTCAAATAATATTTTAAGAAACAAGAAATATATTTTTATAAATAAAAAATGTTTCTCTCCAATATGACAACATCACCAGGACTATGGGGAAAAGGACTTGTGCATTTGGGGTATTTTTTAAATTTTGCTACATTGTTTATGTTTGTACAACCTACAATAAAGATAACGATGTCCTCAAATTAATTTAGGAACCAATAGTAAACTGCTTTTCCTATAGCTTTGTTAAACCTACTGAGTTATGAACTGAGTTTTTTTTTCTGTTCTTTTATGAATTAACTCTTGAAGTAAAGTTTTAATGGACTTAAAATCCTGTGTGAGCATTTACACATGCGTAGAGGATTGATATGATTTGGATATTTATATTACTATGTATTATAAAACCACAAAAACCACTGGAAATGAAGTGTTTATATTTCTAAAGGCACAATCATTCTTGTTTTATTTTTGTTTGTCACTGTGCATTAAAGTCACCAACCGCTGTCAGTTTATGTGTATTAAATGCTGTGCGTGTGTGTGTGTGTGTGTGTGTGTGTGTGTGTGTGCATGCGTGCACGTGTTTGTGTTCGTGCATGATCATGGGTTGGCGAAAAGTGGACTTTAATCTGACTGAGATCTAAAAACGAGAGTGGCTATTCAGTTGCAGTATTGCCTTACAGCTACGAGTACAGTTTATATTCCTTTGGCGATCACTTGGAATATCTGTTTTTCCTTTATGCAACCCCAAATCAGCAAAGGTTGGGACAGAATGGAAAATGCATATAAAACAACACACAGAGTTTCTTACATTGACTTTTATTTCAATGCAGACAGTATGAAGATAAGTCATGTTTTATTTGGTCAACTTCATTTTATTTGTTAATAAACATCCATTCCTGCATTTCAGTCCTGTAACAAATTCCAAAAAAAGTTGGGACGGGGGCTAGAGTTAGTAATGAATTAAAAAAACTAAATAATGATGTGATTCCAAAAAGGTGATTGTAATCATGATTTGGTACTATCTCTTTGCTGCTGTAAGCTGTAAATTGCCCCATTGTGGGACAAATAAAGGATTATCTTATCATATCTTATCTTTAAAAGCAGCATCCAGGATAGGCTGAGTCTGTGATGAGCAAAGATGGCTAAAGGATCTCCAGTTTGTCAACAAACAAAGGGATTTGCATATTATTCCCTCTATGGTACATAATATCATTAGTCAATTCAAGGAATTTTAGTGCGTAAAGGCCAAGGGTGCACGCTTAAGCTGAACGCCTGTGATCTTCGATCCCTCAGACGGCACTGCATCAAGAACCACAACTCAACAATAGCTGATAGAACCACATGGGCAAGGGACTGCTTTGGCAAAGTTACATTCACAAAACCACATGCTGCACACATTATGAAGACATGGCTGTGGATAAAGAGGGTATGGGTACTGGACTGGCCTGCCTGCAGTCCTGACCTTTCCCCAATAGAGAATATGTGAAGAATTTTGAAAGGAAAAATGCGACTAAGATGACCCTGTACTGTTACACAAGACTTGCTTGCTGGAATAATGGGACAAAACAACACCTGGAACACTAAACACGCTTTGTAGTTTCTTTGCCAAAACACCTTTTAAGTGTAGTGACAAGGAATGGCAACATTACAAAGTGGTAAATGCTGTACCATCCCAAGTTTTTTGGAATGTGTTTCAGGCCTGAAATGCTGGAATGCATGTTTATTAATAAATGAAATGAAGCTGACCAGACAAAACTTGAAATACCTCAGATTCATACTGTCTGCCATTAAACAATCACTTTTTCACACCACTGTCAATAATTAGGGTACAAATAATCTCTTTAACCACAGATCTATGGTACAAAAGAGAATCTCTTAACTTAACATTTACACTATCATTAAGATATTATTTAAGAATACTGATTTTAAGGAAAATAATTCAGGACCTTTAAGGGGTTTGCTTTAACTGTAAAGATTCACCACTAAATTATATATAAGAACTTGGAAACAAAGATCCATGCCATAAAATTATTTTCCTCTTAATTTTTAAGGAGTAATTAAGGTTTCAGGTAATATGCAAAGAAAATTAAGTGGAAATTGGGGAGTTTATTTGCAAGTTAATGACTCCTGTCACATTAAGTATTGTCTCTTACTCTCAGGTACAGGTTAGCACATTTGGGGTCCATAGTGCTGTTGAGGGTTTGTACTTGTGGTAGGATACATGGCAACTGCACGTGTCAAAGTTATGTTAACAGAATTAGCGCACCACCTTTGAATGGGCACAACGGTCTACAGTAGTTCCGTGTATTATTTTATTTTGGGAATGATGTGTAATGTTTCATATGTGTCATGGAAAGTACAGAAATACATGGCTGAGTCCAACTGTAGGAACAGTGAATAGTCTCAGTTTCCATCCAATTCTCCTGGTGAGTGTCACTGTGGCAACAGGTTGAGAAAATCAGCACAGACTGGGATCCCCAGATGCTGCAAAGCAAATTGTGAGACAGAATTTCACTAACTGATCTCTTTCCAGAGGGACATGCCTGTAACAGCTCTACACGTAGCTGGACCTGACCCTGGGTATCCTTGTGAGATGCCAAAAACACCCCAACTGGGTCCTCTTGATCCAGAGGAGCAGTGATCCTGACCTTATACTCATGACCATAAGTGAGCATAGGATCATAGATTTACTGGGAAATAAAGACTTTTGCCTGAGACCAAGTTTCAGCTTCACCACCACAGACAGGTACAATGACTGCAAAACTGCCACTGACCATAGTGCATAGTGTACCATTAAAGATTAAGCTGTGAGTTAAAACATTAATTCTTTCATCAAAAGAAAAATATAATCACTTGAATTTTGCTAGCTGCGACTGGAACTGGAACCAGTTTTTATGATATAATTTTCTTTTGCAACAAACATTCAGGATGAGTTCTGAGGGAAAAAGGACGGATATTAATAAAAGAACCCAATGCCCTATTAAGTGAGCTGTTTTTCCTCTACAATCCCTGGAAATCTTGATAGGATCCATGACATCAAGGACTCCAAAAAGTACCAGGAGAATTTAAATGAATTTAAATGGCTGCCTCTGCCAAGAGGCAACGACTGGGACATGTTTGGATCTTAATTATTTAAAATATATATCCAAATCCACACATAAATGTTTCAGTGATCACATGGCCATTCCAGATCTCAAACCTCACTGAAAACCTGTGGCTTTAACTGAATAGGTTAGTGCACAAGTATTATACGAGTGCTGTTGTGCTTGCAAATTATGGTTGCAGAAAAGGACTACATGCTGGGGTGCCAATAATGTGATATACAGTGCTGCTGGAAATGTCGTGATCCCTTTAGAATTTTCTGTATTTTTGTAGAAGTATGACCTAAACTATCATCAGATTTTCACACAAGTCCTAGAAGTAGATAAAGAGAACACAGTTAAAAAATGAGACAGAAATAACATTAAATATTACATATCTGTGAATGACAAAAGTATGTGGATTTCAAGAATTAGAAATTATTTTGAAATTGAGAGTCATATGTTGCCAAACAATGGAAAGACAATCAGGTGTGAGTTGGCATCCGGGGCACCAGGGGCAGAAACCCCCGGGGTGGGGCATGACTCGCAGGTGTCTGTCCACTGCCTATCATCACCTGACATTTGCTTTTATAACACTACTTAAAATTCAAAACATGTTCTTGTAAAGCTAATGTGACAGACTCTGAGATTAGAACAGTAACACATATTTAACGACTGCAGTGCAAATTCATACAGAAAGCATCTTCATGATCCTTCTCAATTACAACTGTGTGTGAAAAACTATGCCCATATATAGTGTGCCATTCAGGCCATTCCTGTATTTCTTGTTAAACATAATAAAACCTGTGGCCTATACCTATACATTAAATACAACAGTGCCTTTGGTAGCACTATTGGGGTTGTGTACAGATTGTGTACAAATTGATTATTTTTAATACAATTGTTACCTATCCAGGGGTGGTTTACCAACAAAGATCACTCCAAGAGCAAGGTATGTAATAGTCTGTAAGATCACAAAGGAACCCAGTGCAACTTCTAATCAACTAAAGTCCTTATTCACATTATTTAATGTTAATGTTCATGAGTCTACTATGAGAACATTGAACAACAACAGTGTGCATGGTATCGTTGCAAGGAAAAAGCCATTGCTCTCCAAAAGAACATTGCTTTCCTTTCCACATAGACAGTCCAGAAGGCTATTTGGAAAAACATTTTGTGTGTGGATACTACCAAAAGGACTTATGGGTTTAACTGAGAAGTGTTATGTCTGGAGAAGAAGACTGCATTTCAGCATAAGAACTTTATCCCATCTGTGCAACATGGTGGTGGTATCATAGTTTTTGCCTCTTTTGCTACATCTGGGTTAGGACAGTTTGCACCATGGATGGAACAATGTATTCTAAATTATACAAACAAATTCTAAAGAAAACTAGATCTGCATTTCCTGAAGGAACTACAAGAGCGCTTGAAATGTGGTAAACGGAAATAATATGGCATGTGTGCCAGTTCTTTTGGCCTCGTGTGGGGGTTGTGTCTGAATACTTTTGGCCGCATGTGGGGGCGTGTCCTAATACTTTTGGCCGCGTGCAGGGGCGTGTCCTAATAGTAGTGTGTTACTGATGGTAGCCTTTGTTAATTTGGTCCCAGCTCTCTGCAGGTCATTCATCAGGTCCCTCCTTGTAGTTCTGGGATTTTTGCTCACTGTTCTCATGATCATTTTCAGTTCCTGCCCCACACATGATTCGCTGCAGCTTCACTCAAGCTGCTTCCGTCATCAGCTCCGGCCCCATCATACCTGGGCCACTTAATGCCGATGTGCATATTTTACATTTTATTTGAACTATGACTCCATGACTTTAGTTTCATTCTTAGATTTATCATCTACGCCGCCCAAGGAGGTTTTGTCCCTTTTTGAGTCTTGGTCCTCCCAAGGTTTCTTCCTATAACACTCAGCTTGCTCAATTTGGGATTGGACGTAGTTATTAGGAGATAATCTAAACTTGTAAAGTTGCTTTGAGACAATGCTGCATTGTAAAAAGCGCTATATAAATAGATCTGACTTGACTTGATTTTGACCCCACGGGATGTGATCTTGTGTGGAGCGCCAGATCAAGGAAGATTATCAATGGCCTTCCATTTTCTTACAATTGCTCCCACAGTTGATTTATTCACACCAACCTGCTTACCTATTGTAAATTCACTCTTCCCAGCCTGGTGCAGGTCTACAATTTTCGTTCTGGTGTCCTTTGACAGCTCTTTAGTCTTGAGTTTGGAGTCTGACTGTTTGAGGCTGTGGACAGGTGTCTTTTATACAGGTAACGAGTGAAGGACAGAAGAGCTTCTTAAAGAAGAAGTTACAGGTCTGTGAGAGCCAAAAATCTTGCTTGATTGTGGGTGACCAAATATTTATTTTCCACCATAATTTCCAATTCAATTCTTTAAAACTCCTACAATGTGATTTCTTGGATTTTTTTTCTCATTTTGTCTCTCATAGTTGAAGTGTACCTATGATGAAAATTACAGACCTCTCTCATCTTTCTAAGTACGAGAACTTGAACAATCAGTGGCTGACTACATACTTTTTTACCCCACTGTATATAGAAGCGAATTTACACTTCACATAAGTTTGCCATCCCATTACTCCAAATTCCTACAAAAAATGTCTGAAACTCTTTTCAAACATGGGTACGAGAGTAAGTGTTCTCCAAGGCTGTGGTAGAGGGATTTTGTAACAGCTCCCAGATAGCAAGCGACTCTCAAAAGGATGAGAAATTTCTCTTAAAAATAAAACTAACGTTAATTATTTTACAGAAACACTAACCATTTAGACAATACAGTTTAATTAATGGCAAATATGAATTAGTACAGGGATAAAATTACTCAGTCATAATACCAATTCCTTGTGTTTTTACTTTGACAAAATTAAATTAAATTAAATTACAAAGTGGTTCCTGATACCAGTGAATACAGGGTAGGATATGAATGCATGTGAATATATGTTTTCCACCTCACCAAAGGTGCATAATCAGGCATCATTAGGTTAGTTGTGTGTTGTGGTCATACTTTTCATTAATATGTATTAAAATACATTAATGGCAGGCTTGAAGTTGCTCTCACGAAAAAAAAGGGTTGGTTTGTTTTGTACAGCTTTTACTGATTCTGCTTAAATAGTAAAGTGCTTGGTAAGTGTATACTACGTTATAGCTGCACCAAAGGTTAGGCTTAATGTGGCGTCATTCGCTTAGACCCTGTTTACACTTGGTCTTGTCATGTGTCTTGTTTTAACCACATGCATTTACACTTAATCTTCAAATGGATCTCTAGTCAGCCTGATTGATATCCAATTTCCAGATGCTGCTTTGAAGAAGATTCTTCGGGCAATATCATAGTGAGTTTGCATACGATTTTCTATCTTCAGGAAGACATAATACAGCAGAAATGTCATCTGTGGCGAGTATACTCTTAAGGCTCAAAGATGTGCCTCACAGGCTCAAAATAACTACTCATATTAAGAAGGCGTATGATTTCTACTTCGGATGTAAAATTGGTGACTATTGAAAGACTAAATATAGTCTATCATCTATAGTTTTGTAGTGAGAGTGTTTGGGGGTGTGCATGTGCCCTGTGGTGCCTGTTAGTTTTGGCTTTCCTGGGCCCTGAATCAGTTTAAGTGGGTATGAAATGGAATGAATAAAGGAATGAGTGGTCTTATTCTGTCTTATTTAGTAGGATTTTAAAAAATGTGCTCTGTATTAATTGTTTTGTTATACAAACATAGACAAAGGTGCCCGAAAGCTTGTGAACACTCTAGAATTGTCTATATTTCTGCATAAGTATGACCTAAACATCATCAGATTCTCACACAAATACCGTATTTTACGGGCCATAAAGCGCACCGGGTTATAAGACGCATAAAATGAAACAAAGCTCTTAAGTTCCGTAGGAAGCTCAGTTTGGTCTTTACCTGGCGCAGGGCGTCTTCTTGCTTCCTCCACTTCCGTACCATTGATTCGTTAATGTTGAATTCTCTCGCAGCTGCTCTGTGTCCATGTTGTACTGCGTGACTGATAGCGTTGAGTTTGAAATCCGCTTCGAAAATGAATGAATGAATGCACACATCTTAATGCTGAAGCACATATCGTATTACTCCGCGATGCTGCGCACTACGGTTGCCTTAAGCTTCGTAACTTACCAAGGCCGTGCTAAAACATTTTGACAGATTTATGAGCGCCGTGTACCATCTACAATCGGTTCTAGATCAGAAAGCACAACCAGAATTAATTCATACATTAGACGCACCGCATTTTAAGGCGCACTGTTGATTTTTGAGAAAATTAAAGGATTTTAAGTGCACCTTATGGTCCGAAAAATACGGTAGATAATCATAACCTAATTAAACAAATTAGACAAAAATCTTCTACATGGTCATTTATTTATTAAGGGAAGCGATCCAATATTACATATTGTGAGTGGCAGAAATATGTCATTATATGCTTTCAGCATCTTTTCTGATTCCTTTAGAATTTGCTAGTATAATTCAAAATGCATTCAAAGTTTTATTACTGATGCTGCAAGACAACCACTACTACTGTGGATTTATGGAGTCCAAACTCTTTAGACATTTTTAAGGTTTACGGAGGTGTACGAACCTCCTCCATTGCAATGCACATGCACACACACACACACACACTCACTTGTTCACACTGGGACACTTTATAGACACAAGTTTACCTAACACATACCTTCAGAACCAGAGTATTCAGAGTAAACTCAGACAGACACATGGAGAACACTCAACACAGGCAGCAGCTGGGGTGGAATTTCAGGCTGCAAACTGTGAAGCAATTGCACAAATGAACAAATCTATAAGTTGAAAGATGTGTCGCCTACAGCACAATAGCCTTTTTGGCTTTATTAGAAGGACATGCCAACCAACGAATAAAGTCAGAACAATGACGAATGCCTAATGATCCAACCTAGACTTTCAAGAACCATTTTGTTTTTGAAACTATGTGATTACTTTGTTAAGAGTTTTAGAGACAACTCTTCAGTACCTGTCCATCTATAGACCCTTGGATTGCTTTGGAGAAAATTGGCTGATATTTTGGTTATATCCTAGCATTCTAACCTCCATCATATGATCTAACCTCCAGCAGTCATATTTTATGGTGGTCTTCACAACAGAAAGTGTCAGTCAATTAACTATAATTACATTTATTTTTGTCCATATTGTATGGCATAATTAAACTGACAATAGACAAGATTTAATAATATAGGGAGTACATCAAAATCAAAGCGCAATTTACAGAAGTGTGTTCTAAAACTGGGCAAACTCAACACATTGTTCCATGAGAATGGCTCTTAGAAATGTAATTAGCCAGTCATTATCTTTGGTAAGAAAAGTCTTGTGGTCACTGACCAATCTACACACTTTATTTATTAATTAGACCCTGACCAGGATAAGCAGGTCTATAAGAGGATAATATATTTCCATGTTACATTTTTACATTTTACATTTACATTTTAAACTTTTTAGCAGAGGCTTTTATCCAGGATGACTTACAACTGATACAATCTTACAAACCAAGCTAGATCTGGTGGCAGAACAAAAAAAAGAACTGAAAGTTTTCATAGATAACCCCACCCTAGCTCTGACAAAAACAAGTTGTTTCTTTGCTTCCCTGTTAGTTAGAGGTGGGCAATACCAGGAATTTTGGTGTCGATCCGATACCAAGTAAATGCAGGGCCAGTATCGCCAATATCGATACTGATACTGATACTTTTTAATATTTAAGCTTCATAGATCCAAAGGATCCAAAAGACCTAGGATAGAATTTCACCAAACATTGTAGGTGACAACAAAATACTTTATTATCACAATCAGCAGTTTTGTTTAGAACCACAACAAATACTGTAAACAGTTTCAAACTTATTCTGTTTTTCAAGTCGAACAATACAATAAAATAATACAAAAAATAAGGAATTTCTCCCTTCAGTGCACTTCTCTACGTTTTTTGTGTAGAGTGTAAGAAATATAACTTAAAGCTAATTAAAACAATCTTCTGAGGTTAGAGAGCTGACAAACCACAATACAGAAAAATTAACACACCACAACAAATACTGTAAACAGTTTCAAACTTGTTCTTTTTTTCAAGTGGAACAATACAAGAAAATAATACAAAGAATAAGGATTTTCTTCCCTTCTGTGCACTTCTGGCTTTAAGCAAAATAAAAACAATAAGTAACGGAGGAGAGCGCTGAGTGGGCGGGCCAGGCTGAGCCTACCTGCAGGGCTGATTGGCTGGCGCCGCTGAGCCACGTGACGGTGCAACAGCAAAAGAGGAGGGATGAGGGTGCGCTGCTCCGTGCTGTGTGACCCAGCGCTGCTCTTACAGACAGAGAGCAGACTTTGGTGAATCCGCGTCCGCAACAGTCAGTGCATGCGGGAGAGAAAGAAAGCTTGAGTATCGATCTTTTTACACGAGTATTGCTCAATATCAATACCAGCATTGGTATCGATATTATCGATATTTGGATCGATCCGCCCACCTATACTGTTAGTTTATTCTGCCTGCTACTGCACATGGACTTTTTCACCAAACGGAAATTAAACTATACTGCTCAAAAAAATAAAGTGAACACTTGGAGTTATATTGTGCTGTTTAAGTGTTTCCTTTATTTTTTTGAGCAGTATACTTTTGCATGAGTTTTGATATTTTCATATCAGACCAGCTGATCTGGTGGCAGAACCAAAAAAAGAACCGAAAGTTTTCATAGAGGAAAACATCTCAGGGAGTTTTTCCTTGCCACTGTCGCCCTAGGCTTGCTCAATTTGGGATTGGACGTAGTTATTAGGAGATAATCTAAACTTGTAAAGTTGCTTTGAGACAATGCTCCATTGTAAAAAGCGCTATATAAATAAATCTGACTTGACTTGACTTGACTCATAGATAAGCCCCGCCCTATCTCTGAGAAAAACAAGTTGTTTCTTTGCTTCCCTGTTAGTTTCTTCTGCCTGCTACAGCACATGGACTGTTTCACCAAACGAAAATTAAACTACTTTCGCATGAGTTTTGATGTTTTCATATCAGATCAGCATGACCTCGTCAAAAACAGGTAAATGACAAACAAAACAAAAAAACAACACACAATACATCACTGACTGTGATTAAAAAAAGTCCAAAATGAAAGATATTAAATTAATTATTTCATATTGCATGGGCACTTGTGAGCATGTTATTTGTGTATAGTGATATTATAACAGCAGATACAGACACATGCATGGGAAGTAAATGTTTTGCAGCTTTGTGGTTTTGGTGGCTGTTGTTGCATTTCCTGTCAGTACAAACACCCCTACTGTGAATTCTTTACCACTTTGTCCTTAAAGAAGTAAACTTCATGAGTTTACTTTGCACAAGTTGTTTTCTTGCATATTGCAAAATATTATATATATTGCAACATTGCAGTGTTTCAAGTGTACAGACATTACTGTGTTGAGAAGAAAAGAATGCATAAAGAGCCAGACCTTGAGGCTTGTGTGGTGTGTCTGTTTGTGCAAATGTTGTTTGGTGTGTGCACATGGACAAATGTAGCTTAAAACTAAGTTGTCCAGAATATGGAGTGTGTGC
The DNA here is from genome assembly GCA_025084515.1 of Ancistrus triradiatus. Taxonomy (NCBI): domain Eukaryota; kingdom Metazoa; phylum Chordata; class Actinopteri; order Siluriformes; family Loricariidae; genus Ancistrus; species Ancistrus triradiatus. The sequence goes on along the minus strand of JAJAGP010000064.1, from coordinate 228,284 downwards.
ATGAACAGCAGTATACACAGAGTAATGTGTTGAGTCAAAGGTTGTTGAAGAATTTGCTATTACAAATTGACTTGAATTTGCAATAGCAGAATTTGCAGTTTGTGACTGGGTTGAATTTAACAGCCATTTGTTGAATCCTTACTTGACAGGATTGGTGCTGGTAAGATAAAGAGAAGCTAAGCCAAATGTTAGCATAGATGTTACACATGTAGATATTTTTTTTGTCTGGTATGCTTGTATAGCACTTGTTTTTTGCCAATTGTGCAAAAGTTTTTTGCCACTTACACCTGCCAGTTATAAGTTCTGCAGTACATTCATACTTTAGATCTGTCTTTGACTGGAGTTATAATAACTGCCAAATTAATAGTTTAAACTTTATATTTACATTTTAGTCTTTTAGCAGAGGCTTTTATCCAGGATGACTTTCAACTGATACAATCTTACGAACCAAGCTAGGTCTGGTGGAAGATCTGAAAAAAGAACCGAAAGTCTTCATAGATAAGCCCCACCCTAGCTCTGAGAAAAACAAGTTGTTTCTTTGCTTCTCTGTTAGTTTCTTCTGCCTGCAACTGCACATGGACTTATATATAAAATATTATATATATATTGCAACATTGCAGTGTTTCAAGTGTACAGACATTACTGTGTTTAGAAGAAAAGAATGCATAAAGAGCCAGACCTTGAGGCTTGTGTGGTGTGTCTGTTTGTGCAAATGTTGTTTGGTGTGTCCACATGGACAAATGTAGCATAAAACTAAGTTGTCCAGAATATGGAGTGTGTGCAGTATACACAGAGTAATGTGTTGAGTCAAGGTTGATGAATAATTTGCTGTTGCAAATTGATTTGAATTTGCAACAGCAGAATTTGCAGTTTGTGACTGGGTTGAATTTAACAGCCATTTGTTGAATCCTTATCTGACAGGATTGGTGCTGGTAAGGTAAAGAGAAGCTAAGCCAAACAAGCTAAGCAGAGATGTTACACATGCAGATACGTTTTTTGTCTGGTATGCTTGTATAGCACTTGTTTTTTGCCAATTGTGTAAAAGTGAAAGTTTTTTGCCACTTACACCTGCTTACACCTTATGCCAAATGAATGGTTTAAACTTTATATATCAGTCAATATAACTATCACTGTTTATATTACGTATAAAATGTGTACATCATGTTTGAATAATGTCCAGCATCTTATTTTGACTAATTCAGTTTTGTTGTTTGTTTTTACAGAAGACTTCAACACTGGGGCACACCGCAGTCTTGGAAATCTGGGAAATCCACACAAAGAAGGCGAAAGTGAAACAAGCAGTAACTCGGTGCCCTTTATTAAACCAAACCTGAAAAACAAGGTAATGGTGTAAACAGGGAAATGCCACCTCTAAACCACATACACTCATATCCTCCTACACAGTCTTCTGTTATTTCAGTACTACATGCTGTATGTAAAGGCTAGGGAACAAGCTGTACTTCTGTTTATTTGCATAAAGTACTGTTTTGTGTTTATTTGAAGTGTAAAGTCACAATTTTCTTTCAGATAAAACAACAGTTCATAATGCTTTGGCCCTTTAACATCAAGGTGAGTTTAGTTTGGACATAATAATTCCATAATTTCATCTGTTTAAAGATTCATTTCATTCTTCCTAAACGTGTCTGAATATTATGAGCGTTACAATATAATGTCTGAATCTTACTGTATCAAGTGCAGTGTATCAACCGCAGCTTTTCTGTTAAAGTCAGCTGTGTTTTTAGTAATTTTTCATAATGTCATTTATGTGTAATTTGCTTAATGAAGTCAGTGAGGGATTCAAATAAAAAAATTCTTTTTTTCTTTTTTTAAAATAAGCCTCAAAATTACCCACAACAAACAGATATGTCAATGGAGGAGTCTAAGATTATTCTCAGAGAACTGGCGGATGAACTGAACAGAGTGCTTCAGGTAAATTAGATACTATACTAAATATTATCAAAAGTTGATTTTGTAATTCTTACTAAATAATTTAGTAGTTACATGATGCACAAAACAGTATTGAAAGCAGTAACCTGGTATATTGGTATTCAAATCTTTAGCTTAGGAACCCCATTATTCTGTGTGAACGAAGCAAAGATGAGGAATGCAAACGTCTCATTCTTGATTGGGCAGATGAGCTAAGGTCTCAACAAGAGGAGCAAAATCCGGAGAATTTACAGAATAAACATGAACCTATGCAGGTAAATGTGACTATGCAGAGTACAAGAGTTATTTAACAATGTACCAGAACATTCAAGTCAATCTCAAATTCATTTATTAATGAATTTATTTATTTATTTTCAGTTTCAGTTTTCAGAAGAGGTGACTATTGTATCGGATCAACATACCTTCCAGGAACCAGACAGTAGATTTGAAGATGCAAAAGCCATTGTGTCCAACTGGAAAAACAACCTTAAAGAAAGCTCAGAGGTTAGATAAAGCATCGTGTTAGTACATGCTGATCAAGATAAGGACAATGTATCATAACAGAAAGCAAGTGAAGGAGGAGGGTAGCATGATTATTCAATTCAACAGTCAGAATGAGAAGAATCCCATGAATTAAAAAAAATATATAGAACCATTCTGTGTTAATATGAAACATTAAAGGTGCAGTGTTTATTTCTCTTCCTTTAGAGCTCTATGTGGCTCACAGAGATGCAGAAAACAGTGTTACATGACCTGTATAAACGAAGGAAGAATGGAAAACTGTTTAACCTACTACCACTCATGGACTTTAGCATAAGAATCATCTTTCTGAAAAAACCTTCTGAGGTACACATAATCTCCTGTTATTAAAACCACGATCAGTATGAAAATATGAAGTCATGGACATTTATGCATGTGGGTATTCATGTGACTGTTATGTTTATCTCCAGAAGTCCATCCTTAAACAGTGGTTCAAGAGTGAACAGATATTTGAAAAAGCAGGTAAGATTAATAGTAGTGTTCAATGTGTAAGCAAGTGTCTAGCTGGGTTGTACAATATTTTGTATCAGTATTGGTGAATTGTATTAAAAGTCAAAATCACGGTGTTCGAATTAAGACTTAAGTATGTTTCTTAGACTTTAATAACAAATCTAAAAACAAATCTCTATTGTTGTAGGTGGTTTGCCTGTTCCTCTTCCAGGTCAGTTCCCCTTTTTTCAAATAACCTTAAGGGTCTGTATCAGAAAGCTGCAGTATAATTTCTAATTTTTGCTTCCATTTCTACTTTCCCTTCCTAGTATGGAAATTCATCACAGCATCATCAGGTACTGCTTTAACACTTTGAACTATGCAGAGCAACTACATATCAACATAATTTATTTGACTTAGACATGTTTAGATTAGAATATCCTGCACTCATTACATTTTTCTCATTTAAGCCACAGTGATTCTGGATCCGAGCACAGCAAATAGAACTCTCAAGCTGTCTAAGGATGGGAAGTCTGTGAGAACAAAGACACATGAAGAGTTTAATGCTGATCAAGATGTGCATTCATACCAAAGCAGACACATGCATCAGTATGATGGCTGGACATGTGTCCAAGCTAAGGAAGGCTATAGCACAGGCAGTCATTACTGGGAGGTAAATGTTAGTGGGAAATGTGATTGGAGAGTAGGTGTAGTGAAAGAATCTGCACCACACAATGGTTTTGTTAAAATGAACACTACAACAGGTTACTGGACTCTGCGCCTGCAGCTGGGCCGTCTGACAGCCCTGACTGAACCTGCCACCAAGCTCAATCTGCCTGTGCCCTCAGTGATAGGAGTATATCTATCTGTAGAGGATGGTCAGGTTTCTTTCTATGACAGCATGAAAAGGAAACTTATCTTCACTTTCAAGGCAGAATTCAGGTTGTGTGAGAAGATTTATCCTGTCTTTGGAACAGTGGAGACAGACAAAGCTATGGAGATTGTGTAAGTGTAGCTTTTGCTTGATGCTGCCTTCACTGTGGCTGATTTGAACAACTGTGCAATAACTATGATGTAATCAAATGCTGCATGCTTCTTCACTGTCAGTCATATGTATTAGTCACCTTGCATGTTTAAAGTGGTATAAACTCGTATGACCGTACGCTTCTGCTAAAAGACAAAACTTAGGTACATTTCAGTCACAGGTGATTTTTTTGTCTGGTGAGTGTGTCTATGTCACAACAGGCGACGGATGGGAAGCAGGAGACACACGCAAGGCCACTGGCTGGTAAGGTGGTTTATTCATACAACACGAAACGATACAAACAGACGCACAGGTGAGGCAAGGTAGGGACATTGAGAATCCACAAGGGAGAGTAAACGGCGTGAGGGTTAAATAGTGCGGGAATGACGAGGGAAATGACGAACAGGTGAGCGTGATCAGCAGGTGCAGCGAGCCGGGCGGCCGATGGGCGTGACAGAGCCCCCCCCCCACGGAGTCCGAGTCGGAGCTAGGACTCCAACGGGAAATTCCCGCGCGTGGTTCCGAGTCCGGGGGTTTTCTCGCCGGGCGAATCCCCGGAAGAGGCTGGCAGAAGTCGAGCGGCTGGCGAGAGGAAACGGCGGCCTGAAGCTGGCGAGCGGGGGAGCCAAGCGGAAGCCGAGGAGCAGAGTCGAGGAGGGAAGACTGGCGAGCGCAGGTGCCGGCTGGACGCCGACGGTAGGCTGGCGATCGGAGTCGCGGAGGGTAGGCTGGCGAGCGGGGTCGCCGACGGGAGGCTGGCGATCGGAGTCGCGGAGGGTAGGCTGGACGGAGGCGGTGAGGTCCGCGGCGGCGGGAGACGGCAGCGGCTTTGAGAGGCGCAGGGCGATCCCGTTGAGCGAGCGGATAAGCGCATCGAAATCCACGGGCACGAACTCCGCGTCCTGAGGCACCTCCCCAAGCCGGGCACGGATGTTGGCGAGCCACCGTCCTTCGGTGAGCGTGATCAGCAGGTGCAGCGAGCCGGGCGGCCGATGGGCGTGACAGTCTACATATGTGTACATAATGTTGGGTTTTTTCCACCTTTATAAAGCCAACCTGTATAGAATAGGAGTTAGAAAAGTGGAGTTCATTTTTACTTTTGGTTTGCACTGTTAAAGAAATTTATTGTCTGTGAATAAGTAAATAAAGTTCTGGATGTCTACTGTTTTTTGTCACTAGTATGCATCATGTCTTTAGGCGTTTCATGGGTATTACATTGGTAAACAACTTGCAGTACATCTCTTGACCACTAGAGGAAGCAAATGATTGTGCTGTGCTTGTTTTTTTTCAAAAGCATACGTTGCTTAATAAAATAGAAAATAAACAGAAGTATGATTTAGCAAGAAAGGCGAGTTGCTTGGTAGTAACAATACCATTTCTGTTAGGATGATTAAGTTAATATTGTACATTCAGTGATCCTCTTTTGCATTCTTGATCGTATTTGGGTTATTATTGCCTGTCTATCAGTTAGAATCAGTCGGGCCATTCTCCTGGCCTCTGGCATCAACAAGTAATTTTCACCCAGAGAAATGTCATTCATTGGATATTTTTCTTTTTTTTTTTTTATATCCGAAAACAGAAGAGATGGCTGTTCATGAAAATCCCAGTAGATCATCAATTTCTGAAATAATGACCAGCCCATCTAGCACCAACAACAATTCCATGTTCAAAGTCACTTAATCACCTTTTTTTTTATTTCAGGAGGACTTCTTCACCATGTCTGTATGCCTAAATGCACTGTGATTCTGCAGTGAGATTGGCTGATTAGATATTTGCATTAACAAGCAGTTGAACAGGTGTACCTAATATGTTTCTACAGCAGTGCTGTATGCCATACTGTGGTTTACTGGTATTGACTAAATAGCCAAGACATGAAGTGCTTGACATACATTGATTTATTTGAGTTCAACATTGAGTCTGTGGAGGAACTCAGTCATCCAGGTCATGGTAGACTTGACCTGGATGACTGAGGTTGCAACAGTGATCAACAGTGACTAATGTATCTTGCAAGGAAATGTATGAGTTAAATGGGTTAATAACCTAACAGTACTAGGTAGGGCATGAATTTGCCCTCAAAACAGCCTCGTTTCTTTGTTTTGCTTTATTGCACCATGCAGAGTAAACTATAGAAACTACTGAAAAACTTTGTGAAAATCCCAGTCGAACAGAACTTACCGAAACCAGACCATCATGTGATTTTGAATGCCACATTCAAATTCATTGAGATCACATCAGCCAACAGTATGGGGAACATTTCCTGAAGATACTGGCCCGTATTTGCATGATTTTATGAATTGTACTGCTGCTGCTTGATTGGCTGAACAGATAGAGTGGTGCTTGAAAGTTTGTGAACCCTTTAGAATTTTCCTATATTTTTGCATCATCAAATTTTCACACAAAAAGAGAACCCAGTTAAACAAATAAGACAAAAAAATATACTTGGTCATTTGTTTATTGAGGAAAATGATCCAGTATTACATATTAGTGAGTGTCAAAAGTATGTGAACCTTTGCTTTCAGTATCAGGTGTGACCCCCCTGTGCAGCAATAACTGCAACTAAATGTTTCCTGTAACTGTTGATCAGTCCTGCACACCGGCTTGGAGGAATTTTAGCCCATTCCTCCATACAGAACAGCTTCAGCTCTGGGACGTTGGTGGGTTTCCTCACATTAACTGCTCACTTCAGGTCCTTCCACAACATTTCAGTTAGATTAAGGTCAGGACTTTGACTTCGCCGTTCCAAAACATGAACTTTATTCTTCTTTAATCATACTTTGATAGAACGACTTGTGTGCTTAGGGTCGTTGTCTTACTGCATGACCCACATTCTCTTGAGAATCAGTTCATGGACAGATGTTCTGACATTTTACTTTAAAATTCTCTGATATAATTCAGAATCCATTGTTCCATCAATGATGGCAAGCCATCCTGGATCATATGCAGCAAAACAGCAAAAAATCTTTAGCAAACTGCAGATGAGCAGCAATGTCCTTTTCGAAGAGCGGTGGCTTTTTCCTTGTAACCCTGCCATGCACACCATTGTCGTTCAGTGTTCTTCTGATGGTGGACTCATGATTTCACCTTAAAATTAACTGCTTCTCCTAGAGGTTCACATACTTTTGCCACTCAGTAATATGTAATATTGGATCATTTTCCTCAATAAAACAATGACCAAGTATAATATTTTTGTCTGGGTTCTCTTTATCTACTTTTAGGACTTGTGAGAATATCTGATGATGTTTTAGGTCATACTTATGCAGAAATATAGAACATTCAAAAGGGTTCACAAACTGTCAAGCAGCACTGTAACTGTGTGCATGTGTAGGTTTACAGGTGTATGCCATAGGTGAATAGACATGAGCTTAACTCCTGAGTTTACTTTTACTTTAACTTTTCGTTTTTATTTTGCAGTATCTCTGACTGGAAGCAAAAACAGTAATAATGAAAGTGAAATCAATATAACTGCAGCTTTAATTATTTAGCTGTTGCCATTGACTGAAATGAAAAAAAAATGCATCATCAATAGTCAAATAGCACATCTTTCTGGTGATATTTAAAACCAAGCTATAATACCTATACCATTTACATAGCTTGATTTAAAGTGTCTTCTGCCATCTCCTCACATGGCATTTTTGTGCTTAGTATAATAAAATGAGAGTAAATCTGCCTTACCCAGCATAGTAATTTGAAGTCTTCATAAAACTGGCTAGCTGTAGTTTTTATTCAGTTTTAACCAATTTTATGTTTACAGTATTTGTTGTAATTCGTTCTCTCTAAATTACCTTAGTGTGTGTTTCTATGGCCTCCTCAGTTCATTCCCACCCTCGCATCCTGCCTGTGTGAAGTTTGCAAGTCCTCCCCATGTCCATATATATATATATATATATATATATATATATATATATATATATATATATATATACACACTACCAGTTTCTGAAATACTCAGACCACACTGTCTAGCAGCAATTACCATGCCACATGTTAATGGGAAATGTGATTGGAGACTAGGTGTAGTGAAGGAATCTGCTCCATGCTATGTTTTTTTTCTAAAATTAACATTGAATACAAGAATTTGCTCCTGTAACTGGGCCATCTGACAGCCCTGAACCAGCCACCAAAGTCAATCTGTCTCTGCCCTCAGTGATAGGAGTATATCTGTCTGTAGAGGATGGTCAGGTTTCTTTCTATGACACCATGAAAAATGTAGCTTATCTTCATCTTCAAGGAAGAGTTCAGGTTGTGTGAGAAGAAGATTTACTCTGTATGTGAAGCATTGCATTATGAGGATTGTAACCCCCCTGGATTTCACCCTACTCGATTTGGTTTTCATATTTCTCTTCTGTTTTTTTTGTTGTTTGTTTTTTTTTTTTTTAAATATACATTTATACATCCGATACGTACTTCGGAGCCTGCATTTGCGTGTTTCAGTTTTACTTTTGGTTTGTCCTACTTAACCAAGTTTTGGTCTGTGGTCAGTGTCCTGTTTCATTTTATTGTGTTTTCTGTAGCATGCATGGTGTGGCAGACATGATACAAACTAAAACTCAAGACTATTACTTTTAGTCTTTCGATTTTTACGCGCTTCATGGGCATTACATTGGTAAACAACATGCAGAACATCTCTTGACCACTAGAGGTAGCACAGGTTAAATACATGAAAACTTGGCAAAGGACTGAAGTCTTTTTTGTAGTCACGTACAGATAACCGGCTTAATAAAATAGAAAATAAATACAAGTATGATTAAGTACGTCAGCTCTTGCTTGGTAGTCATAATACCGCTTTCAGTTAGGATTCAAATGTTTACGTGGGGTGGAGCAAAACGTATTTAGTCAGCCACTGATTATGCAAGTTCTACTTAGAAAGATGAGAGAGGTCTCTAATTTTCATCATAGGTACACTTCAACTATGAGAGACAAAATGAGAAAAAAAAAAATCCAGAAAATCACATTGTAGGATTTTTAAAAAATTGAATTGTAAATTATGGTGGAAAATAAGTATTCGGTCAATAACAAATTGGTCTTGTGTTTGCCGTTGTCGTTTATATAACCTGCCTGATAATTGTGTATCTGTGTGCATAAGAAATCTAGTCATTTAGTTGTGATAGACGTGAATAATTTAAGTATAATCACCGGTAAGGACAGATACTGGAATATATGAACTACATTTAATTTTATTATTGCCTTCAGGGGCATTTCTAGACTACGTATTGTACTGGGGGTGGACACAACATTTACAGGGGCACAGCTGTACCCCTCTGGTTGCCAGCCAGTCATACGAACACAACTGTCCTGTTAAGCAGTAATTATACTGCTAAAAAAAATAAAGGGAACACTTGGAGTTATATTGCGTTGTTTAAGTGTTCCCTTTATTTTTTTGAGCAGTACAGATGAAGAGATTAGTCTTCCATGGATGGGAAATAAAGAATATACTTGTTTGGTTTATTTAATGTCAATATCAGCATCAAAGGTCATTTCAGAAACAGACACAAGGTTACATCGAGAGTAGTCACATATAAACACTCAGGTCGGGAAAATTTAGCATAATCAGTTAACCTAACACACATATCTTCTGGAAGAAACAGGATTAAACCCACACAGAGGACATGCAGACTCCACATAGAAAGGACTCCACCTGGGATTGAACCCAGAACCTTCCTGCTGTGAGGCGATGGTGCTACCCACTCAGCCACCGTGCCTCTCAGGAAGAACAAGTGAACACAAAAAAATGTATTATTGCATTCATTTTGTTACCCTAACGTCTTTGCTAGTTTAAAAATTGCCTTTTCTTTAGTGGTATAATATACGTTTGTTAGGTTATACAGTTATAAGTGGCTAATCAAAACATATAGGTACGAGCCATCATTACCTTGTCTGCAGCATGGCTGACTTACCCCAAATGCCCATTACCCCAAGTGAAAAACTGAAAAAAAAAACTGCTTAAGCTATTGGGGCACAGCAACATTTTAGTGGGCCACATGCCCCAAATGTGCGTGATGCCACCCCTGCTTGCCTTCTTTTAGCATAGTTGAGATTATCACTTTTTTCCAGCTAGATGCTGTTTTAAAAACCAACTTAAAAGTGGGAAACACAAATCAACCCATTTTTAAATTCGTTATATTATTATGTTGTAAATTCGTCTGATCCTGGTGACTTATTTGGTTTAACCCTACTAACTGCATTTTTAGTTTTTCTTCCATTATATGAAAGGGGCAATTCTAAATGTGCTACTCTGATATGATCAGTTATGGCTGGATCTAACACTAGTGTGGTTTTTTTTTATTTAAAATTATTTATTTTTTTATTTTTTATTTTTTATTTTTTTTAGATGTGTGAAATACACAAGTCACTCTGATAGCAAATGCCCTCTGTTTAAATGATGTTGGTTAGTAATGGTCATGGACAGTTAAATCTTTTACTTGTTCCCCATTTTTTTGAGTAAGTTGTGCAATTCCATAAAAATGACTTATTTCCTGATTTCTCATTCCTTCTGATTAAAGCTTTACATTTAACTTTCGGTACGAGCTCCCCTTGAAAATGTAAATGTAAGCATATAAACGTGTTAAAGCATTGTCTTCCGATAAATCTTTAGTCACTCAATCAATGGACAAAGTGAAATTATTCAAATTCTACTTTAAATAAAATTTGAAACAGAAACCACTGAGTAACTGACAACAAACTAGAGTTGAGAAAAAAATATAGCTTCACAATCTGCCAGAGTATCATACCCATACTCTTCTAAGATCGAAACAACTTATGTTTTAACAACTGTAGTCTGAAAGAAATTACACAGTATTGGTTAAAAAGCACATGGTTTTATTTAAAGTTCATGTTTAAACTTCATGCTTTTGTTCTGCCATGCTCCAATGATATAATTTAAAGCTGCAGATATACAGTACTGGGCGAAAGTCTTAGACCACCATTAGATTAGATATACCATTGTCTTAGCAATGGTATAATGACTATATATAATTATGTCTCTTTATTAGAATACAACCAGAAAATACAGGAAATTTGTATGCAGTATTAAAAAACAGCAAAAAATCTGAAAAACAGCTTCTATAGGCTACAGTGGAAAGTATTTTCTCTTTACACTTGAGCAAAAGCAGCATCTGGCAACAACATCATTGGGATGCCAAGTTAACCCTTCTACAATCAGAAGCAGCTTGATATTTTTGGAAGGAGAACAGGGTAAAATGGCTAAGATATGCTAAATCTCACAAAGGTTGGAATGAAGATAAGTGGAACAGAATTTTATGGAGTGACTAATCCAAGTTTGAAATGTGTGGGTCTTGTCGTCGACAATATGCTATATATGGTCATTACACCATTGCTAAACAATACTTGTAATGGAGGTCTAAGATTTTTGGACAGTACTGTATTTCCACACTATATTCCTTCTGTACTACAACATGAAATAATGGAAAATGAATAACTTTTTGAGCAACTTTTTTCAAATAGACTATAGTATGCTAACTTACTAATGTCATCAAGCTTAAAGTAATATATTCTACTTTTTTTTTTTTAAATGTTGAAAACATAATAAAATGACTTATGGAATAAATGGAATTTAGAAGAAGGACTATCCTTCGTGTTTTAGCGCTCATCGTAACACATTTTTTGTCATTTGTGATTTTCCAGTCACCTTCTTCAGATCTCTCTGAGCAGCTACCCACCAGAACACATATCAGGCCATTCATTTAGGATCAGTGCAGCTCCCTCTGCATCCCAGAATGGCCTACCAGATCATTTCTTAGTGTGCTACACATCACAAGCTCACCATAACCTCGCCAGAATACAGATTCAATCTCAGTGGAGGTTTTGGAGCTTGGACATCCAGCCAACAGAAAGCACCCTGAACACCCTGGTTAGTGGTGATTAGCTGAGGACAAATGAATTTAAAAATAACACTTTTTCTGTCATATGTTTCTCAGTTAAACCTAATCTAGCAATTTTAGACTTTTGTATTGTGGACCTCGTAAAAAGCAAATTTAGGAGGCAGAACAAAAATGCAGAAACACTGCCATGCTGCCAAATCATATCTGAACTTGTAAACCAAGTTGGCTATGGATTCAATTTGTCTGGTCAAGTCTGGAAATGAAACAAATACGGTAAGTTTGCCTATACTGTTCCTTATTGTGGTTTAGTTGACTGAATTTGAATAAGTAAGACTTCAGAAATATTTGATTCAGCAAAACTGTTGAAAATTGTGGTTATATTGCAAGATCATCAGACCTAACTTTACTGGTCCTGTTACTAAGCTGACTCAATGGTCTTGTCTCTTTTTCTGTTTCTATGCTTAATTCTAGTGGTAGAGATGGTACTTCAATGGCACATTCTAGAGACTGCAGTCCCTGTAATTGAACCTGCAGATCTGGACTCTCCATGGTTTCAGGATCTTCAGATCTCGCTGGACTATTTGTTATGCCAATGCTCTTAACTTCTTCTGAATTGGTCATCTCACTGGATGTTATTACCGCTCCCATATCCTGTACATCTGTATCCAGTGCATCATCTAAAGATGAATTTTCTGTTTCCCTTGCAATTTTTCCTAAACTAGATGTCTCATCTGGACATTCTAGTATTTCTGACCCATTGATTTCCTCAATCTCACCGTCCCTTGAATAGTTAATCTCCTTTAAGAATTCCTCTTTACATACAGGCTCCATAGATTTCTTTTGGACTTCTTGTGTTCCCTTCATTTCACTTTTATGTGTTTCATCCTCAGATAGCCACTCAGCTGTTAGATTTTTCCCTAGAGATTCCAAAACCTTCTCAGTCTCTTTCTCAGACATTTGTTCCTCAGCCGACCCATCCTGTAGAGACCTAACCTCCATATCTGACTTTTCATTTCCTTCACTCTCTTTTCTAGCCAGGGCTCCCATATTTGTCTCTCCTTTATCCTCCATTCTATGTTCTTTTTCTGTATAACCATCTGAATGGTCTTCAAGTGACTCTTCAAATGGCATCACATGCATGGAACTGTCTATTTCATCTTCATCTCTACACACATCTTCCTCTTGTGGTAGCTTATGTACAGTCTCTGGGACCCTGGTGAGGGAAAGCAACATCCTCTCACAAATCACTGTCTTCTCTACAGCAACTACTGCTGCCTCATGGACATTTTTTTGATCCATGTCTTGAGATGGCTCATTCATCTGACCTGTCTCCATACCCACCTCAACAAGTGGGTAGATGTGTGCAACCTCCTCCACCTCCTCTAGGGGCTGGTAGCGTGTGGCTTTGTGGGTGAGAGGAGTAAGGAGATGTGGGAGGCTTCTCGCAGGAGGAACAAAGTTCTTAATCTGTGCTGGACCTGAATGACAGAACAAAAAACGAACCTTCCTCAAACTAAGATGAATAATCTCTACAAAGTTAAGGAAGAGCGAGACGCAAGCAACAACCAGCATAAAGATGATGAAAATGGTCTTTTCAGTTGGCCGTGAGACAAAGCAGTCCACTGTGTTAGGGCATGGCCAGCGGCTGCACTTATAAAGTGGAAGTATGCAGAAACCATAAAGAATGTACTGTCCGACAAGAAATCCCACCTCAAAAATGATTTTGAATATGATATGACAGATGTAGGTGCAGAGTAGAGTCCCCTTGAGACCAAATTTTTTCCTGTCCTTAATGCTTGTGTCCTTGGTTGGGCGAACGCTTCCCTGGTCTAGTGTCCCAGGAAGCTGTTCCTTGTTTACGTCCCAATCGTGATTAAGCTCTGCCTCCTCACGCTCTTTCCTCTTCTCCTCCATGTGAACATGATGGGCAGCATGTCCGACATATACCAGCGAAGGTGTGGAAACAAAAATGATCTGCAGCACCCATAGCCGGATGTGGGAGATGGGGAACTCCTCATCGTAACATACATTCTCACAACCAGGTTGCTTTGTGTTACAAACATAATCAGACTGCTCATCTCCCCAGACAAACTCTGCAGCAGTGCCCAAAATCAGAATGCGAAAAATCAGAAGCACGGTAAGCCAAACACGGCCAATCACAGTTGAATGTTCGTTCACTTCCTCTAAAATATTACCTAAGAAGCTCCAGTCTCCCATAGTTGAGTCCCAGTTCTGCATGAGGAACAAAGGAAGGTTAAAGCTGTAAAAAGATTATCAGAGTAAATAAAATGACTAATCCAATAATTATTTTCAACCCTCAGTAAATATTGGCTGTACGTTTTTGAATGTATATGCAGTAATACTTATAAATTCACCAGTTATTTTCCTTTCTCTGTTTACACTGCTTGTAACTTAATGCATATTGGACTCCATAACTCTGTGCCTAATTCCCCGAGGCTAAAATACATAATCTTTACTACTCTCTGACTCATCTCAGTCTTGGCTAAAAAAAAAAACCCTGAAAGGACAAATCCTAATAATGCAACAATTAAAGCTGAACATAGTGAAGAACTGAGATAAAATAGAAACCTTGATAAAGAGGTAGCTTCAGTGCAGTTCATGTCAGTCAGACAGTTAGCCTCGCCTTGCATCCACAGGGGCTCAGTGTGGCCTCTTGTTGCAGCCACGGGGACCTTTGAATTGATCTTGTCCTGTTCAGTCCAGACTCTTTCTGAGTCCTTGTCGCCCCACTGAGCAGATGTGAATGGATAGACTCTGATAGCTGCTTTTTAGCCAGCCGCAGAGCCTAAGCTTCCAGCCAGACACCCTTTATGCACTAGGCCACATGTGACAATAGGATCAACAAACCCACGGCCAGAGAGACAAGACCCCTTACCACACAAAACTCAAACGCACTAGTCAGTTAAAAAACTAGGGCATGGAGTCTATCGTATAGAGCTGCTTCACTATTGTTTTGAGTGCCAAGGACTTGTAGTTAAAAATGTAGCAATAGGAAATAGCAGTTATAATGAAGCACTCGCCCACTGGAAACCGGGGTGTAAAGGGGAAGGTTAATGGTCTTGTGATAAAATAAAATTTATGATGTATAAGAGGAAGTTCACTCATAGCACTACATACCGTAACACACACCACAAACACAGATAGAGAAAGAGTGTTCCAACAATTCCTGCATATTTTAATCTTTTGTCACACACTAGAGCTTTATTAGGTATACCTGCTCACCTTCTCCTTACCACAATGATCTAATCTAACACAATTATCAAAAAGTGTAATTACAATCATCTTTTTGATTTTTGTGTTCAGAATCTTATGTGTTCTTACCCACACTTAATTGTGTCTGCAAATCCTCTCTTTTGGAATTGGAAAGTCATGCATAAATCTTTAAACAAGATGGTGGATTATGGTAATACTCATTTGTACAGTGGTGCTTGAAAGTTTGTGAATCCTTTAGAATGTTCTATATTTCTGCATAAATATGTTAAACAAATGAGACAAAAGTAGTATACTTGGTCAGTTATGTATTGAGGAAAATGATACAGTGTTTCATATTACTGAGTGGCAAAAGTATGTGAACCTCTAGGATTAGTAGTTAATTTGAAAGTGAAATTAGAGCCAGGTGTTTTCAATCAATGGAATGAAAATCAGGTGTGAGTGGGCACCCTGTTTTATTTATAGAACAGGAATATATCAACGTCTGTTCTTCAAGGGACGTTTGTGGAAGCGTATCATGGCACGGACAAAGGAAATATCTGAGGACCTCAGAAAAAGAGTTGTTGATGCTCACCAGGCTGGAAAAGGTTACAAAACCATCTCTAAAGAGTTTGGACTCCACCAATCCACAGTCAGACAGATTGTGTACAAATGGAGGAAATTCAAGACTATTGTTACCCTCCCCAGGCATGGGCGACCAACAAAGATCACTCCAAGAGCAAGGCGTGTAATAGCTGATGAGGTCACAATGGACCCCAGGTAACTTCTAAGCAACTGAAGGCCTATCTCATATTGGCTAATGCTACTAGTCCACCATCAGAAGAACACAGAACAACAATGGTGTGCATGGCAGGGTTGCAAGGAGAAAGCCACTGCTCTCCAAAAGGAACATTGCTGCTCGTTTGCAATTTGCTAAAGATCACATGGACAAGCCAGAAGACTATTGGAAGAATGTTTTGTGGATGGATGAGAATAAAATAGAACTTTTTGATTTTAGCGTTATGTTTGTAGAAAGGAAAACACTGCATTCCTGCATAAAAGCCTTATCCCATCTGTGAAACATGGTGGTGGTAGTATCATGATTTGGGTCTGTTTTGCTGCATCTGGGCCAGGACAGCTTGCCATCATTGATGGAACAATGAATTCTGAATTATATCAGAGAATTCAAAAAGAAAATATCAGGATATCTGTCTATGAACTGAATCTCAAGAGAAGGTGGGTCATGCAGTAAGACAACGACCCTAAACACACAAGTCGTGCCACCAAAGAATGGTTAAAGAAGAATAAAGTTCATGTTTTGGAATGGCCAAGTCAAAGTCCTGACCTTAATCCAATCGAAATGTTGTGGAAGGACCTGAAGTGAGCAGTTAATGTGAGGAAACCCACCAACATCCTAGAGTTGAAGCTGTTCTGTTCGGAGGAGGGAATGGGCTAACTTAAAATTCCTCCAAGCCGGTTGTGCAGGACTGATCAACAGTTACAAGTAAACGTTTAGTTGCCAGTTATTGCTGCACAGGGGGGACCACACACCAGATACTGAAAAGCAAAGTTTTACATATTTATTTTTTGCCACTCACTAATATGTAATATTGAGAGGAGAAGGAAAGAGAAGTCATAGTTCCATTTATCACAGCAAGTCTTCCAGGTCCTGAAGCAGCAAAACAGCCCCAGACCATCACACTACCACCACCATATTTTACTGTTGGTATAATGTTCTTTTTCTGAAAGGCTGTGTTACTTTTACGCCAGATGTAATGGGACACACACCTTCCAAAGAGTTCAACTTTTGTCTCATTAGTCCACAGAATGTTTTCCTAAAAGTCTTTGAGACAAGCTTTAATGTTCTTTTTGCTCAGCAGTGGTTTCGTCTTGGAACTCTGCCATACAGGCCATTTTTGCCCAGTCTCTTTCTTATGGTGGAGGCATGAACACTGACCTTAACTAAGGCAAGTGAAGCCTGCAGTTCTTTGGATGTTGTTGTGGGGTCTTTTGTGACCTCTTGGATGAGTCGTCGCTGCGCTCTTGGAGTAATTTTGGTCAGACGGCCACTCCTGGGAAGGTTCATCACTGTTCCATGTCTTCGCCATTTGTGGATAATGGCTCTCACTGTGGTTCACTGGAGTCCCAAAGCTTTAGAAATGCCTTCATAACCCTTTCCAGACTGATAAATCTCAATTACTTTCTTTCTCAATTGTTCCTGAATTTCTCTGGATCTCGGCACGATGTGTAACACTTTTTCACACCCCTGTATGTGTGCTTTTTTTTGTCAATGAGTGTATTACTATCACGATCAAAACACATCTATATACGAGTAAAGTGTTTTCCTTTGTAATGTTCTTTGCTATTCAGCTGTGGTAAACATGTTTTACAGTGATGTGGTTCTGGAGGAATGGAATTGTATATCCATTTACTGCACAAGGTACCTCTGGTGGGGTTTCATTTGGTTCATACCTTGACAAGCCATGACTTAAAAGGTGCTATCCATTAACAACATGGGCACTAGATCACTAAGCCACTCACTGAATGGTGGCAGGATGTCATACAAATGCATGATGTCATTCTGGAGTGTGATGAACCTATTGAGCATGTGCATTGAACCTTAAGCCCTGATTTTGTCAATGAAGCAAGAATCTATCCCAGCTCTGCTGCAAGTATTACACACTTAATCAAAAATCACACTGTACAAATTCCATCAATCAGGCAGTACAGAAGCAATGCACACATGCTCACTGGAAATTGGTGTCCCTGCCAGACATCCTGTCAGTGTATTTGTTTAGAGGCTATCAAAGTAACTACAATTTCTCCTTGTGAGTACCATGTTTACCATGAGTGGGTAAAAATAAGTGAAAGAGATCAGTGACAGTCATAGGAAAGGCACAGCCAGATGAAGGACAAATGTAAAATACGTAGTTGAGAAAAACTATGTACAGTACACTTTATTTTCTTATTTTGTACAAGTAGTACAAACAGGTGGTCTAGTGGAATCCATTTCATAATGTCCTTAAAGTTACTCTGTGTGTGAGAATGTGTGTGTGTGTGTGTGTGTGTGTGTGTGTGTGTGTGTGTGTGTGTGTGTGAGAGAGAGAGAGAGAGAGAGAGAGAGAGGAATAAGTCTTTGTTAAAATGTCATATAGATCCCCAAAACTTAATATAAATATAATGTTTATTTGTGTTGTTTTACTTTTATCACGATGTATGGCGCAGTGGTATAGTAATTAGTGCAGTCACCTTACAGTTCTAGAGAATCAGGGTTCCTCTCCTGGACTTCCTCTGTGTGGAGTTTGCACGTCCCCCCCTTGTCTGTATGGGTTTCCATTGGACACTCTGGTTTCTTCCCATGTTCCAGAGGCATGAATTACAGTGGTGCTTGAAAGTTTGTATGCCATCATCAGATTTTCACACAAGTCCTAAAAGTAGATAAAGAGAACCCAGTTAAACAAATGAGACAAAAATATTATGAAAATGATCCAATATTACATATTAGTGAGTTTCAAAAGTATGTGAACCTTTCCTTTCAGTATCTGGTGTGACCCCCCTGTGCAGCAATAACTGCAGCTAAATGTTTCCTGTAACTGTTGATCAGTTCTGCACACCGGCTTGGAGGAATTTTAGCCCATTTCTCCGCAAAGAACAGCTTCAACTCTGGGATGTTGGTGGGTTTCCTCACATTAACTGCTCACTTCAGGTCCTTCCACAACATTTTTATTTGATTAAGGTCAGGACTTTGACTTGGCCATTCCAAAACATTAACTTTATTCTTTTTTGACCATTCTTTGGTAGAACGACTTGTGTGCTTAGGGTCGTTGTATTGCTGCATGACCAACCTTCTCTTGAGATTCAGCTCATGGACAGATGTCCTGACATTTTCCTTTAGAATTCTCTGATATAATTCAGGATTCATTGTTCCATCAATGGCGGCAAGCCATCCTGGCCCAGATGCAGCAAAACAGGCCCAAACCATGATACTACCACCACCATGTTTCACAGATGGTTCTTAAGTTGCAATGCAGTTTTTTACTTTCTCCTAGCATAACGCTTTTCTTTGAAACCAAGAAGTTCTATTTTGGTCTCATCCGTCATCAAAACATTCTTCCAATAGCCTTCTGGCTTGTCCATGTGATGTTTAGCAAATTTTAGACAAGCAGCAATGTTCATTTTTGGAGAACAGTGGCATACTCCTTACCAGCCTGCCATGCACACCATTGTTGTTCAGTGTTCTTCTGATGGTGGACTCATGAACATCAACATTAGCCAATGTGAGAGAGGCCTTCAGTTGCTTAGAAGTTACCCTGGGGTCTTTTGTGACCTCGCCAACTAGTACACGCCTTGCTCTTGAAGTGATCTTTGTTGGTCGACCACTCCTGGGGAGGTTAACAATGGTCTTGAATTTCTTCCATTTGTACACAATCTGTCTGACTGTGGATTGGTGGAGTCCAAACTCTTTAGAGATGGTTATGTAACCTTTTCCAGCCTGATGAGCATCAACAACTCTTTTTCTGAGATCCTCAGAAATCTCCTTTGTTTGTGCAATGATACAATTCCACAAACGTGTGTTGTGAAGAGCAGACTTTGATATATTCTTGTTCTTTAAATAAAACAGGGTGCTCACACACACCTGATTTTTATCTCATTGATTGAAAACACCTCACTCTTAATTTCACCTTCAAATTAACTGCTAATCCTAGAGGTTCACATACTTTTGTCATTCATTAATATGTAATATTGGATCATTTTCCTCAATAAATAAATGACCAAGTATAATATTTTTGTCTCATTTGTTTAACTGGGTTCTCTTTCCCTACTTTTAGGACTTGTGTGAAAATCTATGATGTTTTGGATCATATTTATTCAGAAATACAGGAAATTCTAAAGGGTTCACAAACTTTCAAGCACCACTGTAGTTTAATTGGTATCTCAAAATAGTGTCAAAGTGTGAAGGTTTGTATGTGCCCTTCAATGGATTGACCCTTTCTAGCATTTGGCCCTGTCTTGCACCCAGTTCCAGAGATTCTGAACTAGACTAAGCAGGTATGAAAATGAATGAATGACTTTTATAACTGTTCCCACCAGAAGTCTTATGCAGTGCCAACATGTTCCTCACTTCCTCTAGGAAAGAAATTTCTGCCCATTTCCAATGATTGTTCAATGGTGTAAACAAAATATAAAAACAACATTTTGTTGCACAATTCATGCCAAGCCAACAGACGTCAGATGTTTATACACACATTCACTTTCAGGCACTCTAACAGAGGTGAACAGGTTAGCCATTTTAAAAATTTAACTCTTGCTTTATATGATATTGGAGGGCAATGAGTCCTTCAAAGGCAAAAGAAGGTAGTCATGGCCTGAGCCATCGTGCCAGCCAGACAAATGAAGTCATTAAGAAACTCTAGACAGGCTTGAAGCCTGGCACAGCACAGCAGGCATTGTGTAGGTGTGGAAATAAAATGTTGCTTTTGGATGGTGGTGAAAGGTCTGGCCACCAAAGTTTCCTTCAGCCCCAGACAAACCAGACCCACCCTCACTTTCTGACCTCCACTCACTGATTTCCTGACTGTCCTTTAACCTCCTGAGACCTCGCGTCCCCACATGAGGACATGACGTTTTGGGTTTGCCACACCTCATACTTCATTATGCTTAACTCAGTCCTCATTTGTAGACACTCTTGAACATTTCACAAAAACAAAAATACCTCCTGTTCAAAGACGGTGCTCAGTTTTTCTACATAAAAAAATTAGGTATTTATCGGTTTAATTATAAAGCAACTGAACAAATAAAATGAATGATGTCGCAGGATATTTGGGGTAAAAACATATTTAGGGTTAGTGTTCGAACTAAACAATGTATGCCACTCTTGACCAAGAAGCACAAGACGGGTTGCCAGAAGTATGCCAGAAATAATTTGGACATGTCTTCAGAGTTCTGGGACACAGTTTTATGGAGTGAAAAACTAAAGTTGGAACTGTTTGGAGATATGGAAGAATACTTCCTTTGACCAAAAGAATACTGTCCCATGGCCAACCATGGAGGGGAGTCAGTGACTGATGTTTTTATGAGGCACAAGCCATTCTAAAAAGGAATGTTATGAAGTGAACTTCAGCCAAAGCCTGGTTAAGTAACCAGTCCTGGAATGTTCTGGAGTGACATTCTCAGTATTCAGACATAAATCTCATAGGAAGTGGGGAAAAAAAAGAAAGCAGTTGCTGGAAGGCATCAACCCTCAATAACCTGGAAGCTTCTGCACGAAAAGAATGGTCAAAGATTTCATGAGAGACACATGAGCAACTTGTCAGCACTTACTAAAATCACTTATTAGAGGTTATCAAGCCAAAAGGATGCGCCACAAAGTATTGCGGTTTGGGGTTGAATAAAAGTGCACAGGGACATTGTCAAGAGAGCTAGACATTTATAATTGAAACTTGAAATTAGGTCATCTTATTTTATGTAAATTTCTTCTAGTTAACAACAAATACTCTTTCTTTGTTTAATGAGACTTATTGTTGTGTATTTGCAGTCAACTCCATTCCTATCACCATGATACTTTTTTGAGGTGAGGGGGTTGAATATTTCTGATTGCAAGTGTGTGTATTTACACTCACTGGTCAAGATTACAGGTGTGGTCTGAGTAGACACTGGGTCTTGCCACAAGAGGATGTAACAGTGCTTCCCCCATTGCCCTATAAAAAGGCTCTCAGAGGCTACTTTTGGGTAATTTGCCTCTTGGTGAGAGATCATTGACTGCTAGACATGCCTCTACCATGCACTCAAAGACATTTAATCCAGTTGATAGACTTTGACAGGGGGTGCATCATTGGACTGAAAGAAGCAGGATGGTCATTTCAAAGAACTGCCTTCAGAACCTGTATGCCTCCATTTTTAAACCATTTCTCATCTTGTATCCAGGTTAGAGGAAGCCCAACAGGGTACTGGAACCCCCATTTAATTTAACAGTTTTCTCAAATAGACTTATCCTTTCGCTCTAATATTGTATTTTTTGTGGCAGTATATTTATGGAACCAACCCAATGGAAACTCATACGATGGATAAATACAAATTACACCCTCATAAGAGCAGAGGATGTAACAGTGCTTCCCCCATTGCCATATAAAAAGGCTCTCAGAGGCTACTTTTGGGTAATTTACCTCTTGGTGAGAGATCATTGACTGCTAGACATGCCTCTACCATGCACTCAAAGACATTTAATCCAGTTGATAGACTTTGACAGGGGATGCATCATTGGACTGAAAGAAGCAGGATGGTCATTTCGAAGAACTGCCTTCCATTTAGGCCATTCTGACCTAGCTGTTAGGAAGTGTTGGGAGCAGTGGTTTTGTGAGGGCATGCACAATCAATGAACAGGCTTCGGACTGCCCAGACAGACCACCAGTAGAGAGGATCGTTTGATCCACCAACAAGCATGAGCAGCTCCCACAGTTTCGTTATCCACCATCCAGGCACAGGTGACACCTTCACTACACACTTCTGTCTCTGCCTGAACCATTTCCAGGCATTTAGAAGAAAATTTGTTTTCATGGTTCCCATTATGTGTCTTGCCATTGACAGCGAGTCACCATCGCCTTGTTAGCAGTGTTGTTGTGAATGAGGAACCTGAACTACTATGGACTAAAACGGTATCGCCTTTAGTGACGAATCTAGGTTCTATTTGGGATCTGACGATGGTCGGGTTTGAGGTCGTAGTGAGCGTTTCAATCTTGCATTTGCTGTGGAGCAACACACTGTCCCAACTGCTGGTATGATGCTCTGGGGAGCCATCGCATACAACAGTCGGTCACCCCGAGTAGTGATACGAGGGACACTAACAAATCAGCGATATGCGCAGGGACATCCTGCAGCCATGTGTTGCCATTCCTGACAGGGCTTCCAACTGGCATTTTTCAGCAGGATAATGCTCGCCCACACACTGTAAGGGTTTCCAAGGAATGTCACCGCCAGATTGCAACACTTCCTTGGCCTGCACATTCTCCAGATTTATTGCCAATCAAGCATGTTTGGGACCAGCTGCAATATCAGCTTCGGCAACCTACGAGGCTTGCAGAAGCTGCAGCTGCAATATCTGTGGGCAAATGTGCCACAGGATACCATACGGAACCTGTATGCCTCCATTTTTAAACCGTTTCTCATCTTGTATCCAGGTTAGAGGAAGCCCGACAGGGTACTTGAACGCCCGTTTAATTTAACAGTTTTCCCAAATAGACTTATCCTTTCACTCTAATATTGTATTTTTTGTGGTAGTATATTTATGGAACCAACCCAATGGTAACTCATACGATGGATAAATACAACTTACACCTTCATAAGAGCAACAACCTACCCCCTGAGTCATGGTGGAGGGCTTAAATCTAACCCGGAATTCACTGGATAAAGGCAGAGGTACATCCTGGATAATGTGGCAGTTAATCGCAGAGTTCTGTAAACACATGACATGGCTTTCACGTTGTATGTCCAATCTAGGATTAGTTCCCAGGCCCTCAGGAACTGCCATTTCCAGTAGCTATTTCTTATCATTAAACCACTAGAGCTTCCAAAACCAAAGAACTTTCATAAAACTCTCCAGGATAAGACTTCTATTAGCATTAAGAAACTAAAGTGGTTGAAAATGTCAATGTAAAATGTATATTTGATTTTTATTAGACTACTTTGGATCCATTTCAATTAAAGTGTAAATTAACTAGGATGGGTATGTGGTCAAAGAATTTTTACCAGTTTGAGACTATAGGGAGTTTTCAGACAATCTTATTTTGTGCCTCATAAAAGTGAATAAGCTGAAGAACCTCCACCAGAAAGTGTAATTCCATTCAGTGATTTTAAGTGCTCCATGGAAAGCAGGAATCTGTGGGGCGTCATGCCACAATACATTTCCTCATATTGAAATAAGACACATGTAATGATCAGTTAGTCACTTCCTGTGGCAGACAATGATAGAATGACATGAATAGCCTGTCTTGCACTACATAGTACAAAGTATTATTGATAACTTTAGTAAAGAATCGAAGGAACCAAGCCCTTGTTAAGTGAGCAACCAGGTGTACCAGTAACAGTACATAGCAGCTAATCAGGCTTGGGAGTAAGTGATTCAGGCATACAAGTATGTCCATGTGAAATTTTTTAAGTTCTTAAGCAAACTCAGTTATGTGTCCTGCAGTGTCTTGACAGGAAGGGTCAGAAAGCCACACAATATGTAAATGCAGACAGGTGTAGTACATTATACATATGTGTTTTGCATCAATGGCTATTTAATGACAGACACAAGGTTACATCAACACACAAGGTTACATTGAAACTAGTCATACATACTCAGATCAGGCCAATTTAGTGTAACCAACTAACATCATGCATGTCTTTATACTGTGGGAGGAAACCCATGCGGACATGGGGAGGACATGCAAACACGACATGCGAGGTTGGTATTGAATCGGGGTCGCTGGAGCAGTGAGGTGACCATGCTAACCGCTGCACCAACATGCCACCTGTGAGTGTGTATGTATGTGTGTTTGATTGCTCTAACTTCTACAGCACAGTGGTTCTCAAACTTTTCTGCAGTGTCCCCCTTTTGTAGATAACAATATTTTGAGCCTCATTTTTGCATGATGAGGGGTTATATATTCAAGTATTCAAGTTAATTGACTTTGGGCTCACTTATTCATTGTGCATCCACTCACATGAACCCACTCACTTGCTGCCCCTCATTGCGTTTTACTTGGCCCGGGCATTTGGGCAATCGTTATTGTTCTACCCTGACAAAATAAAGGGACAAATCACCTTTACAATAGAAGTAATACAAGTGACATACATTATGTATCTTCTAAAATCTCCATCCCCCACTTTGAGAACTAATGCTACAGTTGATATAATGTCACATCTTCTTTGTGACAGAGGGTGTGTGGTGCCTATGACCTGGATTTTTGTGGCTCAGATTCCATGAACCTAGTTTGTGTGCTTTTTAAATGCACCACTTAGGAGCTTGAGTAACAGCCACAGCCAACACGACTATATGGCAGGCAGGGTCAAGCAAAGGCAGGTTCAAACAAAGAGAACACTGATGTTGTTACTCTCGGAGCATAACTAATAATAAAACCAACCTTGTGGAATTAAATGAAATAAACAACAAAATAAGGCTGAGAACTTGGCTAAGAACTTACCCAAACTCAAATGAAAATATGTTTTCCTTACTCCCTACTACTTACAACTTAAATGTTCTTCTCTTTGTTAGCTTGGACATCAAAGTAAAAATCCTATCTTTTACTTTTCATCCAAATCTTTCTCCTTACTTGACTCCTTTTTCAATTTGGATTTCACTCCTTTCCCAATTTGACTTTTAAATTACCTTTCTCAACATGCCTTTAACCTCCTGGGGCCTCGCATCCCCACATGAGGACATGACGTTTTGGGTTTGCTACATTTCATACTTCACTTTGCTTAACTCAGTCCTCATTTGTAGACACTCTTGAGCATTTCACAAAAACAAAAATACCTCCTATTCAAAGACGGTGCTCAGTTTTTATACATAAAAAATCAGAGCTCCGAGGAGTGTAAGGAGATTGCAAGAGGTTAAGTATTTTCCGAACCTGAGTTTTAAACTAAGGTTCTTAACTATGCTTTAACTCCTTTCCCAACATGAATTTACTTTCTTATCAAACTTCTTTCATTATTTTTATTTCTCTTTTTCAGTTTTTCTTCTCTGTTTTTAAACTATCCCTTCTCTTTCCATCAAGCACACATTTAAATACTGTACTTTCTGTTCCTCTAAAATGCCACAATACTGCATGCCATTTGTTTCACGCTTAAATAGCCTGCAATGCAGTAGCTACTTCTTTGCACTGATACACTGGACAATGTTTTTTTTGTTGCTTTCTGAAAAAATGTGAGATTATAATAAGACATTGTCAAGCTGAACACAAAATCATTTCATATTTACTGTATCTGTAGGAATTTAAAGAAACATCAAAATATATTTCTTGAATTATATCTCTTATTTAAATTGCATAATGATTCTGACACATTGTGTTAGTTGAAGTGAGCTCAAAATGTTTTGCAGCTGATTTGTGTTTGAATTCAACATCTTGTGCCTCTCATGCCAGTGTCCAACAACAGTCATCAAGCATTGAAGGATTCAATTTGCCATGATATCACTGTTCCCTGATCGCAATGTCTGTGAGAAAACTTTCACCATGTTCATCAGTAACTGTACCAAGATCAGCAAGGAAGATGTCTCAGAATGCAGAAAATGAATGTTGCACTTCAAGGTTTTGTATGTTTTAAACATCTTATCAATCAGCTCAATGTAGTTTGGTGCTTAGTAGTTGCCAAGAACATTCTCAATAACATACTTTAATGCTTTCTGTGGTATTTTATCCAGCCCCACTAGTAGACCTTCAAACTCCCTGCCACTGATGATCTGTCTGTATTTTCATTAACTGAGTTTTATATGAAGAGGAGGCAGAAATATCTTTGTTGGCTCAACAAGTGGTTTATGTGCCACACCTTTTCCACGATGGAATGAAATGCTTACAAAGTGGCCAGTTCTTTTTAATGTAATGCAACACTTTAGCATGGCTATTCCATTCACAATGAAAACAACAGTACTTTGTATATCCGATCTGCATTCCTAGAAGCAGTGCCAATACACTTAGCTGTTACACTGTTCCAGTCTTAAGTGCAGTACTGTATATGTTTCAACAACAATTCTATGATGTTGTAGGTTTCTTTATTGTGTACTGCACAGCCAATGGGTATATAGTACAGTATTATCTATAATCTATTAAAAAATGCCATTTTTGGGTGGTCCTGCTCAAAACCCAATGCCATGAGCAACCCTTCAATGTCAATGCAGAAACAGAGGTTATCAACCTGTGTAAAGAAGGTTGCCACATGTTCTTTATGGTTCAGAAAGAAATTGTTGTATTTGGTGACAGCAAACCCCATCCTTTCAAACTTGAATCAAGTAGTTCTTCTTTAGCTTTTGACAAATGTCCCTGACCAGGTTATTTTAATTCTGCCTGTGTTATCAGATGAGGGTAACCAGACAAACATGATGAACATCTGGATAAGTATCATTTTCCACATCTGGTTCATGCATTGTGGCATCTCCTTCTGCCTTATTTAAGCTCCATGGCTCTGGTTCATGCATTGTGGCATGTTCATCTGCCTCATCTAGGCTCCATGGTTCTCGTGACTTGTATGGCAAACTGTCATCATGTGGCAATGGTCTCATGGCTGATTGTGGTATTTGATAGATTTCTTATTTTAGGTAGAGTAAGTCAGATACAAACAGTCAGATGGTCAGACAGAGGTAACAGTCATCATGTGATCCTTTTGTTCTTGCCAAGTCATTGGGACTGAAAATGGCATTGACTTCTGATTAACTCTAAGCCAAGCTTTCAGCCAAGCTCCTTGGACTCCACAACTTTGAGGAGCCCATGGTTTGCCTTGGTCACCAATTTTATATTCAAAGTAGAACTCAGGCTTTCTTATTAAGTGCAGTCATGGTGCATTTTAATTTAATTAAGCATATACTCACCACAGGTGTAAACATAATGCATTGCAGCTGTTGGAACATTGGAAAGACATTTCTGCTGTATTAAGTCTTCCTAAATATATTAAATCGTACTGGTAAGTTTACCCACTATTCTCTTGCCTGAAGGACATGTGAGTTAACAAATGTCCAAACAGGATCTGTAAATGTTAGCAGCTTTGTATCCTGTTTCCCAGAATCTAACCTGACTAAGCATGCCCAGGCATGCCTAAGATAACATTTGCACATGCACACAGTGCATGCCCAGGCATGTTTGAACTGACCAAAAATAGCTGGCATTGTTGTATATACTAGTAGTCTTAAAATATGATGAGAAAACACTAAAATAGGTTATATCTACAATGGTTATGTGATTTTCATGATCAGCAGTTGAACATGCATTAAATACTCCCAAAAATGTTGCCAATCATTCTGTGGAATGAAGGCTCTTTGTGCCACTTGAGCCATGTCCATCTGCTCCCCTCTGGTGGCAAAAGAGACGACACAATAGGCCACATGACAGTCCAAGCTTTGAGGTAGAAGAACATTACTGAGGTTCAATATCTTTTACAGCCTTAACTGGGAAAGAAAAATAAGCAAAAGTTAAAAAAATACATACAAAAATGTACATGTATTTATACATTTATGAATGCATTATAATTAATGCAGAAGTGCAAGTAATTCCTAAGGCAAAGTTCTAGCAACTGTACTTTTGATTATAAGGAGTCGATATGATGAAGTTCAGAGAAAGCCTTTCTGTATAACTTCAGCTTTCTCTCTGGAAATCTTCTAAAATTTAGATATGTATGAAAGTCATTCTGGTGATGACCCTGAGTGAATGTACCGGAAGTAAGCATTCAAACATAGACTGCTCAAAAAAATAAAGGGAACACTCAAATAACACATCCTAGATCTGAATGAATGAAATAATCTCATTGAATACTTTGTTCTGTACAAAGTTGAATGTGCTGACAACAAAATCACACAAAAATCATCAATGGAAATCAAATTTATTAATCAATGGAGGCCTGGATTAATTTTGTGCACACACAAAATTAAAGTGGAAAAACACACTGATCCAACTTTGATGTAATGTCCTTAAAACAAGTCAAAATGAGACTCAGTATTGTGTGTGGCCTCCACGTGCCTGTATGACCTCCCTACAACGCCTGGGCATGCTCCTGATGAGGTGGCGGATGGTCTCCTGAGGGATCTCCTCCCAGACCTGGATTAAAGCATCTGCCAACTCCTGGACAGTCTGTGGCGCAACGTGACGTTGGTGGATGGAGCGAGACATGATGTCCCAGATGTGCTCAATCGGATTCAGGTCTGGAGAACGGGCGGGCCAGTCCATAGCTTCAATGCCTTCATCTTGCAGGAAATGCTGAAACACTCCAGCCACATGAGGTCTAGCACTGTCCTGCATTAGGAGGAACCCAGGGCCAACCGCACCAGCATATGGTCTCACAGGGGGTCTGAGGGATCTCACTCTCGGTACCTAAAGGCTACCTGGCAAGCACATGGAGGGCTGTGCGGCCCTCCAAAGAATTGCCACCCCACACCATTACTGACCCACTGCCCAAAACGGTCATGCTGAGGATGTGCAGGCAGCTGATCGCTCTCCACCGTATCTCCAGACTCTGTCACATCTGTCACGTGCTCAGTGTGAACCATCTTTCAACTGTGAAGAGCACAGGGCGCCAGTGGTGAATTTGCCAATCCTGGTGTTCTCTGGCAAATGCCAAGCATCCTGCACGGTGTTGGGCTGTGAGCACAACCCCCATCTGTGGACGTCGGGCCCTCATACCATCCTCATGGAGTCGGTTTCTAACCGTTTGTGCAGACACATGCACATTTGTGGCCTACTGGAGGTCATTTTGCAGGGCTCTGGCAGTGCTCCTTCTGATCCTTCTTGCACAAAGGTGGAGGTAGCGGTCCTGCTGCTGGGTTGTTGCCCTCCTACGGCCTCCTCCACGTCTCCTGGTGTACTGGCCTGTCTCCTGGTAGCGCCTCCAGCCTCTGGACACTACGCTGACAGACACAGCAAACCTTCTTGCCACAGCTCGCATTGATGTGCCATCATGGATGAGCTGCACTACCTAAGCCACTCGTGTGGGTTGTAAAGTCCGTCTCATGCCACCACGAGTGTGAAAGCACCACCAACATTTAAAAGTGACCAAAACATCAGCCAGAATGCATAGGTACTGAGAAGTGGTCTGTGGTCCCCACCTGCAGAACCACTCCTTTATTGAGTGTGTCTTGCTAATTGCCAGTAATTTCAACCTGTTGTCTATTCCATTTGCACAACAGCATGTGAAATTGATTGTCAATCAGTGTTGCTTCCTAAGTGGACAGTTTGATTTCACAGAAGTTTGATTTACTTGGAGTTATATTGTGTTGTTTAACTGTTCCCTTTATTTTTTCGAGCAGTGTACATTTTGTCATATGTCCTCATATCAGACTTTTCTATCATAGGCAGACCTGACGAGGCAAGCACACCTCTTCCTGTGTTTGTCTGAGTGACCATGTCTATTCACAGAGACACTCAATTGTTGAACAAGCCATCATCTCCCCTTCTGATTTCCTCTTATACCTTTTAATGTAAGGATACTGAGCACATTCACTTCTTTTGCCTCAGTTTAACATAGCTAATTAAAACACTTGAAAGGGGGAGAAATATGATAGGAGTGAAGAGGTGCTTCAAAAGGAATATGTGTACTTATTTTGCTTTTACTATACATATTCAGTTGTGCTTCAGAATGTATTTCTTATATTTGGTTATTTGGTGTATTTAATGTCACTATCAGCATCAGTGGCCATTTCAGTGGCAAGGTTACATCAAGACTAGTCATCTATATATACACACACACACTCAAGTCAATGTCAATTTGGTGTAATCAATTAACCTAACACGTGTGTTTTTGGACTGTGAGAGGAAATTGGAGCACCCGGAGTAAACCCACACAGACGCAGTGAGGACATGGAAACTTCACAGAGAAAGAACCCAGACTGCTCTATCCTGGGATTGAACCCAGGACCTGCTTGTTGTGAGGCGGCAGTGCAATCAGGTGTATGATCACTTTTAAAATGTTATTCAGTGTAATGTGAAGAAACACAATGAAAGCTTAGATTACACTAGTAAGTTAGTTTGCTAATATCATCTGTCCATCTGTGCTTAGTGCAACATCTCTTTCACATTACCAAGTGACTGACCTAACTTGGGTGCATTTTGAGATGCATGATGAAATTCGACATTGTTGATCCTGCATAATTTATTCATGCCACAGACTTTGCAAGTTCATACTCTGTGTGAAGGCAGTACATATAAGCAAATCTTTTAGGCTATTTGATAGGACTATGAGTGGATAGGTCTCATTCTAAGGAGTGGTAAATGTGTATAATGTGTTTTGGTTTTTGGTTTCCCAAATATTTCCAGATTCATTTTAGGTCCTATGCAGCCTCACTAAGATCAAGACTCAGGATGGAATCAGGATGAAAGCGTTAAAAGACTCTGTACATAGAAAATTCATGAGTGGAATTCTCATTCAGTGTAGACTTATTAGATTATTGCTGTGCTTCTCTGCATTTTCCACTTCCAAACACCCCTGTGATTACTTCACAGGATATTTTCTTCTGATTAATAAAAGTGGTAGCTTTAAAGAACCCTTAAAATCAGAGCATTATAAAAAATACATGTTAGCATGAAAGCATCAGTCAGTACTAACCATGAGAAAAAACTAACCATGCTAAATGCAGGGAATGTGTATGGCAGCAGATAGTCCCCAGAACCCTCATCACCTGGTCAGGCAAAGGAGGGATAAAATGTGAAATATTGAACCTTCAAAGGGAGTCATTGCATGACAATTTAAGTATTTTTAAGATGACTATTGTGCTACCTATGAGCAGTCCTATTGTGAACGAAACTCATAATCTTATGACCACGTAATTCACTCAGGTCTTTTAAGCACTGAATCCAGATGGATACAAGAGCCATAAAAGCTGCAGTTTTTTTAATCAACAAATACCCATGTATTGCATACAACAATGTATTTATTTTTGACATTTTTGACATGGGGTTAATTGCATGAGCTCATCATCGCTACCTGTTAAGCAACTTTACTGCTTATATTCAATATTACTGAATAGCTGATACCAGTTGATACCATCATTAAGTGAGTGATTTGTCTTTTCAACTGCCTTAATGTGTGCAGCAGACATGGAGGATTAGTGAGTTTATGTTTGCTACAAAACTGTGAAGCAATTTGGAAAGAAGACCTGACATAATACAATTCAAGCACTAACCAATTTGTATTACGAGTTTGGAGAGCTTTGTCGCACAGTATGCACCATCACTGGACAGTATGTTATTGGGTTAGAAGCAAGACTTAAGTGACACATATGCACAGACATATACACAAGAAATTTAATTTAACATGCAAAAAAAATGTATGAGTGTACTGAAAAGTATTCAGTTATATAAATAGCTTCCAGCAACACAGGAGCCCAATACAGTAGCTGCCAAGTCCTACTAAAGGGCAAAAAGAAAGAATAAATCAAACCCTTACTGTTAGGCAATAAGAGATACAATTCAATAGCAACAATCAAAAGTCATCCTGTTTCAAGAGGTGCCTCTCCCAAACAGATAAGCACTGGCATATTTTTCTGTGAATTGTTGCAGAATGTCATTTCACACACACGCTCCTGGGCCAAAAAAAAAAAAAGAAAAATGGGCCAAGCTCTAATAAGCACTACATTTTAGAAACATTTGAAGGCAAGTCTCAAGTCGAGTCTGAAATGACTCTTTGGGTGACTAAGTGCAACTCTCAGACTCAAGTTCTCATCTCTGTCTGAAGCCAGAGACATACGAGATAAAAGAACAGTACAGTTACCAGAACATACAGTATACCAAGAATATCACTTATGCCCAATTATGTAATGAGGAGTCATTATTAAATTTAGAAAAATTATTTAAAATTTGAGGGGTTAAGAAATTAGTTGTTTTGTTATTCGTCGCTATCAATACCTAGTTGTGAAGTTCCATTAGAATGCTAGCAAATGTTAGCCAGATAGTTTACTAACAGTGGCTGAATCCCATTTCAGGGGCTGCATCCTTCGAAGGACACAGTCTACGCGGTCTATGAAGGTGTGTCCTTGGAAGGCTGGGTAGACTGCGGCAAAGGCCGAACCGAAATGAGACAGTCTACTCTGCCTTGGATTTCCTGTTTGCGTCACAGAACCACTGTTCCCGCCCTCACTCTGCAGCGCTATTCCCACCTGCACTGTATCACAAAACAGCTATAAGCTTTATAAAAATGCAGCCAGAATTTTTTTCTAATTTTTTAGAAGTTTTTATGCTGTTTTTGGTTTTTCAATTATTGAGGAGGAGACACTTCACCGCAGGCGCTGGCATTGATTTTCCCCTGCAGTGTAATAAGGGTCTCCGTTTGCTCCATGCTCTCTAAAACAAAACACAAAAAAGTTGTGCTTCTGCTTTTTAACATTTACCTATTCGAGTTTTTAAATCCTTACATTTAAATAATGTATATTCCTCAGCCAACCGTTCCGATGTCCCTAAGTTCCCCTCACGTGCAATGCATCTCGGAAAATGTTAAGTCGCAAAGGATACATCAGATGTAGCCTTCGTTTTCAGGGAAAAGAAAGTCGCATTTGTCGGTCGCATACGAAGGAGCCTTCGAAATGGGACAGCCTAGGGCTATGACGCAATCAGTCTTCAAATGCAGCCTTTAAAGGATGCAGTCCCTGAAATGGGATTCAGCCAGTGCTTGTTTGACTGTCAGATATTACCCATTAATCCCTGTTGATCACAGTGCTTCATCACTTTCTCTAAGTGTATTTTAGTCAACAATAGTTGGCGAGGTCACAAAGGACCCCAGGGTAACTTCTAAGCAACTGAAGGCCTCTGTCACGCTGGCTAATGTTGATGTTCATTAGTCCACCATCAGAAGAACACTGAACAACAATGGTGTGCATGGCAGGATTGCAAGGAGAAAGCCGCTGCTCTCCAAAACTGCTCATCTGCAGTTTGATAAAGATCATGTGGACAAGCCAGAAGGTTATTGGAAGAATGTTTTGTGGACGGATGAGACCAAACTAGAACTTTTTGGTTTCAAAGAAAAGTGTTATGTTTGTAGAAAGGAAAACACTGTATTCCAGCACCTATTAAGAACTATTAAGAACCTTATCCCATCTGTGAAACATGGTGGTGGTAGCATCATCATCTGGGCCAGGACAGCTTGCCATCATTGATGGAACAATGAATTCTGAATTATATCAGAGAATTCTAAAGAAAAATGTCAGGACATCTGTCCATGAACTGAATCTCAAGAGAAGGTGGGTCATGCAGCAAGACAGCGACCCTAAGCACACAAGTCGTTCTACCAAAGAATGGTTAAAGAAGAATAAAGTTCATGTTTTGGAATGGCCAAGTCAAAGTCCTGACCTTAATCCAATCGAAATGTTGTGGAAGGACCTGAAGTGAGCAGTTAATGTGAGGAAACCCACCAACATCCCAGAGCTGAAGCTGTTCTGTACGGAGGAATGGGCTAAAATTCCTCCAAGCCGTTTTAGATCATATTTATGGAGAAATACAGAAAATTCTAAAGGGTTCACAAACTTTCAAGCATCACTGTGGCCTTGTTCCTGTCATGAATATAACCAAGTGTGCTGGTGTGATGTTATACAAACCAAATAAACAAACACCAACACCTCTGAAAAGAAGAAGAAAAAAAAACAGAAGGTTCTCTAATGTGTGTTTTGTGTCTAGAAGATGTGTTGAAAAGACACTGTTGTCTAAGAAAAATGTCAAGGACAAATTGATAGAAAAACATAGAAAGTTTGACATAGAGTACTGCAGAGTGGTATAGCAGAGAGTGTCAATTGAGTTGTATGGGGATGATCTAGAGGAGTAACTTTGAAGTTTGAGTGAGAAATACAACATCTTTGCATATTTGCCCCGGTTAGAGAACCCTATAGAGAATATTTGGTCTGACATGAATCACAAGATGACTGGGAAACATTTTTCAGCTACTCATCAACTGTTTGAAGCCATTACCATTGAGTGGTACAAGACTGACTCTTCTTTCCATAAAAAGCTGCTAGTTTACCCACAAGACTTAAACATTTATGGAAGTCAAAAGAAACCCTATCCCATACTTATCCCGTCTTTACGCCAAACAACTTTTCAACAATTTAACAGATAAATGTGGGAATAAAATCTTGAGTTGCATCGCTCTTGCGTCATCTAGTCTTTTTCTTGTCTTGACATTCAGATAAAATCAACCATTTTTAATATTATCATAAGTCTCAAGTCTTGGCTCAACCAAATAGTGACGTGAAAATTGTCAACAACCAATAGGTGAGCTCTCTCCAGCACCAAATGGGAAGCGGCAAAGTGAGTACAGAAACATCTCTGGCGGGTAAAGAAAAGAGACATGGACAAGACTCAAATTCCTCTGCTGTCATGCATAGCAGTATCTTAAAGCAGGTCACATAATTCGATTGTTAAAATGGCAAGAGAAAATAAATAAAAACACCAAAAGTGTTTAGATTTTCTGATACCAGTAGTGTTATTATTATTATTATTATTATTATTATTATTATTATTATTAATATTATTATTATGCTGTGTCTTGTTTTTTTTTTTTTTTTTTGGCTGTTTTTATTTTTTTCTGAACAAATCACTGCACACATCCAAGAGCAACTGTGGCCAAAAGGAATCTAGTTGCAAATAGTGACCATGCAAGATCCCCAGTCTTTGCAAAATCATAGTTTGTGACTAATAAACTCTGTGACTTATCTTTAGATGTGAGAGGGTGTTAGGTTTTTAAATGTCTTTTCAGAGTCTTTTCAATGTCTTCGAGTGTATGGTTAGCATTAGTTACTTTTTCAATTTGTTTAATTCTTGCTAATTTCCTGACCAATTATTAATGAGCAAAATCCTTTTCAGTTTTTGAAAGCTTGATATTTTTCAGTTTTATGTTTGGCCAATTTTTTTGCCCAGTAGTGTACTCAAAGATTAGTTTTCTGTATTAACATGTGATGATAAAATGACAAAATTAAAGCAAAAATTATGAGGAGCATTTTATTCACTGCTCCTTCTCTTATGGAGCTTTAGAGAGCATGTTGTAAGTGAGCAGTAATGAGAGTGATACAATGTCACCACCACTACGCTTAATTCACCTCTGGAATCTTGCGTACTAAATTGACCCTGGTTGACTGAATGCACATACACACCCTATAGCAAGGAGGAACACACACACCCTGCAGGAAGGTGGATTAAAATGTAAAACGTCTCATACCCATATGCACACACAATGCCGACACCCTACAGCAAGGTGGATGCAAGCCTATAATTTTACAAATATCTATGCATACATTTGCACCCAACAGCAAGGAGGAACTGAAATGAATTTCATTATAGAAGACTGAACATGCCAGCTGTCAGTCACTTAACAATGACACAGTGTGTGCAGAAAGAGGGCAGTGGTGAGAGGAAACAAGAAATAAACAATATGAAACGTACAGCTCAGTCATGAACTAAAATGGTATATAAGTAAAAGGCACAAATAAAAGTCAGCTGAGTGATCATGAATTATGTTTAATGTACATTTACAGCATTTAGCAGACACTCTTATCCAGAGCGACTTACAATTGATACAATCTTACAATCCAAGCAATTGTGGGTTAAGGGTCTTGCTCAAGGACCCAACAGTGGCAGTTTGGCAGAGGTGGGATTTGAACCCTGGACCTTCTGGTCCATAGTCCAGTACCTTAACCACTAGGCTAACACAGTCATCTCAAGATGTTTATTTCTTAGTAAATGTAGATAAACTATCTCGATAAAGCACCTTTTGTCACAATGAATAACATATACACTCTGACCAATTTTTAGGTACACCTGTTCACTTCTTGTAAATGCAAATATCTAATCAGCCAATCGCATGGTAGTAACTTGATGCATGCAGGCATGTAGACATGGTCAAGATGACCTCCTGAATTTCATTCAAAGCATCAAAATAGGGAAGAAAGGTGATTTAAGTTACTTTAAATGTGATGAGCTGGTCTGAGTATATCAAAAACTGCTGATCCATAAGGGATTTTTCAAGCATAGCCAATTCTAGGGTTCACAAAGAATGAATGAGAGAGAAAGAGAAAGAGAAAGAGAAAATATCCAGTGAGAGGCAGGTCTATGAGTGGCTCATAACAAAAATATGTGAAAAGATTTGAAAATTGATGATTTAGAAAATTTTCTAATGAACTACTTCCATGTATTCTGTACAGTTTTAAAGAATCATGTCTTGTAGCTATTTGTCTTACTCCTATGAATCTTTTTGTCCTTCACTATATTTTTGTTTCTCAAGGATGTCACTAAAACTCCTCTGACTGCAACCAACTCTACCAGGAATTTCATATTGTGAATATCTGCCCTCTGACAACACAACAATTTTCTCACATTGTGCTAGCCCATTATATGGCTAAATCACAAATCTAAGAACCATTAACACTGTACATGGCAACTTAACAGCTGTACTTTTAGACCTAAGTTTGGGCCCTAGATTGTGCCCTTGGCACAAAAGCGTATTTAGTCAGCCACTGATTGTGCAAGTTCTCCTACTTAGAAAAATGAGAGAGGTCTGTAATTTTCATCATAGGTGCACTTCAACTATGAGAGACAAAATGAGAAAAAAAATCCAGGAAATCACAATGTAGGATTTTTAAAGAATTTAATTATAAATTATGGTGGAAAATAAGTATTTGGTCAATAACAAAAGTTCAACTCAATACCCTGTAACATAAACTTTGTTGGCAATGATAGAGGTCAAACGTTTACTGTAAGTCTGCACCAGGTTTGCACACACTGTAGCTGGTATTTTGGCCCATTCCTCCATGCAGATCTCCTCTAGAGCAGTGATGTTTTGGGGCAACACGGACTTTCAACTCCCTCCACACATTTTCTATGGGACTGAGGTCTGGAGACTGGCTAGGCCACTCCAGGACCTTGAAATGCTTTTTATGGTGCCACTCCTTTGTTGCCCGAGCGGTGTGTTTGGGATCATTGTCATGCTGGAAGACCCAGCCACGTTCCATCTTCAATGCTCTCACTGATGGAAGGAGGTTTTGGCTTAAAATCTCATGATACATGGCCCCGTTCATTCTTCCCTTAACACGGATCAGTCATCCTGTCCCCTCTGCAGAAAAACAGCCCCAAAGCATGATGTTTCCACCCCCATGCTTCAAAGTAGGTATGGTGTACTTGGGATGCAACTCAGCATTCTTCTTCCTCCAATTGAGTTTTTACTAAAAAGTTCTATTTTGGTTTCATCTGACCACATGATATTCTCCCAATTATTTTCTGGATCATCCATATGCTCTCTGGCAAACTTCAGACAGGCCTGGACATGTACTGGCTTAAGCAGGGGGACACGCCTGGAACTGCAGGATCTGAGTCCTTCCCGGCATAGTGTGTTACTGATGGTAGCCTTGTTACTTTGGTCCCAGCTCTCTGCAGGTCATTCATCAGGTCCCTCCGTGTAGTTCTGGGATATTTGCTTACCGTTCTCATGATCATTTTGACCCCATGGGATGGAATTTTGCATGGGGCTCTAGATTGAGGGAGATTATCAATGGTCTTGTATGTCTTCCATTTTCTTACAATTGCTCCCACAGTTGATTTATTCACACCAACCTGCTTGCCCATTGTAGATTCACTCTTTCCACCCTGGTGCAGGTTTACAATTTTCTTCCTGCTGTCCTTCGACAGCTCTTTGGTCTTGGCCATGGTTGAGTTTGGAGTCTGACTGCTTGAGGCTGTGGACAGGTGTCTTTTATACAGATAACGAGGTCAAACAGGTTCCATTAATACAGGTAACGAGTGGAGGACAGAAGAGCTTCTTAAAGGAGAAGGTACAGGTCTGTGAGAGTCAGATATCTTGCTTATCTGTGGGTGACCAAATACTTATTTTCCACCGATATTTACAATTAAATTCTTTAAAAATCCTACAATGTGATTTTTTTTGTCATTTTGTCTTTCATAGTTTAAAAATTAAAAAATATAAAGAAAACATTTCTTTTTTTTTTTTCATTCATTCATTTTCCATCACAGTGCACATACACATTCACTCACACTGGGGCACTTCAGAGACACATGTCTTTGGAATGTGGGAGGAACCCAAAGTACCCGGAGGAAATCCACCCATTCATGGGGAGAACATGCAAACTCCACAAGAGAACCAGGGACCTCTGGAGCTGTGAAGCAACAATACAAGTTAATGTAATTTTTGCATGTGACTATGTGATATATACATACAAGTTGTAAGTAATTGTAAGCAAATATAAATATGGTACGTCCATATCTGTATGATGTAGGAAATAGGTAGAGTTGAGGATTTACTTATCAGTCACCAGTAGCAGCCAACACATGTGCACTATCACCCACACACACATAATCACAATAAGTCACAAGCCTACAGCGAACACCCATTGTGTTCCAATACAATCTCACTTCCTTTTATTCCATCATGGTATTCTTCTCACCACAATAAAGTGCCAGCAAATGAAGATGTTGACAAGGGACTGAGGGAAAAAAGATGGGAGGAGAATATATATGTGTGTGTGCGGGAAAGTGGGAGGATGCAATTTGGGGGGTGGGTGGTGGAGGTGGGGCTGGGGGGTGATAAAAAACACTCCCAAAGATGGCCCAGTATTCTCTGTTTGCCCTGTGCTCCTGCCCCCTTTTCCACAGCTAATATCACGAGTGGCTTAATATTGCCACTTACACAAACATCTCTACAACACCCATCACCCAGCAGGCTTATCAGGCCAGGACCCCAGGACTCCCAGATCAGCAGGACAAGCATCCGCTTTTTCATTCTTATGGGACAGAGTTAGAGACGCACATTTCTCAATCTCATCAAGACAGCAGTGGGACAGGTAAAGATTAATTCCTCTTCTACTGTCAAGAGGTGCCTGCTGTTTCTCTAGCACACCTAGAACTATTGTAGATCGGGTATTGCAAATGGCAAATACTACAAGCATGGGGCAAAGCACAGACAGCACATGCTGTAAGTGGATTATGAAGAAAAAAACGTATGTGCTTCTCATTGTAGCTAAATTTTGAAAACAATTAAAAAACAGTTGAGTTTGCACAAATTAGATATTTTGTATTTCTTACTTTTATAACATACCTAGTTCCATTTCTTGTTTCTATGACATACTGGATTGTGTCCATTAATTTTGCACATTTTATTAATAATATCTGATTTAACAAGTAAAGCATCAAATCAAATTTACAAAGGTATTTGCCATTACATATCACTTTGTGGGGGTGAGATTTTTTAAGCATGTGTAATATAATTCAGTATGGTAGCTCTTCACAAAGCTTTCAAACAACATTGAACATAGTACTCTTAAACCCCAAATCAGAAAAAGTTCGGACAATATGGAAAATGCTAATAAAAAAAAAATACATGCAATGTTTCTAACATTTCCTAGACTTAAATTCCATTTCAGACAGTTTGAACATGAGATATTTCAAGTTTTTTTTTTTCTGGTCAACTTTATTTCATTTGTTAATAAACATCCATTCTTGCATTTCAGGCCTGTTACACATTCCAAAAAAAAGTTGGGACAGGGGCAATTTAGGGCTAGTAATGAGGTTAAAAAAAACTAAATAATGATGTGATTTCAAACAGATGATGTCAACAGGTGATTATAATCATGATTAGGTACAGAAACAATATCCACGGAAGTCTCACGAAAGAAAGTCCAGTTTATCAGCAACTGGTGTAAGAAAATTGTAATGCTCAAAAACAATGTTCCTCAGAGAAAGACTGGAAGGGATTTATATATTTCTCCCTCTACAGTATATAACATCAATAAGCAATTCAAGGAATCTGGAGGAATTTCAGTAAAGGGCAAGGGCACAAGCCTAAACTGAAGAGGTGTGATCTCCGATCCCTCAGACAGCACTGCATTAAAAACTGTCACTCATCAATGGCTGATAGAACCACATTGGCAAGGGATTTCTTTATCAAACCTTTATCAAGCACTACAATACGGAGTTGCATACACAAATGCCACTTAAAAGGTTACTGTGCATAAAAGAAGACATGTCCAGAAGTGGTGTCGAATTCTCTGAGCTCAGAGACATCTGGGATGTGGAAATCCATCACACAGTGGAAATGTATTGTGGTCAGACCAATCAGTATTCCAGATGTTTTTTGGAAGAAATGGACACTGTGTGCTCTGGACCGAAGACAAAAAGGATCATCCAAACTCTTATCAGCAACAAGTCCAAAAGGCAGCTTCTGTCATGGTATGTGGTTGGGTCAGGGTCCTTGGAAAAGGTCATTTACTCTTTTGTGATGGCAGCATTAATGCAGAAAAGTACATTGATATTATAGATGAACATAAGCTGCCTTCAAGACAACATTTTCCAGGGACGTCTGTGCATTTTTCAACAAGACAATGCAAAACAAGCCAATTCAGAAAAAGTTAGGACTGAAATATGGAAAACCTTTCCAGTCTTTCTTTGAGGAACATTTTTTTTAACATTTCAATAGTTTTCTTACAAATTTGTTAATAAACTGGTGATCATCTGTCCATCTTTACTCCTCAAAGACTCAGCCTTTCGTGGATACTGCTTTTGTACCAAATCATGATTATAATCACCCGTTGACATCACCTGTTTGAAATCACATCATTATTTTGTTTTTTCACCTCATTACTAGCCCTAAATTGTCCCTGTCCCAACTTTTTTTTGATGTGTTGCGGGCCTGAAATGCAGGAATGGATGTTTATTAACAAATGAAATTAAGCTGATCAAAACATGAAATATCTTGGGTTCATACTTTATGCAATTAAATAAAGGTCAAATGAAACATTGCAATATTTTTTATTTGCATTTTACATACCGCCCCAACTTTTTCTGATTTGGGATTGTAGGTTAACACCATGGCAAGCACTTAAAATGTATACTTTTGTATATACACTCACTGATCACTTTTATTAGGTACACCTCCCTGTTAATACGCTTATTTTATCAGTTCCACTTTCCTACAGTTCATCTGTTTCAATGCATATATGGTCTCCTCTACTCTATTCTCCAATGGTCAGGGCCCCAACAGGACCACCACAGATCAGTTACTGTTTGGGTGGTGGATCATTCTCAGCACTGCTACAGTCCGATGCACTGATACAAGTGGATCGGACACAGCAGTGCTGCTGAAGTTTTAAACCAGCTCAGTGTCATTGCTGGACTGAAAATAGTTCTTCAACCAAAAATGTCCAGCCACCAGCATCTTATAGGCAGCATCCTGTGAGCACTAATGAAGGATTAGAGGATAACTAACACAACTTATTCAACAACAGATGAGCTGCGGTCTCTGACTTTAGAACTACAAGGTAGAGAAATAAGGTAGAGGTGTGTCTAATAGAGTGCATAGTGACTGAACACAGTGTTAAAAAACTCCAGCAGCACTGCTGTGTATGATCCAGTCATACCAGTGAAACACACACTAACACACCACCACCACATCAGTGTCACTGCAGTGCTGAGAAACATCCAACACCCAAATAGTACCTGATCTGTGGTGGTCCTGTGGGGGTCCTGACCATTACAGAACAGAGTAAAGGTGACTATCTAAGTATGAAGAGAAGCTGATGGAGTACAGACTGTAATTGTATAACTACAAAGTGCATTTATATGGTAAGTGGAACTGATAAATGGCCACTGAGTGTAGAAACAAGGAGACGCACTTAATAAAGTGGTCAGTGAGAGCATGTAACTATGCAAATTGTTTACAAATGGCATAAACACTCTCTCACTCCATCAATCTAGCAGCTAGCATTATTATGCAACGTTTGTCCTGGTTTTCCATTCATTTTTCCACTGACTCTTATATAAACATTTACAAGGAACTCACAAAATGACGACTCTGACAGGGGTTGACGCTAAAAATGAATGGATGACATGAATGACAATGACATGAATGACAAATTACAGAGAAAAAGCTAACACTGTTAATTGTACAAAGAGTATACTTACAAAATAATGTATAATGGTTATGTAAAATATGCATTAGAGGACCATGTACATCAGTGTTGTATTTATGGAAAACCTGAAATGCCTAACAAAATTCAGCATATCTGTTTTATGACCAGCACAAACAGTGTAGGTTGCACTGTTTAATGACTAGAAATAATCATTATACTACACCAACTTGTGTCTCTTTAACAATACGTTGGCGGTAGTATCATGAATATAAGAGTGCTGTAGATGTGTGTGTACAGAGCAAGGGCAGACCGCCATGTAAGGTAAAGCGTTATTCACAAGCGGAAATTAAGTCTCTTAACTGTTTTGAGGAAAGCCAG
Organism: Ancistrus triradiatus; assembly: GCA_025084515.1. Classification (NCBI taxonomy): domain Eukaryota; kingdom Metazoa; phylum Chordata; class Actinopteri; order Siluriformes; family Loricariidae; genus Ancistrus; species Ancistrus triradiatus. The sequence continues at coordinate 185,374 of JAJAGP010000064.1, read as the reverse complement.
CTGGGCAGCTGTGAAACAAGCATGTTAATTGTGCTGGCTGTGTATTTTTGATTGTATTTATTATTATTATTATTATTATTATTATTATTATTATTATTATATGAGTTTATATTCTATTCCAGGCTCTGATTTGACGCCACTAAACTTAGCCATCCTTGACCCAGTCACTAAACAAAGACATCAGGGCAATGAAAAATCAGTATGGCTTAAACATCCGCTTTCCTGATCAATTATCCATCACCAGCATGTACAGGTTCAAGTTAATAGTTATCTTTACAGACAATTTGAAGCTCTAGTTGGAAATAATTGCCTATCACGTCCAGTAACAAGGCTACATAAAATAACTTCAGTGTTTCTCTACATCTGTCAAGGAGTCCACAACTGATAATCCAATAGCTGTTTATAAGATTGAACATCTGCTTGTCTTAAAGCACAACAAAACTATGATGTTATTGTTTTGATGTGGCATACCCATTTACTGATCTGGACCAACTATATTGTTGGTTTGGACACCAATGATATAGCATAATCTATAGTTGTGATCTAGTGGTGTAACCACAATGAGCAGTGCAGCACTATTATGGTGCTTGCTGGCCCAGATACTGGGAAACTGGCTTCTGTAAATATTTACTCTAGGCTGGTAGTCGTAAGAGCCATGTGTGGAGGTTACAGAGCCTCTTATGGTGTCTGCATCAGTGTGCCCTCGGTAACATCATCTGGGTGAGGAAAACCAGCAGCCTTCCAAAGCAGCCTGGTGTATGATAGAACATTTCAGAGAGGTTGTGGCTGTGTTCTCAGCTTGCTATCCAGGAGTGAGGGCTGTGTGTTATTGTTAAGTTTCTCTTTTGTTATTTATTTATAGATTGCATGCAGTTTGCAGATTCATCCAGAATAAGTCCAACGCTCATAATAGTGAATAGTCTTTCGAAAATCATCACACATCTTTGGATCCATTTTTATACAGCCTGTCAAGCTGTATAAAAGCCCCATTATGAAAAATATACTTTTTCAGATTAGTTTACATGTTTTGCCTAGCAATATTGAAGTAACAAGAAAAAAGGCAACACATAAACAATGCAAAGTTATAAAAAGGTATAAACAAAAATAAAATATTAGAATAACAAGGGGAAACACTTTAATTACAGCCATTAGTCTTTTTAGATATGTTTCTACCAGCTTTGCATGCCTAGATTAAGAAACAATTGCAATCTTCTTTGCAGAGTTGAGTCTAGACAAATTTCAATGAGAGTGACAATGGAGTACTGTCTTGAAGTCAATTCACAGATTTTCTATTTTCTCTCAGTCAAGGTTCTGACTTGGCCTCTCAAGGACATTCAGCTTCTTATCTTTAGCCATTCCGATTTTTATGGTGGTATATTTAGGGTCATTATCCTACTACAGGTTGTAGTTGTCCAGCAGGATTTTCAAGCATTTGTATATAATTAACAACATCACTTTCCCCTTCAATCCTGACTAATTCCCCAGTCCGTACTGAATAAAAACAACCTCACTTCATAATGTTGCCACCACTTTGCTTCACAGTAGGTTTTGTGCAGTTTAGGTGGTGTGGTGTGTTTGGTTTTCACCAAACATCTTAAAATCTTGATATGACTATAAAACATTTTACCACATGGAATCAGAGGCACAAATAAGACTCATTGTGGCAGGTTTTCAGAAGAGGTTTCTTTCCTGTCACCCTTGCATTCAGGGTTAATATTTGTCATGTCAACATGACATGCTGCTCTACAGCCAGTGAAATATTTTTGTAGACGAACAGGCAAATTACCATCAATTATAACATTATTTGAAAATTATACAGTACAATTAAGAAACTCAAAATACACTACATGTTCTAAATCTGAAAAGGTTTAACAAACAGAGAATGCCACTAGTGACATTATTGTACTACATTATTAAACTACATTTTATATAATAACTATCATTTCATGGGTGTAGGAATTCTTGAAGCCAAAAGTCTGTCGTGAATTAAAATATTACACTGTTTTTTCAACTTTAAACTCCATATATGGACATGATTAACTATGCACTGCATTTTACTGCATCACTTACTGGTGGCATATTCACACCAGTACACGTATATCAGTGTTAGTCAGTATCCACGTATGTGCATAGCTCAGTGAGTTATCACCATCACTTACTAGCAAACTCGATTTAACTGCATCACTTACAGTAATGCATGAACAAATATATACATTCATTTAGTCGCTTAAAATTCCAGGAAATGCCAGCACTAACTCATCATGATTTATAACAAACAGTTTAAATGCACACAGTGTTCTGCAATTTATTTACACTGTATTTCAGTAGTATAATATCTAAGACATAAAAAGATTAAAAAAACACATAGTTGAAAGAAACGTTTCTTAAATATCTACATTACTGTCATTCATTTCTGTATTAATAATTCATAAATTGTGAATTGATCTTTATTCAAACTTTATAAATAACAGATAAACACATTCTACCTAAACTGATAACACAAACAATTTGTATTTTTCATGTCTTTATTATATATACTGATTCATCAATCACAGTTCAGGCTAGTAGAAGGTCTGATTGACCAATCTTCTGGCCAGATGTTTCAATGTTAGTGTATATGATACAGCGGGCTTATAATATAATATAATAAAAAGCAAGGGACCAGCTACTAACAGTGGTTTTATATACATTTCATCCACACAGTTGCTTCATCTACATTCAGAACCACTATTTCATCAAACTTGAACTACCATAATGTGTCTAATTAAAAGATGTAAACAATTGCCCTTTGCCCTTGTGTCACATTATGTATGTATTCTATTGTTCTTACTATCAAGAAAACAGATATGTTTGTGTGTGTGTATTTTGCTCTCTAATTGTTCATGCTTTTATAAAATCAGCAGATTCTTGTGACCTTGGCTCTGACACCTCATAAATGCCACTTGATAAGGAAAGGCTGTCTGATAGAGTGTCAGGTGCATTGTCTTGCCATACTGAAAAATGGCTTCTGCAAGTGACCCTGTATAACCGCTCTCTCTGTCTCTCTCACACACACTCTCTGGGAAAATCGGAAAGAGAACCGGTTCTCCTCTAACACTGTGACTCCTGCAAGAGCTGTTTCTTCTAAAGTGTTGTGTCTGGAGGAAATCATATTGTTTGAGATTGCTTCCTAAGAGAAGCAAAAAGGAAGACTGAAAAAAGTAGACAAAGAATGACAGAGAGGGAAAAAGGGAAGACTGAACCACTGGGGCAATGAACCTAATGGACATTTCCGTCCCACTGCTACGTCTAATGTTTTTTCCCATCATGTCAACTTTAAACAAGCTCTGTCAGCATAAACACATGCAATTCACAGACTTAATTATTTAAGGAAAATATGAACAAAACTAGTATATAGCCAGTAAACCCTTAGTCATTTATATTACAAATATCCCATTTGGAAGACACCTTTATCCAGAGTGATTTACAATTAATACAATCTTACAACCCTAGATCAGAAAAAGAGGAGACAGTATGGAAAACGCAAATTAAAAAACCTAAAAAACCTTCCTTACATTTACTTTGACTTTTACTTCATTACAGACAGTATAAACCCAAGATATTTCCTTTTTTTTCTGGTCAACTCATTCCATTTGTTACAAAACATCCATTCTTGCATTTTAGGCCTGCAACACATTCAAAAATAGTTGGGACAGGGCAATTTAGATCTTGACATGATTTAAGAAAAATACAATAATGTGATTTCAAACAGGTGATTGTAATCATGAATTGATACAAAAGCAGTGTCCATGAAAGGTAGAGGCTTTGAGGAGAGAAACGATGGGAAGAGGATCTCCAATTTGTCAACAAATGCGTGAGAAAATTATTGAACAATGTTCCTTAAAGAATGATTGGAAGGGGTTTGCATTGTCCTGTTGAAAAATGCATGGATGTCCCTGGAAAATATGTTCTCTTGAAGGCAGTATTTTATGATGTTCTACAATATTTTTGCATTAGTGCTGCCACCAGAGAAGGGTAATGACCTTTGCCATTGGCACTGACACAACCCCATACCATGACAGACTCTGGCTTTTGGACTTGTTGCTGATAATACTCTGGATGGTCCTTTTCGTCTTTGATCCGGAGCACATGTTGTCCAGTTCTTACAAAAAATATCTGGAATACTGATTGGTCTGACAACAATACACACTTACACTTTGTGATGGTCCATCTCAGATGAGCCCAGAGAAGTTGAGATCGCTTCTGGACATGGTTAACATAATGCTTCTTGCAAAGTAACACTTTAAGTGGCATTTGTTATTATTGTAGTGCTTGACAAAGGATTGCCAAAGTAATCCCTTGCCCATGTGGTTATATCAGGTATTGATGAATGATGGTTCTTGGTCCAATGCCATCTGAGGGATTTGAGATCATGGGTCTTGAGATTAGGCTTGTGTCCTTGCCCTTTAAGCACTAAAATTCCTTGAATAGTTTAATAATATAATGTATAGTATGTAAATCACTTCCAATCTTTTATTGAGGAACACTGGTTTTAAGCATTTCAATATTTTTTAGACACATTGGTTAAGATCTCTGCCCATTTGTGCTCCTCAAAGATCCCTTTCATAGATACTGCTTTTGTACCAAATCATGATTATAATCATTGGTTGATATCACTTTTTGAAATCACGTCATTATTTAGTTTTTTGTTGTTGTTGTTGTTTTACCTCATTACTAGCCCTAAATTGCCTGTCACATTTTTTTGGAATGTGTTGCAGGATTAAAATGCAGGAATAGGTGTACATTAACAAATGAAATTAACTTGACCAGAAAAACACATGATCTTGCAGAACAAGGCATTTTACATCAAGGTTATTATGTTTACATACACTCTCATTGTCCCTTTCAGGGTGCAAATGGTAAATGTCCAGTGACTGCAAATTGTACATTATTATTTAAATTTTGCCGAACAAATGCAACACTTTTTTGTATGCAGAGTAAAGTCTGAACTATGTAGTATTAGTGCCACCTGCAGAAAGAGCAAATTATTTGCACAGTGAGTGAAAGAGTGTGTGAAAATCAAAATACAGGCACATCTTTACAAGTTTATCAAATAATACATTTCCATACAATACCACTGCCCTTGTCTTGCGATAGAAAAAATATATATATTTTTTCTCTTACAGACAATCAGGAAACACTGGTATAGACTGAGGAGCCATGGGGGACTGGAGTCTCCTTGGGAACTTTCTGGAGGAGGTACAGGAGCATTCTACATCAGTGGGGAAAGTGTGGCTTACTATACTCTTCATCTTCCGCATTCTGGTGCTGGGCACAGCAGCTGAATCATCTTGGGGTGATGAGCAGTCTGACTTTATGTGTGACACCAAGCAGCCTGGCTGCACCAATGTCTGCTATGACCAAGCCTTTCCCATTGCCCACATTCGCTATTGGGTTTTGCAGATCGTCTTTGTTTCCACACCCTCACTAATCTACATGGGCCATGCTATGCACACTGTACGCATGGAAGAGAAACGTAAGCAGCGGGAGCAGGGGGACCATGATTCACATGACAGAAAATCACAAGCAGGAGGTGTTGAGAAGGAATACCTTGAGAAGACATCTGAAATTCCAGCAAGGATTCGCCTAAAGGGAGCATTGCTGCAGACATATGTGTTGAGCATTTTGATACGCTTGGTTATGGAAGTAGTTTTCATTGTTATTCAGTACATGATATATGGGATCTTTTTGGAGGCTATGTACCACTGCAGCTCTTTACCATGTCCCAACCCAGTCAATTGCTACATGTCACGGCCAACGGAGAAGAACGTCTTCATTGTGTTCATGCTAGTGGTGGCGTCTGTGTCTCTGTTTCTTAGTGTTCTGGAGCTCTACCACCTTGGCTGGAAGCAATGCAGAAGCTGTTTCCAAAAGTATGTGGAGAGCCGTGGAACCAACAGTAACATCAACAGCAAAAACTGCAAGGCTGTTAGCATACCAATGGCGGCCATGCCAACTGATGGGCTGGACATTCCAGGTGCTCCCAATTTCCGTCCTTCTAACACCTGCACCCCACCGCCAGATTTCAATCAGTGCTTAGCATCAGGAAGAGAGCAGACATCAACTACACAGCATCAACACCATCATCTTCATCATATTCACTCGAGTTACCAACCCTTCACCAATCACTTGGCCCACCAGCAAAACTCGGCCAATCTGGCCACTGAGCGCCACTGCCGCCACAGCCAAGACAATTTGGGGGTGAGCACAGACTTCCTCGGGATGAGCTATGAGCATTCACTAGGTGTTGTTCCCTGTGGTCACAGCCCTGCTGAAGGATCACATAGTGCTCCGTCCACACCAGCATCCAACGGTAGCTTAATCAGAGACAAACCCCGCCTCAGTAAGACCAGCAGCACCAGCACTAGCAGAGTCCGCCCAGACCTGGCAGTGTGAGCCAGATTGTTAGATAGCAAGATCCTAGTCTGTATGCATGTGCAGATTTATGTGTTTGAGATTCTGTTGGTACCACCAATGGCCATAAGAACTAGAGAAGAGTAAGAGAAGTAGAGAGGGAGAGAGCGAGAAGGAGAGTCTGTATCAGAGTACCAAATTTGGTTTCATTGAAACTGTGATATCGTGTTCAAAGCATGTTAAAAAAGGATAGTCTTGTTAAAGGTATTTAGACTTAAATAAACTAAGGAAGTAATGAATGGACAAATACAACTCCAAATTAGAAAAAGCTGGACAAGTATGGAAAATGCTAATATAAATAGGCACACTTTCTTACATTTACTTTGACTTTTATTTCATTCCAGTATGAACCCGAAAATGTTTAATGTTTTGTCTTGTCAACTTTATTTCATTTGTTAATAAACATCTATTCCTGCATTTCAGGCCTGCAACACATTCCAAAAAACATTTGTGATTGTAAAGCATTTACCACTTTGTAATGTTGCCATTTATTCTAACAACACATACCACATTTTGGCACAAAGGATAGCAATTGTGTTATTTTGTCCCATTCTTCCTGCAAACACGTCTTAATATCTTCAACAGTACGGGGTTGTAATTCGCCACATTTTTCAATTTTAAATTCTCCTCACATTCTCTATTGGGGATAGGTCAGGAATGCAGGCAGGCCAGTCCGTTACCTGTACCCTCTTCTTTTGCAGTCATACCTTTTGTAATGTGCGCAGCATGTGGTTTTGCATGGTTATGTTGAAAACTGCATGGACATCCCTGGAAAAAATGAAGTCTTGAACGCAGCAAAATCTCAATGTATAAATGTATAAAATGTAAAATCTTTTTGCATTAATGCTGCCATCACAGAAGTGTAAATGACCTTTGCCACTGACACAACCCCATACCATGACAGACCCTGGCTTTTGGACTTGTCTTTGGTCCAGCCCACACATCATCCATTTCTTCCAAAAAAAGATCTGGAATACTGATTAGTCTGACAACAATGCACATTTCCACTGTGCGATGGTCTATCCAAGATGCCTCCAAGCTAAGAGATCACGACAACGCTTCTGTATTTGGAACGTAAGTCTTTTTTTTTTTGCACGGTAAAGTTTTAAGTAGCATTTGTGAATGTAACTCTGTATTGTAATGTTTGACAAAGGTTTGATAATGTAATCCATTGGTTATATCAGCTATTGATGAACGATGGTTCTTGATGCAGTGCTTTCTGAGGGACCAGAAGTCATGGGTGTTCAAGCTTAGCAATGGTTTTTAAACGTTTCATACTTTTCTCACATATTTGTTGACAAACTGGAGTCATCATTACAATTACCTGTTGACATCACCTGTTTGAAATCACATCATTATTTAGTTTTTTTTTAACCTCAATACTAGCCCTAAATTGGCCCCATCGCATTTTTTGGAATGGGTTGCAAGCATTAAATGCAGGAATGTATGTTTATTACCAAATAAAATTAAGCTGACCAGAGAAAACTTGAAATATCTTGGGTTCATACTGTCTGCAATTAAATAAAAGTAAAAATGAATGTAAGATACACTACATATTTTTAATTTGCATTTTCCATACTATTCCAACTTTTTGTGATTTTGTGATTGGGGTGGTAGAATATACATAGAATAAACAATTGAATGCCATGATAACATTGATATGCAACATTATAATATGTGAATATTGAATCATGATGACGTGTCATTGCCATTCAGCTTTCAGCTTCTAAGTATGGCTGACAAAACTACTTAGTAGAAATAATGCATGAAATATATGTCAAAGAGCTCATTCAAGCCCCTTTAAAGAATAGCCCTAAATAATTATTCATGGTATTTTTGTATTTTTAAATCTTTGTAGGTTGGCCTTAAGTAACTATTTTTATGATTGACCTTATCCTGATCAGGGTTGGAGGGCGCTCCTTAGCTTTTCCTGGAATTCACAGGGCATATACAGCCATTTACCTGAATGGGGTGGCAGTCCATTGCAGAGCTATTTAGGTTTGTTACCGCAGCCCAAGGGGATGATTTCCTTATACAGCCTCCCCTCCTTCATGCACAGCCAGTTGTGCCTGTGTGAAATCTGATATGGCCAAAAAGGCACCACTGGAACGTGAACCTGTGTTCGAGCCTAATGTAATGTGTAATGAAGTGCAATAATACTGAGGAAATCAATAAACACATTTTGAAGATATTGTTATTTGCATAGTTCAAATGAACAGTATATATATATATATATACTGCTCAAAAAAATAAAGGGAACACATATTGTGCTGTTTAATTGTTCCCTTTATTTGAGCAGTATATATACATACATATATTTATATATATATATATATATATATATATATATATATATATATATATATATATATATATACATACATATTTCTATTCAAGACATCACAAAGAGAGTTTGCTTGCATGCATGGCTGGAGAAACGTGGCAGCCTGGTGTGTTTGACAATGGATTAGTCAAATAGCAAAAGGACAGACACAAAATGCAAATGTAATGCTTGCTAAAAACTCTTCGCTTTAACCTCTGGAACCTTTAGCCAGCAAAATTCTGGAAGGATTTTTGTGCCTTACCTATGCATCTCAGAGAAGTATATAGAATTGTGTTTTATTATGTAACAGTTATAGTGCAATCAACCATTAAACTTCACAATCATGTGCATATTTGCCCATCATATAAATGTACAATATGCAAAATGCTCAACTATTCTAAGTACAAATAAATAATACAAATATAATTGCAGTTTAAAATCCAACTGTGTCTTGTGTCCTGCAATGGACTGACATCCCATTGAGGATGTACGGTATAGTCTAGAGAGCCACTTGAGCAGTATAAAGGATTACTGAAGATAAATAAATACATGCACTACAATTCAGGTGATTGCTGTAAGACGACAGGTATGCACTGAGTCATGTGCATTCAGACAACGTCTATTGACTTACACATATTTGGTCCAATAAAGTTTTTTCCTTATTACTAAGGTAATTAACCTCCAGAACACTCACAGAACATACCGTGAATGCATACCTGTATACAACTTCAATAAAATGTGCCATTGAAATGTTTACCAAAGTGTCAATATTAATTTTTAATTTAGGTGGAATTCAATATTTTAGCAAATCAAATTACTATTTCACTCGATATTGTGCTGCACAAACTTCTTCTGATGAACAGTGCAGCTTGTGTGCCAAATCTCCTTTGAAGCCTCCAACATAGAGCTATAGACACTCAGTGTAGCCCGTGTCTCTCTGAGTGTCTGTGGCATGTTTTGTACACGTATAAAGAAAAGGCGAAAGATTAGCACTTGTTAGACATTTACATTTACATTTACAGCATTTAGCAGACGCCCTTATCCAGAGCGACTTACAATTGATACAGTCTTACAATCCAAGCAATTGTGGGTTAAGGGCCTTGCTCAAGGACCCAACAGTGGCAGCTTGGCAGAGGTGGGATTTGAACCCTGGACCTTCCAGTACCTTAACCACTAGGCTACCACAGTCCCAAATGACAAATGGCATTGAAGATGTCATTGTGAGCCAAGCCCAGGTAGGTGCACCAGCTTCACTGGCAGGGACGGAGTTTTGGCAGGTGCATTTTGCACAGGAAAAAATCTCAGCTTTTACTGGATTTCATTATGCACAGTGTCACTCTAATGATTGCTTGACCTCTCAGTGGTGTAGGACCTCATTACCAGATGTCAATCAGTAAATCAGGAATCAAGAACATGGCTGATTTCTCAATCTATAATCTGTGCCAGCAAGTATTATACTTTATTAACAATACAGTTACTCTGTGAATTCTGTTCTCAACACATTTTGACTAGAAAAAATTGTCTCGGTTCTCGTTGTTTGCTTGGCACTCAGGGCACCTGCCTAAACTTGTATGAGTCGAGCTGTGTGACTTGTTTCAGCCAAAACTCAATTCACGATTCATGATTCACAATTCAGTAAACAGTGATTCAGTCACAACAGTGATGATCTCTGCTCTGTTTATTGTGTTTTTCTGTATTTTTACATCTATAGTACTGTATTCCTAGTGCAAATAAAGTCTCTGTGTCCTAAAAAGGTTAGTTTATAAGAGCCAACCAAAAGCAAAACAGGAACTGAATGCTCCAAAACATGGGCTGCAGTTAGCATAGCAGCTATGCTAGCGCCCTTAGTTCACCAATACAATAAGTATTTTGCTTTTACTTTTCACTCTCAATCCATTACTCACTAAATTACATGAGATTTTTCAACACTTTATTATTTAAAAAAAAGCTTTGTGCTAATGATTTTGGGCAACTGTATGTTAATGTGTGTGTTAATCTAAGCGGTAATGTCAATATTATACAGAGTAGACTATATTAAACTCATCAGTACATGATAAATTTAAATGTATGATTTGTTGGAACATATCCCCTGTGTAAATCCAGCAGCACATGTACAATACAACTCCATTAATGCATATAATGCATATAATTTACATTAATCCTTATGGGAAAATAAGTTGACAGGCCTTCTGGAACAAGTTAATGATGAGAATCGAGGTACCACTGGATTTACAATTTATTAGCAGTATTTGTTTTAGGCAGCAAACTGGAGCTCCACACGAGGGACATAGGAAACTCAGTACAATGGCTAGCCAGTATAATGAAGTGATCATATGTGAAAATTTGTGCTTTGCCCATTTTAAAAACCACCAGCCACCACTGCGTTACAAGTGCCTTTTTACTTACCAGCAGATGTGCATCATTCCACAAAAACCAGTAAAGAACAATACTGACTGTTAAAAGTACTGATCAAGTGACCATCTTAAATGTAACATTAAAATAACTGCAGTGATCCCATTTGACAATCAAATCACTGATTCATGGTAACCACAAGACAATTCTGAAAACCAAAGTTTTGTTAGATGAGATTTCAATGAACACTAATCAGTTTTAGTATATTAAACTGCAATAAGAAACCTGTAGTTTCTAGATTATTTTAAGCACCTTACCATGTGTGTCATGCTAGATATATAAAATGCGATTGCAAATTTGACGTTTTTAATAGTTTAAGGAAGGGTCATGAAACCTGTCGCAATGAACACTACTGAAGTACACTCAATGATGTAACATTTTATGTTCATGTTTACCATTTGTAGTTAATTCATATAAAACACTGTGTGAGTGACAGATTGCTGGATTTGTGGTTCATCATGTACATACAGTATAAGGTTGTGTGTAAGATTGTTACTTTGCTTTTCAGATGACCTTAAGTTTAGATTCTTGCAGCCCTTTAACTATACATCCCTGCAGTGTCATTTGTTTATTTCTGTCTTTTGCAATGGAATCTCTCTTCAAAATAAAAACTAGTTAAAAGAGGTAGTTAAATGTAAAATAAAACTGCTGCTACTTGGATTGTTTGTCATATTGATTATTTTGTTAAAAAGAGTAATCATGATAATGATTAACACAAAAACAATGGTTAAGGCAACCCAACATCCCAGATTACCACAAAACTCTTTGATTATGAACCCCCAGCTCTTAGTATAAAGCAAGGATGCACAACTCCAGGCTAAAGGGCCTGAAGCCCAGTCCAGTCAGACTGCCCCACTAAACACTCGCAGCTAATTGACCAAAGGCATGGCAGAGCAGGCTGGCCAGAGACGACTCCAGACTACAGCAGACCAGAGCCACACATTTCAGTCTAAAGTCTAAGTCTAACATAAAGCCTGTGCAAATAAGTATGTTTTCAGTCTAGACTTGTAAAATGGGAGTGTGTCTGAATCCAAAACAAAAGTGGAGAGATTGTTTCATAGCTGAGGGCCATATATGAGAATGCCGACCCCCTTGCTGTGACTTTTTTATTTCTAGGAATTAAAAGGAGCCCTGCACCTTGTGAACAACGTAGACGAGCTGGCTTGTAAGATTCTGCAATATCACTCAGACAGTAGCTTTATATGTTATAAGTAAGTAAGTAAGTATTTTGTAATGAATGCAAAACGTGACTGGTAACGTATGACCCTAGATGATCTGTGAGAGTCTATAAAATGGAATGGGCACAATTTCCATGTTCCGTGAATTACAGGATTCATAAGATGTTATAGTACAAGACTAAATGCTGTTTTTATTAGTACTTGCTGTGTGGTACTAAACAGTAGTTACTGGAAACATTAGTTGCAGTGATTGCTGAACAAGGGAGTCAGACCAGAAAATGAAATTAATGGTTCACCTTCTTTTGCCATTCACAGATATGTAATAATGGAAAATTTTCCTCAATAAATAAATGACAAAGTATGATATCACTGATCTCAATAGTTTTATTAGGTTCTCTTTATCTTCTTGTAAGATTTGTATGAAAATTGGATAATGTTTAGATCATATTTATGCAGAAATATAAGCAATTCTAAAGGTTTCACAAACTTTCAAGCACCACTGCATTTCATTTGGCACAGGTTTTATGCTTTATGCAGCATTGCTAACTCTTTTCAGAGAAAAGTAGCTAAAGCATGCTCAAAATGTCACTACAAGTTTCCAGATAATATCACATACTATTTTTATGCTAACTTTTGGTTCAGTGGTTCATGGTTCAGTGGATTGTGGACCAGAAGGTACAGGTTCAAATCCCACCTCTGCCAAGCTCCCAGCGTTGGGTTTTTGAGTACGGTCCTTAAAAACACAATTGCTTGTGTTGTAAATAGCTCTGGATAAGGGCATCCACTAATACATTACATTGACATGTGAGTACATGAAGAAGATTTATGAAAACAGTTCATAACGACATCTGTCATGCACTCCTGGCTTGTCAAGTACTCTCTACCGTGTACTAGACTGCCAAAATAGAGACAACACCAGTTATATAAATAAAGAAGCACCTGAAGAGCTGTGAAAACACCAGCCTAAAACAGAATGCTGAAAAAATTGCAAAAGCGTATGCTGAGAAACTCTAACAGAGGAAGTATGGGGAAAAGATTAAAAAGATGGATGGAGTGAAAAGAGATGGGAGATATTCTGGAATGACATTTATATTTACAGCATTTAGCAGACACCCTTATCCAGAGCGACTTACAATTGATACAATCTTACAATCAGAGCAATTGTGGGTGAAGGGCCTTGCTCGAGGACCCAACAGTGGCAGCTTGGCAGAGGTAGGATTTGAACCCTGGACCTTCTGGTCCATTGTCCAGTACCTTACCCACTAGGCTACCACAGTCCAGACATAATGGCAAGGAATACATAGATCGGAGGATCTTTCAAATACGGTAACAAAGAAGCAAAGAAATGAATAGAGAAAAGACCAGAAATGACTATTACAAAACAAAAGGAAAACAGCAATATAGCAATAGCAAAATGGATGCTCCTTTCTTTCTAGGATAATTAAAAAGGATAATTTGGAAAAATAACATCACAGGGTAAGGATAAGATTATAAATTTGATACATAATGTTAGAATTTTAACAATAATGTAAAATAATGTAAAAATTAAGGGCTGGGTCATCACAGAAATGTTTGGACAGTTTAAGTTGGCAAAAGAGGAAATTCTAAACTAGCCAGGAAGAAACATTGATTATTCCAGAAAACCGGGAAAAAACCCAAACAGCCCTTCAGGTTACAGACCAATTTTTTAACGTTACATCTATGCAAAGTTATGGAAAGAATGGTAATGGAAAGGCTAAGTTATACTGTGGAAAGAAATTGTATAATTTCATGCATTCAAAGTGGTTTTAGGAAAGGAAGGGCAACAATAGACTCAGTTGTAATCCAGGAAACTGAAATAATGAATACTGGCAATACCAGTATTTACAGATGGGGCAAAAGATTTTAACACAAGAAGAACATGCTGCATATATACCTAAGCAAAAAACTGGCAGGCTAAAACTAACATCAGATAGCTGATCAGTCTATATGTTAGAAATGGTAGCAATCCTAATGGTTCTACAGCATGTGGAAGAAATAATCTGTTCAGAATGTAGTGCACTACAAATGATTAAAGGGATATTATGCACAAGACTAATGTATTTTTCGAAATTTTGCAGATGAAATATCGAATAAAACAAATTTGCAGTGAATTAAATGTTTCATGGATCCCAACTCATAGAGGGGTTAATGAGTGAGCAGACCTGCAGGCTAAATGTTTGAAACAAGAACTTCTACCATCTCTGATAGAAGTATGCAAGTTCTTCACTTAAGAAAAACGTACTACTAATCTGACACAATAGCCTAAGTCAGTGATTTCCCTATTACAGGGGAGGGCAGCAAGGCGGAGGCAATTTTGAGAAAATATGTTGATAGAAGTGAATGCTGTTACACACAGGGGCATCACGAGAAATTTAGGAGTAGGGGGGCTAAGATTTGACTAGGGGCCTCTAAAGGTTAGCCCCTATAGGATTTGTAAAAATGACCCATATAGCCCACATTATGAAACTAGAATAAAATAAAAAATCCATTGGGAGAAATTGCCTCAAAGTAGCAAATTTCTTTGCAGAGACATGTCATTCAAAGTTTATATTAGGTATCAATCTTATATGACCTAACTACTATCTACTGACAAGAGGTACAGATCAAACAAAAGCACAAGCAATGTTACTGCAGTAGCAGGTCCCAAATACTGAGAAAATAGAGAGGTACAATCAAATGTGCATTTGATCTGTAGCTGCATTCATGTTTAATATGAATGAATTTTTAGGACATTTGACAGCAGAAAATTAATTTCTCAATTTATGTTTTATTGATTTTCACACAAGCAAATTTTAACACATGCAAGTTCACTACATTCTTATTGGTAAAACCCCAACAAAAAGGAATGAACCAAGGCGTGACAGTACCAGCCAAAATTGCTTTTTTAATGTCATTTTGTTCGCAGACTAAAGCTGTTCTTAAATCCAGTAAATACAATAAATACCTTTCATAATGAAAAAATTATTTCTAGACCTATTTAACTTTGCTAACAAGCATTTTTAACAAAAGCCACTTAAATGTATTCAAACGTTTTATTTAAACTGTAAAAATCCTTTCACCTGATTGGCCTTTATGGGAGCTGTTGCCTTTACAGAAATGTTTTGTATATTTATCTACAAGTAGAAGAATAATATTGAGTTAACTAATATTATCAATCAATATGATCAACTATTAACTTATAATCAGGTATCTGTAAAATATACAGTCATAAAATCAAGAGAGACCAAGCCATCCATCTATGTCTGCCCTAAATACTGCAAACTGGCTTTTTCAGTAGGTTACCTCTACATCAGTCATCCGGTTTCCTTGCCTAATATAATGAAATATCCACTAAAGCATCAATGAGTTTTCATTTTGGTTAATAAGTGTTTGTAACAGACATCCAAACGTACTTTACTACTTGAGTTGAATTTACACTCGCCTTCAGGAACGCTTGCCTGAATGCTCGGGGCCAGTAAAACGTGACAGCACTATGAAAAATAACTTGCCGGTTGGATTAATTTATGTGGAGGTTGGGGTTGCACATGTGATGACAGAGCAATACTGACGCCAAGTCATTTCACTTGAATATTCAGCCCTTCTTCATGCAAAAAAATGGTCTAATTTATTTGTGCATCCAGTCAAAACAAACCAATGAAATTATCTGTGGAAAACGACGTCAAAGTGAGGTTCACAGGAAAATGCCGAAGGAAATCAGAAACTTCATTCCCTCAGGGAAAACTCCACTTTCATATGTTGATTTTGACCCGAAATGTTCTGCAATGTTTATAGGGAATATCCTAAGAAAGTAGACCAAAGTGGTTCTTTTATGTCAGAACTACAACTTTTAGGAATCAGTTGCTTGAGTCCCAGGAAAAAATGTACTGTGAATTTTTCATAGTAAAACTGTGAATTGCTTGACAGTTTTAATCTGAACTTTCCAAGTTTTACCAAGAAGTTCACAGTTTTACTCTGAATATTGATGGTAATTTGGAAAACTTCATGATTCTACCGGGAAATTTCATAGTACAACTGTAAAGTTGATGGACTATGAACTGACCATGAATTATTTCACAACTGTACTATGAATTTTGGTGATAATTAACCACTTCATGGTTCTACTGTCAAATTTCACAGTACATTTTTTCCTGGGGTGTCACGAGAAGTCTGTCACATCGCCTGTATGGCGGACAGAAAACCCAATAGTGCCTCTGGACCACTGTACACGTGCATATTGATGAACAGTGATGCTGATTTCAAGCTGAAGTTAGTCACAATGGCATATTGTACGGTTAAAAGAGAAAGAGCTTTCACAAACTATCCATTACATGAAATTATCCTAAAAATGCAAATGATAACATTAAGATATTTATAGCTTTAACGTAAATAAAATAGAGATACAACTCGTGTTAGAAATCTGATCAATTTTGTTTAAAAACGTTGTTCCAGTCAATAGGTTTACTGGTGATATATATGATGTTTTATAGGAATCTTACAACAGAAAGAAAATAAGTGAAAGTATAGGTCTATTATAGGAATGTACAAATACTGTAAGAATAAATAACATTTATGTTTATTCATTTAACGTCGCTATCAGCATCAGTGGCAATGTTCAGCAACACACACGAGATTACATCCATACACAAGGTTATCTTGAGACAAGTCACTCATATACTGAAGTCAGTGCCAATTTAGTGTAGTCAATTAACCTAACATACATGTCTTTGGACTGTGGGAGGAAACCGGAGTACCCGGAGTAAACCCATGCAGACACGGGGAGGACATGCAGACTCCACACAGAAAGGACCCAGGCCGCTCCACCCTAGGATTGAACCCAGGACCTTCTTGCTGTGAGGCGGCGATCCTACCCACCGAGCCACGGCACGCCCGTATGTGAATAAAACTTTCAAAAAGATTTGTTCGGGACAGCAGATATTTGGTTCAGGACACAACTTTCTGGTCGCTTGCCTGACTGGGCTAGTTGGAAAAAAGGTTAATGTTGAGCCCTGTTTGTTTTATTGAGTAAGAAGGCGCCGTTTTGGACTCGTCACAGTGTAACTTCTAGTGGAGTTTGAACGCAAAAGACGTGTGCGTGTGTCGGAGTGAGGTGGGGGGCACGAAAATATTCTTATTTATAAAAAAGGAGCGCTTGCAGGAAGCGTCTGGGTACCACTGGCTTAAGTCTCACTATACCACAGTTTTTGAAAATATGCATAAAAGCTTTTCCTGAACTGCCTAAAAGGAGGCGCTAATGCAACGTTTACAAAGTAACGCTCCAAAAACCCGATGAAGAAGACGAAGGGGGCGGAACCTTTTCTGACACGGCGCTACAGGTAAAGCAATGCGCCGTCGAGTTCTGCCACTCAATGATGATCGTGTCGTGGTGTTTTTGGGACTAGTAGTTTTTCTCTTTTTTTCGTTAGCACTGTAGTGCTTCACTTCACCTATTCAGCCGCCCACAGGGAACTACATAGTCCAAGAAGCGCTTGTCTGTCAGAAGGTTCGTGCGTTTTCAAAATACCTAAAGTTTGCTGACAGGAATGAATGTACGTCAATTGGAATAGCAGACCGAGGCACCATAGTGAGTATCCCGATCATTGAAGCCATTTATTTCTTATTGTAGAGGAAGTTGCTGGGCCACGGTTCTTTTCTCAGTAGTAACAGCATGAAACTGTCAGCAGCAGGAGGCTAGAGTGTGCTGTATTTAATGGCTGTGACTAATTGCTAAGGCTAGCCGGCGAAGCTTGCTTTGCTGAACTTCAGTGAACCGGTAAAGTTTTAGAAGATCCTTTCTAGCTAACGAACTATGCTACTAAACAAAGGTAACACATTATTTATAGTCCCAAACAAGGATCAAGTTTTAGTAAATCACGTTAAAAAAATGAATGGAACTATGGCATTAGGCCATTTTAAACAAGTGGGGTTTTAACTCTTGTGTAGTCGTCCAACATTTTGTTTTCTGTGGTAGCCTAGCGGTTAAGGTACTGGACTATGGACTGAAAGGTCCAAGGTTCAAATCCCACCTCTGCCAAGCTGCCACTGTTGGGTTCTTGAGCAAGGCCCTTAACACACAATTGCTTGGATTGTAAGGTTGTATCAATTGTATGTAGGCTGTGGTAGCCTAGCGGGTAAGGTACTATGGAACAAAAGGTCCAGGGTTCAAATCCCACCTCTGGCAAGCTGCCACTGTTGGGTTCTTGAGAAAGGTCCTTAACCCACAATTGCTTGGATTGTAGGAATGTATCAGTTGTAAGTCGCTCTAGGTAAGGGCGTCTGCTAAATGCTGCAAATGTAAATGTATGTTGCTCTGGATAAGGGCGTCTGCTAAATGCTGTAAATGTAAATGTTTACTCCTTTTGTCCTAAGTGTAAAAAAATGACCCACCTTCACTAAACCCCTTAAATAAAGAAGTTTAGTTGAAGTTTAAACACCAAATCTATTTTGCATGAAGAATTAACCTGTCATTCATTACAAACTTTGTGAATATCTGGGTTTTCCCTCTTTAACAGTGCAGAAATACTGCAATTAATCAGTGTACATGACTCGTTTTCATTACAACACACCTACCATAATTTTGTTATTTTGTATGCAATTGTTTTTTACTTTTCTGTGAACTTGAGTCTCAAGTCACAAGGGTTAATCTGGCCATAAAAACACAAATACGGGTTGCATTTGAAATGTAATCTAATATTGTTTAGGAGCGATATAAGGGGGGAAAAATAACTGTCACCAGCGCAGTTGCAGTTTTTCTAGGGTATAACTCAGTGGTTTCCAAACTTTTTTGCTATAGTGCCCCCTGTTTGTAGATGGCTGATTGTGCAGTAGCGTTCCTAGACTTTGGGAACCACTGGATTAACAGAAGGCAGAGATAACCTGACCTGGATAGGACACAAGCTACAATATATTACAGTAGTCCAGTGAGGGCATGGCCAACTTTCTCAGCAGTGTGCCATGAGTCCATCTGCTGTATCTTGACTATGTTCATATGTAGTTTTAGAATTATTACCAGTATGGAAATTTAATGATAAACTAGCACCAGGTCTTACACCAAGGTCTGTAACTGTATCTTTAAGTTTTATGGAGCAATCATCTGTAGGGTGAAATCAGGGAAATTGTTACAGACATGAATTACCTAATATAAATCCTTCTGTTTTGTCAAGGTTTAAAAGAGGGAAGTTAATGTTCACCTAAGCTTTTTTGCCTAAGAGTATGTGTAACTGTGCTGCAGAATCTGAAGTAATAATTGTGTATCATCAAAACAGCAAAAGCCAATATTATGGTTGCACCTGTCCAAAGGGCTGTATCTAAATTGAAAACAATGACGGATGAAGAACTGAACCTGTATTGTATTGTTTGAGATTCTGAAAATTAACCACTGATGCTAACAAATGATAACAATATGTCAAGTAGGATTATTCGTTTAATCCATCTGTTTTCCAGCCTGTCAGTTAGAGTTTTATAGTCAATCGTCAAATGATGCACTGAAATCCACCAGAACCAGTGAAACAGAATTATAATCTGAGGCAGGCACTGCGACATCAGTCACTTTATCTAGTGCAGATTCTGTACTGTTATGCGTTCAGACAGGAAGGAATAGGGTGTTTTCATTAATATGTAGTGCACTTTGTAATTAAAGCTGAAACATAAACACAAGTATATACACTTACAGCTATAGCTTAAACATAATTAAAACTATAAATTAAACCATGTTCAAAATGAGGAAATTTAAACTTCACGTTACTAGGTCCCAGAGCTCTAGTACAATTTTGATATGTGAACTGTATTACTCGTGAGCCTTGGGCACCCTGTAAAATGAAGCCCAAAAAAAGGTCTGCTCTTTTACCGTGACCGTAATGGGATTGGCTCTAGCAGCACACAATAATCACATCACAGCATGAAATATATCATCAAGAAACGAAACACTTGTTTCACTTCTTTCATAGCCAATTTTCAGATATCCTTCCAGTATGGTGGTAGGCCAGTAAGTGAAATCACATTTCCATGCCCTATGACTTACTATTTTATGGACCTAGTAGTAAATGCTGTAATATAAAACAGTGAAATATAGCTCTTACAATCACTGAGCACTTTATTAGGAGCACTTTTACACCTACTCATTCATGCGATTTATCTGCCAGCCAACTTTGTGGAAGCAGTAAAATGCATAAAATCATGCAGAGACTGGTCAGCAGTGTCAGATTGTGTTTACCCCAACCATCAGATTCTTGGGTAATTATGAACTCAGTATTTTTGACTGTGGTGTGGTTGTTGGTGCTAGATGGACTGGGTTTAAGTACTTCTATAACTGTTGATCCCCTGGAATGTTCACAGACAACATTTCTCTAGAGTTTACTGAGAGAGGTCAACAGAGAATGGCAAGACTGATTCGAGCTCACAGAAAGGCTACAGTAGCTCAGCCAACCAACCACTCTACAGTTGTGGAAAAACATCTCACAACACAACACATTAAACTCTGAGGTAGATGAGCTACAACAGCAGAAGACAGGACCTTGAGTCAACAGTCTAAGCTGGTGGAGGTGGTGTAATGGTGTGAAGAATGCTTCTTGGCACCTCAAACGGGTTTCATGAACATGACTATGAGTTTGGTGTTCTTCAGTGGCCTGGTCACTGGATCAGACTCCAGCAGAGCATCTTTGGGACGTGGTGGAACGGGAGATTCACAGCATGAAAGTGCCCCTGAAAAATCTGCAAGCAATAATGTGACAGAATTCAAGCAGAATTTGAAAGGAATGTTTCAAGCATCTTGTGGAGTCCCTGCCATGAAGAATTTAGTTTGTTTTGAGATCAAAGGAAGGCCCTACCCATTAGTAGTACAGTCATCCTAATAAAGTGCTCGGGGAGTGTATGTGATCTGTTTCAAATAGGTTTTTATTAACTATAATGGCTCCAGCACCCTTCAACGAGCTTCTTCTGTATATTGCAGCTTGACCAAAACTTGTAATAACTTACAGTGGTGTGAAAAAGTGTTTGCCCCCTTCCTGATTTCCTATTTTATGCATGTTTGTCACACTTAAGCGTTTTGGAACATAAAACCAATGTAAATATTAGTCAAAGACAACATGAGTAAACACAAAATGCAGTTTTTAAATGAAGGTGTTTATTATTAAGGGAGAAAAAAATCCAAACCATGACCCTGTGTGAGAAAGTGATTGCCCCGTTGTTAAAACATAACTATGGTTTATCACACCTGAGTTCACTGCCTCTAGCCACACCCAGGCCTGATTATTGCCACACCTGTTCTCAATCAGGACATCACTTAAATAGGACCTGCCTGACAAAGTGAAGTAGACCAAAAGATCCTTTAAAAGCTACACATCATGCCGAGATCCAAAGAAATTCAGGAACAATTGAGAAAGAAAGTAATTGAGATCTATCAGTCTGGAAGGGTTTATAAAGCCATTTCTAAAGCTTTGGGACTCCAGCGAGCCACAGTGAGAGCCATTATCCACAAATGGCGAAGACCTGGAACAGTGCTGAACCTTCCCAGGAGGCTGGCCGACCAAAATTACCCCAAGAGCACAGCGACGACTCATCCAAGAGGTCACAAAAGACCCCACAACAACATCCAAAGAACTGCAGGCCTCACTTGCCTCAGTTAAGGTCAGTGTTCATGCCTCCACCATAAGAAAGAGACTGGGCAAAAATGGCCTGCATGGCAGAGTTCCAAGACGAAAACCACTGCTGAGCAAAAAGAACATTTAAGCTCGGGTCAATTTTTTTAGAACACATCTTGATGATCCCCAAGACTTCTGGGAAAACATTCTGTGGCCTGACGTTGAACTCTTTGGAATATGTGTGTCCCATTACATTGTGGCGTAAAAGTAACACAGCATTTCAGAAAAAGAACATTATTCCAACAGTAAAATATGATGGTGGTAGTGTGATGGTCTGGGGCTGTTTTGCTGCTTCAGGACCTGGAAGACTTGCTGTGACAAATGGAACTATGAATTCTGCTGTCTACCAAAAATTCCTGAAGGAGAATGTCTGGCCATCTGACCTCAAGCTGAAACAAACTTGGGTTTTGCAGCAGGACAATGATCCAAAACACCAGTAACTCCACCTCTGAATGGCTGAAGAAAAACAAAATGAAGACTTTGGAGTGGCCTAATCCTGACCTGAGTCCTATTGAGATGCTGTGGCATGACCTTAAAAAGGCCGTTCATGCTCAAAACCCTCCAATGTGGCTGAATTACAACAATTCTGCAAAGATGAGTGACCAAAATTCCTCCACAATGCTGTAAAAGACTCACTGCAAGTTATCGCAAACGATTGGTTGCAGTTGTTGCTGCTGAGTTGAGTGGCCCAACCAGTTATTAGGTTTAGGGGGCAATCACTTTTTCACAGAGGGCCATGTAGCTTTGGATTTTTTTTTCTCCTTTAATAATAAACACCTTCATTTAAAAACTGCATTTTGTGTTTACATGTGTTGTCTTTGACTAATATTTCAATTGGTTTGATGTTCCGAAATACTTAAGTGTGACAAAAATAGGAAATCAGAAACCACTGTATGTATAAACAGACACTGTAACAGACACTGTCAACAGATTTATTTTATTGTTGTTGGTACATGATTATAGACATTATGAAGAAAACTTTAAAAGTAGTCAGTGCTGATGTGGGTCCTTTCAGCTTCCCTGCCTTCAAATAGAACTTGAGTCACCTTTATTCCTATAGCAGATTTAAAAGACAGCAAGTGTCGGTGCTGCACAGTAAATCAATTAACAAATACCAGTAAAAATTGCACAATAAATTCAACAAAAGGTAGCATAAATATAAAACAAATAAAATACCTAACATATCTATTCTGTGCAATTTCATTATGAAAATGGAATACTGTTCCACAGTCTTGGGGGGTAGTTACAGGAAAAAGCCTAATCAACTTTGAATCTCATCCTAGAGTGAGGAATGACTAAAAGTAATTGGTTGGACGACTCTTAGGCTTGTTTGGTGGAACGAAAACGGAAAGTGAGGCTGCACCATGAAGTTCATTGTGATGTGCAAGTGCATCTTCCATCACTGGCCCAGAATGCTTAAGTGCAATGTGTGGTTATTGGGGAGGGGAAGATTGTGCCCCGGCATGGTACAAGGCACCACGTGAATAAACTTGCACCAGAAGGGCCTTCAGTGAAACAGCTGACATATTTAAAGCATTTTTTTTGTTGCAACACCTGATGGTTTCTCCACTTCTGTTACATAGAGCATCATCATGTGATCTACGAGTGTGAAATTGTAAAGTGTTCTACACTGTATATACAAGTGATTGTAGCAGTTTATCTCAGCATTTATAATACGCTGCACCCCAGTGCATTTATTAGTGACCACACTGTTTGGACTACAAATGGCTAATGCACTATGAGAGAATGTGATTTCTCTCTTTCTCTCACTGTTTTTCAGATACAACATCATGTGGATGCGTGTGGGTGTTATGGCTACAGCAGCTCTTGGTTCCGCACTGTTTTGGTTGAAACAGAACAACACTGAGCCTGTTTGGGCTCACTCAGATTTGAACGCAGCCTCATCTTCAACTTCCAGCCCATCTGCATCTGAATACGAGCTCAAACTTGTTCAAGTATTATTCAGACATGGTGCAAGAACACCGCTGAAGTCTATACCGGATGTTTTGGAGGTGCACTGTGCTAAGAAAGTCATTTAGGTGTTGGGCTATACTGCGAACAAAGTACAGTGGAACCTCGGAATTCAAACGCCTCTTCATTCAAACAATTCGGACATCGAACGGCCTGTTAATTCTATTTATGTTACTTCTTAAGGAGAATTCCGACTGCCGAACAATTCAGAGTTCAAATGACCTTCTGGAATTCCTCCTGCTTCTATGTAGATTTTATCTGTTCCTCTTATCACGTCTCATAAAAAGAAGCTTTAAGGAGAGATTAAAAATACGATAAAACGGCAAAGACTGGAAACCAATTATTATTGAATTCCTAGGTTCCACTGTATTGTTATATGTGGTGTAGAGATAGTCTGTGCACAATTCGATTCATGCTACTGGGTTCACAATTGGATTTTCTCACAGTTATAAATTTTACATTTGATAAAAGACGTTCCTTTCTGATTTCCGAAATGTAAACAATGCAGATTTTCTTGTATAGGTTTTAAACAAAAAAAGTCCCTTGCAATTAAAAGGATTTACTAGGAAAAGAGGTTTAAATTTCTAAACATAATGCTATGTTGTAGCTTCACCTTTTCTTAAATAACCAAGTGCAAACATTCTTTTTTCTAATTCTGAAGAGTAACAATTCAAAATAATGTGCGCTTTTCTTGTATTAAAATTTCAAACAAAAATAATCTTTAGGCTCCTTTAATTAAAGGAATTAGGAGTTTTAAATACCTATGGGGAGGTGGCATGGTGTCTCGTTGGGTAGCACCATGGCCTCTCAGCAAGAAGGTCCTGTGTTCATTCTCAGGGTGGAGCGGCCTGGGTCCTTTCTGTGTGTAGTCTGCTTGTCCTCCCTGTGTCAGCGTGGGTTTCCTCCTGCAGTCCAAAGACATGCGTTGGGTTAATTGATTACGCTAAATTGGCCTGGCCTGAGTGTGTATATGACTAGTCTTGATGTAACCTCGTGTATGGAGTAGGGATGCACTGGTGCAACTTTTTTCTTACTGGTACCTGATGTTCATGTGTCTGCCGATACTGTTATCAAACTCTAACTTAACTACTTGATAGGTGCCTATAAATCTTGATATTTGTAGTGTTCCACTTTGTATAGATTGGCACACCTTTATTTTGGTAAAAGTAGTGTTCTGTATCCCAGATAAGATATAATAAGCTTGAAAATATTTACTGGCTGAGTTTGAAAAGTTTTAGAACCATGAAAAAATAAATTTTGTCATAATGCAGTGACAAGTACAAGTAGGGAAGCATAATCTTAATAAGCTTTTTAATTGTTGGCTATATTTACATTTCAGCCTCCCCTCAAAATACATGCATTACAGATTTTACAGCAGGAATTTTGCTACTGCTCATCTCAAGTGAGAAATAGTCCCACTCCATGGACCTGCTGCTGGCTTCAGTTATACTTCATCTAGCGGTGGCACATGTGCGTCAGTAAGCGCTTCATGGTATCGGTGCTCTCTATTGCTGATACCATGAAGTGCTGCAGCACTAGTATAGACGTAACCTTGTGTGTGTTGCTGAAATGGCCATTGATGCTGAAAGCGATGTTAAATAAACCAAATAAACATAAATTTCTATGGGAGCATGATGTATGATTACAAAATGATGTATGTATCAAAAAATACAATTGCATTAGATGGTGTAGAACGAATGTGACATCGTCAACACATGTAAATCGCTACACCTCTAATTGTTACAGCACTTCACTAGTGAAACTACTTGTTAATAATCACTATAACAAACCAATGAGTCAGATTTTGTGTCAAGGCAGTACAGAAGGAGTTAGGAGGTTGTTGCATGTTGACATTTATGTAGGTTTTTTGGTCTTTTTTAGGCACACTGGGTTCCTGATTTGCTGGAGGTTCCAGTTCACACCAAAATCGATTATGTTGTTACAGACCTACAGGGAGGCCCAAGACCAGCTTCTCCAGTGGAGGACAGTTATAGGTCCAGAATACTAGTGGTCAGTGCTTGCGTGCATGTTACATGTTACAACAGTCTGGGCAGAGATAAGGAGTTTACTCTTTAGATAAGGTGGCCACTAGATTTTGGAACATGACTGTTAGGGTGGCCACTGAGCACTGTGAAAGATAGCCAAGTTCTCCATCAAATTTGTTTTAGGATTGTAGGGCATAAAGTTGATGAACTGAAATACCTTTTTAAGCCCATTTTTACCAATAGTTTAAATAGTTCTGGAGCTTATTGCAGATTCACTCATATCTGTACTGCCATCAGGAGAATCCCTAAGCTAGGAATATGTTTTCCATGAAAGATGAGATGAGAGAGATTTGTGAGTATATGGTGTATAATGGGACATAACATAGCTATGCAGTGAACAGAACAAGAGTGGACATTTTTGAATTGCCTCCAAGTCCTGTATTGACATTTATTATTTTGTGTTAAAATAATACAAAATGTTTGAGTTTTTTAAGACTATGGCATTAACCTACAACCCATAACGTTTTAGGGTGGCACATATCCCGGACAGCTGACCACCATAGGCATGCAGCAGCTGTATGATCTTGGAGTAAGGCTCAGGGGTAGATACATTGAGGATGTAGACTTCCTTAGCTCATACTTCAACCATAAAGAAGTTTAGTAAGTATTCTGTAAGCTTTTAAAATACTTATCTCAGTTCTGTCGCATTAACACTGCTCACTGCTAGTATCCTGAGTTTGTATTCATTTCTCTGCAGCATTCGTTCTACCAACATCATCCGTACCATTGAATCAGCCAAGTGTCTGGTTGCAGGGATGTTCCAGCAGAAACAGAAAGGTAAAGACAAACAGACCATTTGTGTGCGGACTGAGGCATTGATCACATCTTGTGTTCATTCCTTTTTTTAAATTCCTGTTTTTTTGTTCGTTTTTTATTCTTAGACACTGTGCATATCCAGACAGACAAATCAGAGAAGGAGATCCTATACCCTAACTACCATGCATGCAAACTGCTTAAGCTGCTCAGTGGGTAAGATATGTGGTACCTGAGACATTAGGATACTTTTTGGACATCTTTTTATGTCTATAGGACACTTTCCATATAATAATTGTGCAATAATAAATTGCATACAAATCCAGATACTTTAATTACACCCATTTAAACAGCACTATCACTTAAATCAGTATTGCTACATGCATACATATTGTTCTGCAATTTATCCTCTACTGAATAGTACAGTGAATTGGAGAATTAACAGTGAACAGTGTGGTTTTTCTTTTTTTATTTTATTTTTTTGGTCCCCTTTTTGTCTTCAGAATTTCCCTAATTCTTTGTGGTATAGATTTGACAAGGTGCTGGAAATATTCCTCTGACATTTTGGTCCATATTGACATGATAGCATCACACAGTTGTAGTTCCACCAAATCGTACTGTGGCATTTAGATGAGCTCATGGTATTAAGGGGCCCAAAGTGTGGCAAATGTGTCAGTCCCCCATAACATTACACCACCAGCATTTTCCTTTAGAATTCTGTGATAAAATTCAGAATTCATTGTTCCATCAGTGATGGCAAGCTGTCCTGGCCCAGATGCAGCAAACGGGTCCAAACCATGATACCACCACCACCATATTTCACAGATGGGATAAGGTTCTTATGCTGGAATGCAGTTTTTCTTTATCCAAACATAACGCTTTTCTTTTAAACCAAAAAGTTCTATTTTGGTCTCATCCGTCCACAAAAAATTCTTCCAATAGCCTTCTGGCTTGTCCACGTGACCTTTAGCAAACTGCAGACAAGCAGCAATGTTCTTTTTGGAGAGCAGTGGCTTTCTCCTTGCCACCCTGCCATGTACACCATTGTTGTTCAGTGTTCTTCTGATGGTGGACTCATGAACATTAACATTAGCCAATGTGAGAGAGGTCTTCAGTTGCTTAGAAGTTACCCTGGGGTCCTTTGTGACCTCGCTAACACCTTGCTGTTGGAGTGATCTTTGTTGGTCGACCACTCCTGGAGAGGGTAACAATGGTCTTGATTTTCTTCCATTTGTACACAATCTGACTGACTGTGGATTGGTGGAGTCCAAACTCTTTAGAGATGGTTTTGTAACCATTTCCAGCCTGATGAGCATCAACAACTCTTTTTTTCTCCTGAGTCCTAGAAATCTCCTTTGTTTGTGACATGATACACTTCCACAAACGTGTGTTGTGAAGACCAGACTTTGATAGATCCCTGTTCTTTAAATAAAACAGGGTGCCCACTCACACCTGATTGTCATCCCATTGATAGAAAACACCTGACTCTAATTTCACCTTCAAATTAACTGCTAATCCTAGAGGTTCACATACTTTTGCCACTCACTAATATGTAATATTGGCTCATTTTCCTCAATAAATTAATGACCAAGTATAATATTTTTGTCTCATTTGTTTAACTGGGTTCTCTTTATCTACTTTTAATACTTGTGTGAAAATCTGATGATGTTTTAGGTCATATTTATGCAGAAATATAGACAATTCTAAAGGGTTCACAAACTTTCAAGCACCACTTTGTGTCAGAGTGAGCTGCGGGAAGAATTTGAAGTTAAAAATTAGCTTCTTTTTTCTTTACTGTTATCAATAAACAGTAAAAAAATAATAATCAAAAACATCATCCTGATGACCTTGCTCCACAGTGATTCTGTTGTCTGTGATTGGTTGTGGTGTTTTTTGGTCTGCAGTTCTCGTTGGGCAGAATCATCCACTTTGCCGGACATTGCTTCAGATCTACAGAGCATTCAGAGCGAGTTGGGTCTTGGGTCTCATCAACATGTCGACTTCATCCTCATCAGAGATGACATGGTGGCTAGAGAGGTTGGACTTGTATTTCCCATTCTTATCAATAATGAGTTGAATTGTTTCTAATTTGTTTCATGACTTACAGCTCTCGGTGAAGTCTAAGGTGATCTAAGCTAAGAGTATTATTAGCCTGAGAAGAAGACTTTAAGGTTATTCATATCATGTGGTAGGTTTATGGGCAGAAGAAGGGTCAGAACATCAATTTGTTCTGCTAAATGCACTCAGTTTAAGGTGAATAATATACACTTACTGAGCACTTTATTAGGGGTCTGTAATATTCATCATAGGTACACTTCAACTATGAGAGACAAAATGAGGGGGAAAAAAATCCAGGAAATCACATTGTAGGATTTTTTAAATTATTTAATTGTAAATCATGGTGGAAAAATAAGTATTTGGTCACCCACAAAGAAGGAAGATTTCTGGCATCTCACAGACCTGTAACTTCTTATTTAAGAAGCTCTTCTGTCCTCCACTAATTACTTGTATTAATGGGACCTGTTTGACTTCGTTATCTGTATAAAAAACACCTGTCCATAGCCTCAAACAGGCCAGGACTCCAAACTCAACCATGGCCAAGACCAATGAGCTGTCGAAGGGACACCAGGAGAAAATTGCAGACCTTCACCAGGCTGGGGAAGTGGGAATATACAATAGTCAAGCAGGTTGGTGTGAATAAATCACTGTGGGAGCAATTGTAAGAAAATGGAAGACATACAAAGACCACTGATAATCTCCCTCGATCCTGGGGCTCCATGCAAGATCTCATCACGTGGGTCAAAATGATCATGAGAGACGGTGAGCAAAAAAATCCCAGAACTTACATGGAGGGACCTGATGAATGACCTGCATGAGAGCTGGGACCAATGTAACAAAGGCTACCATCAGTAACACGAACACGACGCAAGAAAGCGAAAGGTACTCAGAATCCTGCAGTGCCAGGAGTGTCCCCCTGCTTAAGCCAGTACATGTCCCAGGCCCATCTGAAGTTTGCCAGAGAGCATATGGATGATCCAGAAGAGGATTGGGAGAATATCATGTTGTCGGATGAAAACAAAATAGAACTTTTTGTGAAAAACTAAACTGGAGGTAAAAGGATGCTTAGTTGCATCCCAAGAACACCGTACCTACTGTGAAGCATGGGGGTGGAAACATCATGCTTTGGGGCTGTTTTTGTGTAAAGGGGACAGGATGACTGATCCATTTTAAGGGAAGAATGAACAGAGTCATGTATTGTGAGATTTTAAGCCAAAACCTCCTTCCATCAGTGAGAGCATTGAAGATGAAATGTGGCTGGGTCTTCCAGCATGACAATGATCCCAAACACACCACTTGGGCAATGAAGGAGTGGCTCCGTAAAAAGCATTTCATGGTCCTGGAGTGGCCTAGCCAGTCTCCAGACCTCAACCACATAGACATTTTTTGAAGTCCGTGTTGCCCAGCGACACCCCAAAACATCACTGCTCTAGAGGAGATCTGCATGGAGGAAGGGGCCAAAATACCAGCTACAGTGTGTGCAAACGTGGTGAAGACTTACAGGAAACGTTTGACCTCTGTCATTGTCAACAAAGGTTATGTTACAAAGTATTGAGTTGAATTTTTGTTATTGACCAAATACTTATTTTCACCATATTTTACAATTAAAATTTTTAAAAATCCTACAATGTGATTTCCTGGATTTTATTTTCATCATTTTGTCTCTCATAGTTGAAGCGTACCTATGACCGCTTACAGACCTCTCTCATCTTTCTAAGTAGGAGAACTTGCACAATCAGTGGCTGACTAAATACTTTTTTGCCCCACTGTATGTAGCTTGGTCTGATGAATCTTGAGGCACACAGATGGCAGGGTCAGAATTTGCCATAAACAGCATGGACCCAGCCTGCCTTTTGTCAGCAGTCCAGGCTGCTGCTGATGGTGTAATTGTGTGAAGAATGTCTTGTTTTTTGTTTTTTTGTTGCCACACTTTGGGTCTGTTAATGCCAATTAATAATCCCATGAATGCAATGTCCTATTTGAGTATTGCTGCTGACCATGTACATCTTTTTTATGGACTTGATGGGTAAACATCTTCTAATGGCTACTTCCAGCATGATTATGCACCATGGCACCAAGCAAAATTCGTCTCAAACATGCTTCATGAACATGACAATGAGTCAAATGTTTATAAGTGGCCTTCCCAGGCACTAGATCTGGAACTGTGGAACATGGACCAGAGTCTCCAACGGATGTTTCCAACATCTTGTCGAATCCATGTCACAAAGAATTCCTTCATGTTCCTAATAAACCGTGTGTTTATGTTAGTAAAATGTAGATGTAATAAATTCAAATAAACAATAAATAAGTGTATTTAGTATTAAAATCTGAAATCTGTGACCATATCAGAACCTGCTTACTGACACAATCAGGCTTATAATCATTATCAGAATCAGGACAGAATTTTTCATCTTGGTTTCCTGTAGACTCATGGTCTGCCATCTCCTGCAGTGCTGAGTAGCTGGAAATGTACAGTAGAGCGGAGAGCCGTGGATATGATCCACCACATCTATGAGCCCAGTAACAGGTGAGCCATGTTAGAGGTCAGCTTTTGCATGTGCGTGATTTGTTTTTTCCCACTATGTTTCAAAACCTATGCATTAAAATTAAGAGAGATTTTATATATTAAGCATATTCCATGCAAGGGTTGTAATAACTTATTTCAACTTTTGTTGAGCTTCAGCAGCTAAATGGCACAAGTTAATGACTACATATTAAGTAAATGAGTCATGAATGGTTTTTTTTTTGCATTTAGGCAAAGTCTACAGCTGTGTGTGGGTCCTATCATACACAAACTTCTAGCCAACATGGAAAACAAAATTCAGGGTAATGGCCCTGATACAGACAGGTGAGCTCTGAAACAAATACTTAAACTATGCACTGGGGCTACATTCACTGGCCTAAGTGAGAGTCAATGCCTATTAACTGACTATTAGGCTGGCTGCATCTGACGTCACTTTAAAGGAGGGCTGTCGAATTTGACGCAAATATAATGTATTAACTAGAGCCCAACTGGTACAGGATTTTAAAGATACCGATTTCTGTATGGGAGGCTCATGATATATCGGCTTTTCATTTTATTGTATTTATTTTTAACACGTCATAAATGTTAGGGGAATCTTTATTTATGCATAGTTATTTAATGACTCAATAAACTTATCATAAATATATCAGCACATAAATAGTTTAGAGTACAAGAAACCTATTACAGTTTTGATAAATAAGAGTCAATTGTAAAAAAAACACAAATCAGTTATTTAAAAGTTAGATCCACTATAAAGATTACCACTAATGAGCCTTAAATGAAATAATGTGGGCTTGCTAGATTAACATCAAAGAGAAATTTAAAAGTTAAAAAAACTCAAGCACAAATATATTATTTGAGAAAAATACATGCTAGTAAAGCTGGTGACTGGAAATCCAAGGAAGTGTTGCAGTCTGGCGGAGACATCGCTGGAAAACCCTTGCTCTGTGTGGGTGAGCATTATAGTGCTGAGAAATGCCAGTTGGATGCCTGCTGTGAGAGGCGACACGTGGCCGCAGGATGTCCTGCATGTATCGCCGAGTTGTTAGTGTCCCTCGTATCACAACTAGGGGTGACCAACTGTTGTATGCAACAGATCATCACACCAGCAGTTGGGACAGTGTGTCACTCCACAGCAAAGGCAGGATTGAAGCGCTCACCACGAGGCCTCCATATTCGAAGCCGACCGTTGTCGGATCCCAAACTGAACCGAGATTTGTCACTAAACACGATTCAGTTCCAGTCCGTAGCAGTCCAGATTTCTCATTCACGACACCACTGCAAAGCAGCAATCCGACATTTCTATCAGGGAGTGCTAATGAATGTAGTTCCCCCTTATCTGTGGGGGGTACGTTCCAAACCATCCTGCAGGTACCTGAAACCGTGTATATTTACTGAACCCTATATATCGTCACTTTGTAGTACCAATCCTCAAGGAACAGCTGGTTTTATTCAAAGCCAGTTTCTTGCAGTTTTTTGCATGGACCAATGGACATCCGCAAATATTTAAAAGAAAATCAGCCACACTACAGGCAAAGTAATGATAGCTCACAGATATGTTTTAGCCACTTATAACCAACCGTATAACCTACCAAATATACATATTAGACCACTAAAGCAAAGGTATTTATTAAACTAGCAAAGGCATCAGTTACGTTAGTATACCGTATTTTTCGGACCATAAGTCGCACTTAAAATCCTTTAACTTTCTCAAAAATCGACAGTGCACCTTAAAATGCGGTGCGTCTAATGTATGAATTAATTCTGGTTGTGCTTTCTGACCTAGAACCGATTGTAGATGGTACACGGCGCTCATAAATCTGTCAAAATGTTTTAGCACAGTCTTGGTAAGTTACGAAGCTTACGGTAACCGTAGTGCGCAGCATAGCGGAGTAATACGGTATGTGCTTCAGCATTAGGGTACGTGCATTCATTCATTTATTTTCGAAGCGGATTTCAAACACAACGCTATCAGTCACGCAGTACAACATGGACATAGAGCAGCTGCGAGATAATTCAACATTAACGAATCAATGGTACGGAAGTGGAGGAAGCAAGAAGACGCCCTGCGCCAGGTAAAGACCAAACTGAGCTTCCGACGCCTTATAACCCGGTGCGCTTTATGGTCCGAAAAATACGGTAAACAATATTGATGCAATTATATAAGATTTCAGTAATGTGTATGAATGTATGTACCTACAGTGTACATGTAGCATTTGCAAACTTTACAAAAGCTAATCACATTTACACCTGTAAGTAGTGTTTCATAACATGAACTATTAGAAAAAGCATGTGTACCTTGCAAACCGTCAGCAGGGCTGCAGTAAATGTTTCTCCTAGTATTTTCCCTCCCTGTTGGTATGAACTGAATGAACTGGGTGCTGCGTCCCCCTAGTGTTTAGACCTGAAACAGTCTGTGAGAAATGTGTGTGTGACCTCAGGAAGCTGTTTCTGTACTCGGTGCATGACACCACGCTGATGCCGTGCTTAATGGCACTGGGTGTGTTTGATATGAGATGGCCGCCATATGCTGCTGACCTCACGATCGAGCTGCACCAACATCGGCACAGCAGGAAGCACTTTGTCAAAGTCTCCTATATTGGTCAGGTAAGAGCTTTCATGTAGACCACATCTTTCATAGCAGGCCTCAGTGCTCTCATACAATCCCTATGTGTCTTTAAGGACCAGAAGATTCCAGGCTGTAGTGATGTCTACTGTCCTCTAGAAGAATTTATGCAGGCTGTCTCCATGTACGCCCTTCCCGAGGAGAGCTACCACACCCTCTGCAACCGCACAACAAACGAAGCTCGCACTACCTCAGGCCTGTGAAAACACATGCAGGTCATCTCAGGCTTAACACAGCCAGCTGTGCTCATGCATACTGCTTTAGGGTTTACTCAAGTTTGCACACACTGATGTAGAGCCTTTTATTCAAATGTTTTTTTTATGTTTTTTTATGAAACCTCATCACTTGCACAGTAGTATGCTGTCAGCAAAAATAACACCCTGCTCTTATTTGTAGCACTTTGTCGGCCTCAGTGATGAGAAATGTGAAACATGCTTAAATCATCATGAGAAAAATAATGTAGTTAAATGCAAAACTTATTAATAGCACATGCAAGTACCACCAAGACCTCACCGCTCTCCAAAATGGATAGTGACATACAAAAGTGAACTGCTTCCTGAAAGGTAATCGACAAGGTCTGGCTCAGAAACACCCATTGTTCCCTACCTCTGTGATGCTGGCCCCCCATATGATCTCAAATGGAATTAAAGTACTACTGTTTGTTTGGGCTAAGTTTGTGCTGGTTTCTTCTTAGAAATCATAGTCTGTGCTGCTTCCATTTTTAAGAAATTAAACATCAGTTATGGGGGCTGTGTGATGTCACTCGTTCAACCTTTATGGCGTTACATCAGCACAAATGATTATTGATGATAATGATCAGCACTACGGACTGAGACCATGTTGGTGCGACTTCGCCTCTGATGGGGCTTGCCTGTCATCACAGGTAATAAAATGTAATGTTTAATTTCTTAAAAATGGAAGTAGCACAAACGATGCCTTCTACAGCACAAACGCAGCACAAAGGAACAGTAGTATTTCCATTCCATTTTTGGTCTCATGGGGGTTCCAGCTTCATGGAGCTTTGTTCACTGTCCATGAATGTATGCTTATGATCACTTGATACATCCCCATTAGATGGGGTTATGGCATTTTAATGTGAAAGTCCACTTCAGTGGTTTCACATTAAGAAGAATATCAATGTGTGCATTGTTGCTGTGGTTTTCCTGTTATTTTAAGAAATAATGACGTACATACAATCATGGTGCTGATGCTATAAATAAATAGCTGCAGAAACTTGAAATGTTCTTGGGAATTTTTTAAATAACTTTACATGGTACTGGTGTGTGATATTGGGGTAAAATATCTCAGTTTTCTGGGATTGTATTGATAATGATAATTAAGCGATACTTTAGCAGTTTATAGCTTTGCGATAAAGTATTCCAAAGTTGTTTGAACCCCTCTCTCAACTGCCTGAATTGGCACTCTGTCTTTTGTGTTGTAACTGATGACTGCATTGATGTCTTGCTATCTTTTTCTTTTCTTGTTGTAAGACATTTTTGGGGGGTGATGAAGCATGCTGTTAAAGTTTGCTGGGTGTGTTTTTGTGCTGGTACCTTGGCTGTCTTAGTCGCAGATGTTGGAAAAAAGTTGACTTAATGGCAACCGATTTCTGACATACTTTGGAGATTGCTGTCTTTTGAGCAACATCTGTCTTTTCAAAACCAAACCACCTCCACTCGAGTGAGGATTAACTCTTACAACAATCTTACAACCTGTGGTAGCCTAGCGGTTAAGGTACTGGACTCAAGGTACTGGACTCTACTGGGTTCAAATCCCACCTCTGCCAAGCTGCCACTGTTGGGTCCTTAAGCAAGGCCCTTAACCCACAATTGATTGGATTGTAAGACTGTATCAATTGTAAGTCGTTCTGAATAAGGGCGTCTGCTAAATGCTGTAAATGTAAATGAGGCTGGTAGTGTCTGTATTTTGTCTCCTGGCGCAGTTGGGCTCACTTATGTTTAAAACGTCAGTCTTGTTGCTTTTAGCTAGAACGCTAATCTAGCGCCATCTAGCGATCATTATGTGTCAATAACACCATCCTCATATAAACACTAGGCGGTCTTTTGACCGCTCTAGCGGCGCTTTAAGTAGGTAAACCTAGCGTGGCGCTACTAGGAGGAGGTCCCAGCGGTCAAATGACCGGAGCTCGGCACTTCTAGGTATATGTAGGTCAAACCGGCCCGGCGCTTCTAGTGTTAAGTCAATGTTCATGTGCAGTACTCTATCCTACCTGGCTACATGATGCACTGAATATGTGCATTCTTTAAGGGATGTGTCTTACTTTTTGTTTTGTTTTTTGTTGTTTTTTGCAAAGAGACTGGCGTACTTGATTTTGTCAGGCATGGCACAGTGGTCTAATGCCTTCCACCCGGGTCGGGCATCACTTGCAGACACGACTGGTTATGTCTGAAGGAGGGGAGGCTGGTCTGGGTCAGCTGGGTCACTGCAACTGAGACTTCTGCCAGGCTTGCAATGGACTGGTGGCCCAACCAGAGCATGCTTAGACCTGCGCCTGGAGCCCTAGCAAACCTGATCAGGAAAATCGGGCTATAAAACGTGACAAAGAACAGTATTAATACTTAATTCGTTTGTAATATAGAATAGAATACCATATTGAAATCACTTTTTCAATTGTAGCATCTGAACCATGAAAAAGCAGAATGCCAAATGCTGGAGCTATGGAGGAAAAATGGCAAGAGAAGAACCAAGGCCTCAGCAGAACTCATAATATTAAGGTCGAATAGTTATTTCTTATATATAATGGTTCTAGTCTATTAGTTTGCACTAGAATGATTAGGCTGCAGGTAAAGGTCAGCAATCAAGGAAAAGAAGGGGGTCTCAGATGACAGACCACTAGTAGAGAGGATCGTTGGATCCACCAACAAGCACGAGCAGCTCCCACAGTTTCGTTGTTCGCCATCCAGACACAGCTGATATCTTCACTTCACACCCCTCTCTGTGCCTGGACCATTTATAGGGCCCTTAGCAGAAGGAAATTTGTTGTCATAGTGTGCATTAAATCAAAAGTTTCATTCGATTAGAAGAACTCCTTGGTGAGGTTTTTTTTTTGGTCAGTGAGTACATATGAACTGCTTCACTTTCACTCATTGAGTCTCTATGGTAATACTTCTGTCTGTCAACTTCTGTCTGTCAATGGATTTTTGGGTTTGGTACACAAAAGTATCAGGTCCATCATGCTAACCTCTTAAGTGCTGTACTTTATCCTATTTGAATTTCCATAAATAAAAATGCAGTGCGATTAGGGATGCTATGCACACTTGTTTTCAGCTGTATCTCTGCCTCATTTGTGTATCATTTGCACACAGTTTTTTTTTTTTGTGAAAACACCCTTTATATTTACATTACAGTAGCATAAAAAGACTGTGACTCTGGCTAGGTATGGTAAATGTTTTGTTTCACACTGGCGTGACCTAGCGGTTACAGTACTGGACTAAAATCCCACCTCTGCCAAACTGCCACTATTGGGTCCGTGAGCAAGGCCCTTAACGCAATTAATCGCTTGGACGGTAAGACTGTTTCAATTGTAAGTCTTGTGGATAAGGGCGTCTGCTAAATGTAAATGGTACGCCAAGTAAGAAAAGCATGGGAAAGACCTCCTGGCTGGCTATCTGGTTTTGTTTTTTTTTTTGTTTTGTTTTTTTTTTTTTGTTTTTTTTTTTAATGACTGTGGTAGCATAGAGGGTAAGGTACTGGACTATGGATCAGAAGGTCTAGGGTTCAAATCCCACCTCTGCCAAGCTGCCACTGTTGGGTCCTTGAGCAAGGCCCTTAACCCACAATAGTTTGGATTGCAAGACCGTATGAATTGTAAGTTGCTCTGGATAAGAGCATCTGCTAAATGCTGTAAATATAAATGTAAATGACCAGGACTCAACAGAGGTTCTTCTAAACAAGTCAGATTGTTTTTTAGCGATTTTAGATGGAGCTGAGTCTTAGTCAAAACACAGTTGGTTATAAGGATGTCATTCTATGAGTTAATGGAATGATTATCCTGCAGATAAAGGTTGGACCTTTGTATTGTACAGCAGTTTGTGCATATCTTGTTTGCCACATTGTTGATACAGTATTACTACTCCTCTCCCATCTAGAGGAGCATAAAACTAAAGAAGTAACTGGTTTGGTTTGTGGTATTGGTAAAAACCTGATGTTTACTAAATAGAGGGCCCGGTGGATTCTACAATGTTATGTTTTGTCCCCTCTTGGAAATAAGAAGTCAGCATAGATTACATGGTGGTGGCTAGAGCAAGGCTTCTAGTCAGGGGTGTGTTTTTGTAATCTAATCTATAGGTAATAAATACATGACGAGTGTTTGAATCGTGTATAGTCATGTTCCTTACCCTGGCTATGTTCCAGGCAATGTAGTAAAATGTAAATGCATTTTAAGTCGCTGTCAGTCGTGACACCAGTATTCTTAGCTGGAGTGAATTTCTGTCTGTGGGCTGAGAAAGATTATTCATATTTAGATTTTATATACTATACTAATATATTAGGTTGGGGCACTTTGTCAAATATGACAGCCCTATAGGCAGAGCACCAAAATAAATCCTGAGTAATTCATTCTCGATTTCTGATAAGACAAATAGCATTTTATAGATTTGGCACTCTGTAGGGAGCCAAAGGACAGGTTTACACAATTATGGAAGTATGTATAGGTGTGAGCCATTTAACATCCATCCAAACAAAGTCAGTTTGCTTTAACGTCCATGGTCTTGAATATTATAATAAGAAATAAAAATCTTTTAATTGCACTGCCTGTCGTATGATGATACAGTACTGTACTGAACTCTAATTACCACATTTTACTTAGTAAATCTAACAGATTCCTATGTTAATTACATATTTAAGTACTGTTATGCCAGCCAATCCTGCAGCGTGTTGTCGTAGTGCAGTTTCAATTGCTTCTTCTGCGGTTGGTTCTCGTCCAATAGATTGCGGTTCTGTGTGGAGGCTTGGCAGGGCAACCACCAATGGATTGTGTCAACGGTGCATATCCACGCGTAGAGGTGGGAGTTAAGAGTTTACGAGCAGAAGTCCATCATTTGCTCAAAAGTTCATTATCTTGCCGGTCGTGTGCTTGCTTGCTCTTTCACTGGTTTTGCTACTTGTTTGTAACAAGCTGTAATCGGTGTTCGTACATGCATGTGCCTGTAGTAATGTGAATAAAAATTGAGAATGCCCTTTATATTTATGTTACAGTGGCCTAAAAAGACAATGTGACTATGGTAATGTCTGTCCAACTTCAGTTTCGGTCAGAGTCCTGTTTCACAGAACGTAATGCAGACGTTAAACTGTG
Organism: Ancistrus triradiatus; assembly: GCA_025084515.1. Taxonomy (NCBI): domain Eukaryota; kingdom Metazoa; phylum Chordata; class Actinopteri; order Siluriformes; family Loricariidae; genus Ancistrus; species Ancistrus triradiatus. The sequence continues at coordinate 146,082 of JAJAGP010000064.1, read as the reverse complement.
CATACCTGTAGTAAGGTTTGCCTTTGTTTAAGAACGTATGTCACTTGAGATGGCTCTAGATATCCCTGATTTATTAACTATGGCACATGGCGTAGTCCAGGTGATCTTAAGCATGTAGTAATGAACTATTATATTTTGGAGTATTTTATTTCTTCAAGAATACAGAAGTACAAGTTTGCGCCACATAACATCCATTCAGACATCCTCCATGATCCAATAAGGTTATTATCCTTATTATTATGGTAGCTTGCCAGATGCACTTTTGCATTAGTTGATAAAGGGTTCATTTCAGATGGTGGTTGTCACACCAGTTGACTTTTTCAGATTGTACACACAATCTAACTGCACCCACGAATTTATGAGAACTTCACATGAAAGCTTTCATGTCAATACCAAATACTTCAATCAAAATCATGGACGCTTCCTACATTCTGAACTTTATTGGATTACATTACTACATTCATGTAAATTAACACCATACAGTGTTTTGCATAAGTATTCACCACCTTGTACTATTCCACACTTTGTAATGTTACAACTTGGAATTAATTGCCTTATTTACCATTTCACTGATACATACACTCACCTCATTAGGTACACCTTGCTAGTACCGGGTTGGATCCCTTTTGCATTCAGAACTGCCTTAATTCTTTGTGGCATTGAATCAACAAGGTACTGGAAATGTTTCTCAGAGGTTTTGGTCCATATTGACATGATTCATCAGACCAGGCAACATTTTTCAGTCTTCTGTTGGCCAAGTTTGGTGAGCCAGTGCGAATTGTAGCCTCAGTTGCCCATTCTTAGCTGACAATAGTGGCACCAGATGTGGTCTTTTGCTGCTGTTGCTTCAAAGTTTGACTGTTGAGCATTCAGAGATGCTCTTCTGTATAACTAGGTTGATAAAAGTGGTTATTTGAGTTACTGTTGCCTTTCTATCAGAAACAGTGGTGCAGTGGTTAGCACGGTCACCTCGCAGCTCCGAGATCCCTGGTTCGATCCCAACCCTGGGCTTCGCCTGTGTGGAGTCAGTATGTCCTCTCCGTGACTTCATGTGTTTCCTCTGGGTACTCGGGTTTCCTCCCACATTCCAACAATATGCATTTTTGGTTAATCAGTGTTACCAAAGTGCCCCCACTGCGTGAATGTGTGTATGAGTGTGTGAGTGTATGATGGTTTGGCGCCTTGTCTAGGGTTGTTCCTGCCCTGTGCCTCCAGCTAGGCACCGGCATTCCAGCAACCCTGACTAGGTCCAAGACATTGAATGAATGAGTGAAATAATGACTGCCTTTCTATCAGCTTGAACCAGTCTGTCCATTCTCAGTCAAAAGTCTTTTTTCTCAAAAGTCTTTCTTCTTGCCACACTTCCAAAAAGCCCAGCTTTGTGGAGTATGTGGGAAATAGTAAATCTCTCCAGCTCTCTCAGAGTAACCTATGGCCTATTGTTGCTTCTCTGATTATACCCCTGATTAACTGGTCACAGATTTTAGTGGACGACCTTGTTTAAGCAGAGTTGTGCCATATTCTTTCCGTGTCTTAATAATGGATTTTTTCTTATAATTGTGGTGGTTCAGTGTTTAAAGTACTGGACTGAGGGTTCATATCCCACCGCTGCCCGATACTTTTCTATAGTTTTCCCAGCTTTGTTTCAACAGCTCTGTGGTCATTATGATGTTTCATGATATTCCTTGGTCTCTAAGAGTCAAGTTCCATCTTCTGTGCTGCTATGTGCTAGGGAAACAGTATCACAAAAAGCAGAGTCAAGAAGATGATCAAGAGGTCTGGTTCTGTGCTGTGGTTGAGACTGGACAGTAGACATGGTGGTGCAGAAGAGGATGCTGGTAAAGCTGTCAGTTGTAATGAGATACCACTCAAATCCAATCCATAAACCACACCAGCAGCACCAGGCCAGCCTGCAATTTACACAGTACTTCCTAACTGCAGCAATTAAACTGTCACGATATTTCAATCATGACTTCGATATGATACCTTCCTAAAATATCTCGATACCGATACTGAAACTATACCACGGCAAAAACCTAAAACATCAGAAAAAGTAATGGCATAATAGATGATAGAACATGGAACTTAAAATTTTTTGTTTATGTATTAACAATAATAACCCCAGTAAGACGTTATGATAATTAATAGGGACATTAATAACAATAATAAGTTGATTATTGAAAATAATGTGATTAGAAAGGTCACATTGTTATTAAGGCTTTTATACAGTGAGCAGAAATCTGACTTCCTCTGTATCCTTGAGTTTATGGGTTTATCTTTGATACGTTGGTTAACTTTGTGTTTGTGATCTTACTGGTTAAACAGTTTCTACTGAGTGCATTTTCTAGCAATAGAAATAATTATTGACAAAAATTTCCATGCCATAATTACCAACAGAGTAAGGAGTTGAATAAATATGAACTGATCATATTAATAATTAGTGTTGATGATCTACTTGTGATTGTGAACCCCTGATTTTTAGCAGTTTGGAAGTTCTGGTAAACTTAACATTACCAGTATAAACATATAGAGATGTTTGCCACATTGGTAAGGTAATTAAAAAGATAAAGCCAGTTAATCAGTTACTATTGTCTTTAACTTCCTTGTCAAAAGCAGATGGTTAATAAGATCGCTTGTCACATAATGGATCGCATTCATCTTATTTATATTTGAGGACATGAGCATGGTGTAATAATGTTATCTATCACATTCTGTAACCTGTTGCTTTGTGAGCTCTTACTACAAGTTGGAAGCATTGTCTCCCTTTGTCTGCATAGGTTTAGAACGTCTTTGCACACTGGTTTTGTTGTGTTCATGAGCTTAAAATAATTCCATGCTGGTATTAGCAGCCATTAACTCTCTGTTTTCTCTTCTGCTTCACCGTGTATACAGTGGGGCAAAAAAAGTATTTAGTCAGCCACTGATTGTGCAAGTTCTCCTACTTAGAAAGATGAGAGAGGTCTGTAACACTTCAGCTATGAGAGACAAAATGAGAAGAAAATCCAGTAAATCACACTGTAGAATTTTTAAAGAATCTAATTGTAAATCATGGTGGAGAATAAGTATTTGGTCACCCACAAACAAGCAAGATTTCTGGATCTCACAGACCTGTAACAACTTCTTTAAAAAGCTCTTCCGTCCTCCAGTCGTTACCTGTATTAATGGCACCTGTTTGACCTTGTTATCTGTATAAAAGACACCTGTCCACAGCCTCAAGCACACCGCTCAGGCAACGAAGGAGTGGCTCCGTAAAAAGCATTTCAAGGTCCTGGAGTGGCCTAGCCAGTCTCCAGAACTCAACCCCATAGAAAATTTGTGGAGGGAGTTGAAAGTCCGTGTTGCCAAGCGACAGCTCCAAAACATCACTGCTCTAGAGGAGATCTGCATGGAGGAATGGGCCAACATACCAGCTACAGTGTGTGCAAACCTTGTGAAATCTTACAGGAAACGTTTGACCTCTGTCATTGCCAACAAAGGTTATGTTACAAAGTATTGAGATGAACCAAATTTATTGACCAAATACTTATTTTCCACCATAATTTACAATTAAATTCTTTTCTCATTTTGTCTCTCATAGTTGAAGTGTACCTGTGATGCAAACTACAGACCTCTCTCATCTTCCTAAGTAGGAGAACTTGCACAGTCAATGGCTGACTAAATACTTTTTTGCCCCACTGTATCAACAGGGATAGGAAGCCCCCCTGTGGCACGATGACGCAACTCGAAGAACTAAAGGTCAGATTTAAAAAACATAATTAGGTACTAATAAAATGAAGTTTCCTACCATTTTTGCTGGCGAGGTATAGCGATAGTTCTCCAGTACCTGTATACTGTGCAACTCTACTGCAGAGTCAACTCTTATCACTTCAAGTGTGCTTGTAATTTTTTCTTTCATTTTTTCATTAAAATGAAAATGAAGTGTTTACCAGTGTGTGTATATAGTGTTAATTAAGCAAATATCATGTCCATGTCCTTCCCTGATGCACAGCTTCTCTTATGATGAGATAAGCTGTTTACATCAAAGCCTAAATGTAAATTGGGAATCAGGAACATGACTAACTACTCAAACTTCAATATATCAGCACCAGTAAGTCTTAAAATGTGTTTACAATTTTACAAAGACAAATTAACAAGATTTTATGTAAAACAGCTTTGTGTAAGGTAACGCAACTAATTGTAGCTCCACTGTCAGAATTTGAGATACCCTTTGCCATGGCTGGCCAGTAAAGTGAAGTGATCATATGTGAATGGGTGTGCTTCCCCTATTTTAAAACCACCAGCCACCACTGTATCATCACAAATAATCATGTTGTTAGGTTGCAACAGCCCTACAATCTAGCACTCCATTTTATGTATGCATGTACAGATAGCTTCCCATTCTTAGTGCAGTTAATTACTGACGTTAAATTATCTGTGTATTGCATATTGTAACTTCGAATCATATTAATTCTGAGTATTACTCTATGTTAATCTAGCTTTTATCACTATGCTTATTGTGCTGTCTGTATTGTATGTTGGTGGCTGAAACACTAAATTTGCCATCAGGGATTAATAAAAGGCTGTCTTATCTTATGTTTGTGTTGGAATGCTGTCACAGGTTTCAAAGTGGTGGTCTAGTGGTTAAGGTACAGGACTATGGACCAGAAGGTCCAGGGTTCAAATCCCATCTCAGCCAAGCTGCCACTGTTGGCTCCTTGAGCAAGGCCCTTAACCCACAATTGCTTGGATTGTAAGACTGTATCAACTGTAAGTCGCTCTGGATAAGGGCGTCTGCTAAATGCTGTAAATGTAAAGGTGAATACTGGCAATCTCAACTTTGCAGTGTTTTATGTGAGGGTATAACCTACAATGGCATTTAAAATACTGTACTAAATTACTGTAATTCAAACAGCTGTAGTACAGTCTGAAGAATTTAGCCTTTGGGCCACATCTAGTGTATTGAGCCTGGACTCATTGTTTTTGCATGATTTCAGTTCATCACAATGGCTATATAAAACCTACTATTTTTAAGGAGTTCCAAGGATGAGTAAAAGCATATAGTGTTATAGTGAAAAGCAGATAGTGTTAAGAGTTTTAAGGACAGTGTCTTTTAGTCACTGGCTAATGTTTTAGGGTTAGGAAATTTTGTTCATAGAACCAGTTGTAGTGTGTGAGGATTCAAGACAAAAAGTGTAAGCTACTTTTATCCACATAATTATAATTACAGGGTACCATTTGTAGTAGTGCCAGAAAGATCAGCATTTTGGTTAATATTTGAATTACTAACCCTTGCAAAAATGATTGAATCACCAGACTTGGATGTTCATCCAGCCTTTGTTGCAAATAAACAAATTAAATTGTTTTAATTAATGACATTTGTTCCAGATCAAGTATGTGTAGTTTGTATTTCTAAAACAAATACCAACACATGTCTAAAAATGCAAATTAGGAATGTGGTGGCCGAGTGGTTAAAGTACTGGACTATGGACCAGAAGGCCCAGCGTTCAAGTCCAACCTCTGCCAAACAGCCACTGTTGGGTCTCTGACCAAGGCCTTTAGCCCACAGTGGCTTGGATTGCAAGACTGTAAATGGAGTGTCTGCTAGACGATGTAAATTTTAAATCTCAAAGATAGTAGACTAATTTTAGTGCTCACAAAACGTAATGGGGGGGAAAAAAAGTAAAATAGAGTTGTCAACTGAAACAATGGAAGAGCGTTATAAAACTCAAGAAGGAAATCCAGCTGTGTTTGGCAGATGTTTTTTGTTCCCGGACATCTGTGTATATAATTCTTGGAAGTATGGTGAAATGGAATTTACATACATATATGCCAAATGAACACCTACTGTAAAAAGAAGAAAACAAGGTTACAGAAGACTAAAGGAAGCAAGAAAATGTGGATGAGTGGATTAAAGTGCTGTAACTTTTGTCTGGTGGGTCTCTAATGAAACAAAAACAAAAGAAGAAAACAATCACATTTCCTGATTCATTTAGCATATGGGATTGCATGCCAGATAAAGGACCAACGGAGATAATTACATCAACAGTCAATACACTGATTTACATAAATAAAAACAGGTTTGATGATAAAGTCATGTTTGAGTATTGACTTTGTCCTCAACGTTAAGTGATTCCATATTTTATTCCTCAACTTGACCTGGATAAATACTTGTATGACATTCAAACAATTTAATCAATTTATTTCAGGTATGTTTCATGAAGCATGAATGTTCAGGTATTAACAATTCTTTTGTGATTCATATTTGTGATTCTTTTTATTTGTTCTAAAACTTAAAAGCTGGGTGACCATCTTCTAATTGGGTGATTCAATAATTTTTGCCAGGGGTGGTAAAGCCTACCTTCTGTAGATCTTTAGACCACATGTTCAGGTGTTTCTTCTGTACTTCTTGGATGAAGAAAGTCCTTTTTCATAACTGGCTGCACAAATAAATGTCCTTTTTATATTTTAATTTGCAAAATATTGAGCTTTTAATGGGTTCAACAGAAAATAATTGGACAGGTAATTAGTAGTATTTAAACAGACAGATAAAGTAAGATAGTATGGGATAGCCTTTCCCATTTCCTTAAATGTTTAAGTCTTGTGGGTAAACTTGGAGACAGACAGGAGAATATATGTTGTTCTACTCAATGGTAAGTTCTTCAAACAGTTGACAAGTAGTTGGAAAATGTTTCCCCATCAGTTTGTGTTTAATATGACCAAAGGTTCTGTTCAAATCTAGGGTTCCACTCTGGACTCATGAGCCTGTTGTATTTCTCACCAGATCTTCGAATGCACTTCTCCGGACCTCCATGTAACTCAAATCAGCTCTGCTGAACCACTGTCAATCATTCATTCATTCATCGTCTTACCCGCTTATCCTCGTCAGGGTTAGTCAGGAGAGCCAGGGCCTAGCCGGCAACAAGGCGCAAGGCAGGAACAACCCCATCCATCGTAGACACACACACACGCTCACATTCTAAGGGGCACTTTGGAAACACCAATTAACCTAACACGTCTTTGGGATGTGGGAGGAAACTGGAGTACCCAGAAAAAAAAACCACACGAACACAGGGAGAACATGCAAACTCCACACATGCCAGGGTCGAGATCGAACTGGGGATCTCGGAGCTCTGAGGTGACAGTGCTAACCACTGCACCACCTTGCTGCCCCACTCTCAATCAAGCTTTCCATATTCTCCCAGAAACTTCATTTTGTCCTTTAAGTTATTCTTAAACACATCTAAAGAAACCTGCCTTAGACAACCTTTTGGTTACTGCTCTTGTTGGAAGAGTACTAATTTTCGCTGCTTAAAGAGGCCCTTCTTTCTGTCTGGCAATATTCTCTTAATAACTGATCGTGAAATAGGGATTTGCTATGCCTTTATGGTCTTTTCAGGGTAAATTTCCGAATAGCCGTAGTTGGCCTGCCAAAGATCAGCTGCCTGACTTCTGACAGCAACCCAAGCATGACGGTTTTTTGGAGGGTAAGATTTTCTCACTAGTTTACCTTGGAACTCATAAGATTGCATATTGTAGGTCTTTACCTGTGGATATTTGTCAAGTCAAGTCAAGTCAAGTCAGATTTATTTATATAGCGCTTTTTACAATGGAGCATTGTCTCAAAGCAACTTTACAGGTTTAGATTATCTCCTAATAACTACGTCCAATCTCAAATGCCTGCTTCTATGTAAGAGCTCATCAGGCTTGTGATGGGCTGTATGAGGTGTGGCAGATTACCAATAAATGACTGAAGGGATGGAGTAAAACAAGATATTTTGGAAGATTTAACACCCACACATGTTTGAGTTTTATGTCAAACAACATCTTACATTATTTATACTTGTGTAAAAGAAGTGAAGTGAATTTTCCGGCTTCCAGCTGAAAGCTGACACTGACATTAGGGAATACCATTGCCATGAAGGAATGCGCAGCAGTTGTTTAGGTAGGTGGTACGTGTCGAAGTAACATCCACATTAATAGCAGGACAAGGTTTCCCAGTGCTATTCACGTCACCTGTCAGTGTTTTTAATGTTATGACTGACCATGTGTTAACATGCTTAATCCTTAATTACAGGCAATGGCAATGAAGTACTGTTACCCCTGGCAGTCACACCCATGAACAATGATCAAGTTTTAATCTAAATATCAGCAACTATTAATAGATGATCTAGACATTGCATCCGTGGTTGTTAATCGACTCTGTGCTCTTATAACAAAAACTAACTACATTTTCTCTTTTCTCTCCGAGCTTGTGTTCCGGTTCCTGTTCCACACACTAAGATGTTCCTCCACTTCAACTCCACTCAAGTTATCAGCTCCCCAATCCCTCCTCCAGGTGGCTGGGAATGACATGCCAAAGTATTTAATGCTGAGGATTCAAGACCTTAAAGTGACTGTCTGTAGCAGACTAAATAATGAATAAACTTTTCACATTATTTTATTCAACAGTTTATTCATCTGTTACTATTTACTTAGTCTCTGTTTTCCATCCATAGACACTCACTTGACTATATAAATTGGTTTCATTATTACATTTATCATCTGAGCCACCGAAGGAGGATGGGTCCCTTTTTGAGTCTTGGTCCTCTCGAGGTTTCTTCCTTGCCACGGTCACCCTAGGTTTGCTCAGTCTGGGAATGGTCCTATATATTAGAAGACGATCTAAAATTGTAAAGCTACTTTGAGACAATCCTCCATTATTAAGAAAAAAAGCACTATATAAAGAAATCGGACTTGATTTTTTCATAAATTCGAATGACCTGAATAATTTCTTATTGAAAATATATTTGTCGCTCTAAACACAAAGCGTGTCAGGTGAAAACGACATCGTCTTATTTCAGTAGACATTTTATTCTATAAATTTAAGAATAGAACATTTTTAGCTGCCTGTATCAGATGGGGACAATTGTCATAATGGTACAGAACCAGAATGATGATTATAGCTAATAAGATTTCAAATTAGTTCATGCTTGTCACAAGAAGAGTATGTCATGCATCATTTTTAAAATATACTTGTAAGACAGCTACCCAACACATTCCAGAGTTTACAATGTATAACATGTTGCAATAAGCCAACAATGGAAAGGTCTTAAATGATACAAGTATTAAGTAAACAACAAAGTAGTTGGAATACATCTTGTATTGCAAATGGTAGTGAGACATGACTCTCATATGTGCTTGGTAGTTTCAAAGACATCAACACTGTCACGTGGTATGACATCATTGTCAGACAATTTCGAGTAAAATGCAACATTTATTTATAATGATATTGATTTTTTTTACACTTTGAAAACATCTGTGGTTTCAGAAGACTAAAAATCACTACATTTAAAACTTCATAGAACTTCACCACATTAAATCCTGTGGAAGCTTTGAATCTTAAAAAAGCTCTGAATCCGAAAAGGTCTCTGATTAACTCCTTGAAACAAATATCCAGAACATCAAATTTAAAGAAAACATTGACATCGTAAAAAGTCACATTTAGACCTGTTGGGATTCCCTTATTTTAAAATGGAGGCAGAAACCTAGGAAATCTGCCCATCCAAAGAGATGGCAAATATGCAAGGAAAGGCATTTTCATGTTGTCATCACCGATACATTTCATTTCCACCAAGCATCCTTCACTAAGAGAATGATTCAGTGCTAATAACCTTTCTCTTAGCCATTTCCTAATATCACCATGAACAAAGGGCAGACCTCAAAGTCCACCTGTACAATCATTCAAGTAGATCCCAGAACATCTCACCCGACCGCTCGACAGGTATTCTTAGGTTTAAAAACAAAGCTACCATTTTAAGTGCACTCAGGATTATACTATTTATAAAAATAACTGTAATAATATTATAATTGCAGTAATTACAATAGTAGTAATTATCTCAAAGCAAATCTACACAATCCTCATTTACAAATATTCCCATACCACCAGGCTCCACCCCCTGAGAGAAACATTACTGGTTCAAGTTCCCTTCTATAGCAACGGCAAAACATCTTTAGTTGATTATTTAAATAACAATTACATGTATGGTATGGGAGGGGGAAATAATTAAAAAAATAATAATCACATCAATGCCAGTAAACATAAGTACGTCTACAGACTGAACTTCATTCTAATGTAACATTCAAGGTATTTACAGGTTTTCATTTTTTTAAAATTCTTCTTCACCGCTTTGTCTCAGTGTTCTCCACCTATGACAGATACACACCACATAACCAATGTAAGTTAAATAAAAATGTTACAGTGCCTGTGGAAAATTTGAGCTATTACTGTGCATGCATTTTACCTTAAGATGCAGCAAGACACTGTCGGCATTTGTAGAGTTTGGAATTGTGTGTCCGTATGTGATTTCTCACATTTTTCTGTCTAAAAAATGTCTTACTGCACAGCTGGAAGAAGACAGAGAAAGAGAGTCAGGTGTTTTAAGAGAAAGATGAGGACAAATAAGAAATTCAAACAATTAAAAAGATAAAACAAATCAAACATACAGTGGTACCCTGTTGTCGACCAGCTTGGAGCTCGTCGAATTCGGTTCTCGACGTAATTTGACTAGAAAAATGTGTCTCAGTTCTTGTCGTTTGCTCGGTACCCTCACTTAAACTTGTATGTGTCGAGCCAGGTGAGTCATTTCAGCCGAAACTTGATTCATGATTCGCAATTCAGTACACAGTAACTCAGATTCACAAGAACCCTGGCTCAGTAAGGACCTCTGCTGCGTTTATCGTGTATTTCCTTTATTTTTTCCTTTTCAGTACTGTGTTCACAGTGCAAATACAGAGGTGTTTGAAAGTTTGTGAACCCTTTAGAATTTTCTATATTTCTGCATAAATATGACCTAAAACATCATCAGATTTTCACACAAATCCTAAAAGTAGATACAGAGAACCCAGTTAAACAAATGAGACAAAAATATTATAACCGGAAAATGATCCAACATTACATATTAGTGAGCGGCAAAAGTATGTGTAACCTCTAGGATTAGCAGTTAATTTGAAGGTGAAATTAGAGTCAGGTGTTTTCAATCAATGGGATGACAATCAGGTGTGAGTGGGTACCCTGTTTTATTTAAAGAACAGGGACCTATCAAAGTCTGCTCTTCACAACACACATTTGTGGAAGTGTATCATGGCATGAACAAAAGATTTCTGAGGACCTCAGACAAAGAGTTGTTGATGCTCATCAGGCTGGAAAATGTTACAAAACCATCTCTAAAGAGTTTGGACTCCACCAACCCACAGTCAGACAGATTGAGTACAAATGGAGGAAATTCAAGACCATTGTTACCCTCCCCAGGAGTGGTCGATCAACAAAGATCACTCCAAGAGCAAGGCATGTAATAGCTGGCGAGGTCACAAATGACCCCAGGGTAACCTCTAAGCAACTGAACCTCTCTCACATTGGCTAATGTTAATGTTCATGAGTCCACCATCAGAAGAACACTGAATAACAATGGTGTGCATGGCAGGGTTGCAAGGAGAAAGCCACTGCTCTCCAAAAAGAACATTTCTGCTCGTCTGCAGTTTGCTAAAGATCACGTGGACAAGCCAGAAGGCTATTGGAAGAATGTTTTGTTGACAGATGAGACCAAAATAGAACTTTTTGGTTTAAAAGAAAAGCGTTATGTTTGAAGAAAGGCAAACACTGCATTCCAGCATAAGAACCTTATCCCATCTGTGAAACATGGTGGTGGTAGTATCATGGTTTGGGCCTGTTTTGCTGCATCTGGGTCATTCTAAAGGAAAATGTCAAGACATCTGTCCATGAACTGAATCTCAAGAGAAGGTGGGTCATGCAGCAAGACAACAACCCTAAGCACACAAGTCATTCTACCAAAGAATGGTTAAAGAAGTACAGAAAATCCTAAAGGGTTCATAAACTTCATGAATATTGATTGACTTTGCATTAACTACACTTGGTGTCACAATATTCTCTTCCAAGAAGAGACAAGAAAAACACTGCTTAACACTACACTCACCATGTCGACTTGAACTACGCATACCTAGAAGTGCCAAGTGCTGGTCATTTGATCTCTGTGACTTCCTACTAGTAGCGTTGCACTGGATTTACCTACTTAAAGGCTTAATGGAAGTGTTTAAAAGGTGATTTTGCATTGCTTGTTCTGGAAATTAGAGTTTCTTCAAGTGGTTTAATTCCCTCTAGGTTGTGTGCAGCCAGCAACGACTGTTTATATTCCATCGTGCACGTTTATATTTTGGATCGACAGTGTGTGTGATTGTTGTGCTTCTAACTGAATAACCAGTGTTGTGTATTTCCTGGAAAGAGGTGATACATAAAAACACTTTGAGACTATGGTAGCGTCCGGTCAACAGCCTCTTTCACATTACGCAATGTGGTCAATCAATAATAAAACCACTTGGCTTATATTGTGTAGGTCCCCTGTAGTGCATGACCCATTGAGGCATGGACTCCACATGACCTTTGAAGGTATCCAGTGGTATGTCACAAAGACTTTAGCAACAGTCCTGTCAGTGACATGGGACCTCCACCGATCAGATTTGTTTGTACAGCACAATTTACAGATACTTGTTCTGATTGAGATCTGGGGAATTGAGATCAAGTCAGCACTTGTTTGCTCTTTCTGAACTCGTTCATGTTCCTCAAGCCTTTTCTGAACACGTTTTGCAGTGTGGCAGGGTGCAATTTCATGCTGAATGAGGACACTGCAATAAGGGAATGTCATTGCCATGGAGTACTTGGAAGTACACATGGTGTACTTGTTCTGTAACACGGATTAGGTAAGTAATGTGTGTCAAAGTAACATCCTAATAAATTCCAGCACAAGGTTTCCCAGCAGGACATTTGGCCAGAGCATCACACTGCCAATGCTATTCAGCTGGCTGATCAGTGCATGTCAAAACTCAGACTAATAAACTGATCTAACTTTGAATTCTGTCATGATGTCTCATTCTCATGATTGCCACCTAGTAAATTTGGTTTTAACAGCAGCTTCTAAATATTCAGTAGCAAATAAGTTAGTTCTAGTTTACTTTATAAATAATAAACAGCAGAGAACATTTGTCCTTTTTATGAAGGCACGTGCACTTGAACAAACACTTGCCGGCTAGTTCATTTAAGTATCTATGATTTCTGCAATGGGAACACAATACACACTAGTAAACTGAGGTAAACATGATTTTATAATATAACGTTTCAAAACCCACACTGATAAATTTAACTAAGATATCACAATAGTTACTACTAGACAATTTGAAACACTACTAGAAATATTTGAAAGCTGAACAAGTGTCTGTATTCCAGCTAGTAAATTTAAGTAATTATGATTCAAACATCATGTGTCAATGGCCACTCTGTAAATTAAATTTATTTCAGTTTACATTATTGATAGTAAACTGCCATAACTGAGAGCTGTGTTATGACATCGCATCTAATTAGCCACTAAGTAATTAGGGCTACGTTCACACATCAGGCAAAGTAGCCCAAATCCTATTTTATCACCAAATCCAATTGTTTTTTTTTTTATCTGTTCACACCATCTTTTCAATGACACCTATGTCCGACATGTCTGAACAGTTCATGCTTCTAAACTAAAGCACAGGTCCTTAAGAGCAATAGTTTGCATGAACCACTCATTTAGAGGTAAACAATCAAAATGGAATCAATACAAATTCATACATAAAGCACACCAAGTTATAAGGCGCGATATCAATGATCAACTTCTAATGGGTCTATGTTCATACATAAAGTGCACCGGGTTATAAGGCGCATGAAATGAAACAAAACTCTTAAGTTCCCTCGGAAACTCAGTTTGGTCTTCTTTAACTGACGCAGGGCGTCTTCTTGCTTCCTCCACTTCCGTACCATTGATTCGTTAATGTTGAATAATGTCGCAGCTGCTCTATGTCCATGTTGTACTGCGTGACTGATAGCGTTGTGTTTGAAATCCGCTTCGAAAATGAATGAATGCACACACCGTAACGGTGAAACACATACCGTATTACTCCGCTATGCTCTTGACTACGGTTGCCGTAAGCTTCGTAACTTACCAAGGCCGTGCTAAAACATTGACAGATTTATGAGCTCCGTACCATCTACAATCGGTTCTAGGTCAGAAAGAACAACCAGAATTAATTCATACATTAGACGCACCGCATTTTAAGGCGCACTGTCGATTTTTGAGAAAGTTAAAGGATTTTAAGTGCGCCTTATGGTCCGAAAAATACGGTAACAGGCACTTCTTTAATGGTCATGTTAAACAGGACACAATTTGGCCATGTCCACCTCTAGGTTTGAGTTCTTGGTCACTTTAAACTTAGCATTTAATTGTCCTTTGACGCTACAGCCTAAGATTTTTTTTGTTTATGATGTCATGCTGGTCACTATTACACTTAAGCAATTAGTGCTTCCTATGCCATGTCAGTGCCTTACAGGCCATTTAAATACAGAATTGTTTATAACATCACAATGCTACACAAACTGGCATAAATAACAGAAAAAAAATCTTAATGCCCACAAGTAAACTTGAGTAACTATGATGGCTGTTTTATGATGAGCATTCTGAAAGTGTGGACTCTGTTATTGATGTCACAATGCCCAATCATAAACTGTCATAACCGAGAGCTATATTATGACACTTCATGTCACTAGCAATTTAAAGTAACTATGATTCCTATATTACAATGTTTCAGTTCCCAGATGAAAAGGAAAGTAATTATGCTTCCTGTTTATGTCGACACAATGGCTATGTTCACTGCAACTGACTGATCTTCCTCGCATTTCAAAGTTCTCCACAACAAGAACGCAAGGTTGTTACTCAGCATTAGATGCAGCTATGGCACTGATGGCAAGCATATAGCCAAACACATGCTTTACAATGCTTGAAAAAGCAGCCAAACCAACTGCCATAAGGAAATGGAAATACAAAATGGCAAGATTACATTACAGGCAAACTGTGCAAAGAACTGCTATGCATAGAATCACTTCCTTCAGACAATATTCTGCTGACAGGTTTGCAATCGAAACGGTTCCAAATCAAATGAGTTCGAGTGGGTTGCTACTGACAGACTAGCATCAGCAAATAGCTGTTACTGCCAGACTGTATTTATGGAAGGAGCCCATCATTGACTGAGATGAGAAACTGACTTGATCTCTGACTCAATTGGCTCTTATAATGCAGGGCAGTGATGGAATCAGTGAATATTTTGGCCATGAATGAGTTTCTCTTGATTTTCAACCAGTGGGTACACATTCAAATCAGCAGATTAATCAGCCTTGAACAAGATTTGCTCTTCACATGTTCAGCAGAAGTGTGTGTGTTCACCATATTGCCTTTATGCAAAGGTCATCGTGCAGGGTATCACTACAGGTATGAGTCATTTAACATCCATCCAATCAATGTCAGGTAAAAATCTGCCTTTTAACGGCAGACATTGGGGCAGTAAACAGCAGGTCACCTCAACAGCCAATCAGCTCTGCAGATCCATGAAAAGAGGCGGGAGTTAGAATTTAAGAGCAGGAGTCCATCATTCACTTGAAAGCTCACTACCTTACCGGTCGCGTGCTCGCTTGTTCTTTAGCTTATGAATGAACTACAGATATTGTCTAAATAGATTGATGTGTTTACAGACTATTTTGTGCAAGTTACTGTTTTTTTATGACTTTGTTACTTATTTGTAATAAGCTGTAAATGATGTTTTATGTGGCTGTCCTGTTGTAACTAGTACTCCTTTGTTTGTCCCTCCATTCTCTCCAACCTATAACTACAGTGGGGCAAAAAAGCATTTAGTCAGCCACTGATTGTGCAAGTTCTCCAACTTAGAAAGATGAGAGAAGTCTGTAATTTTCATCATAGGTACACTTCAACTATGAGACACAAAATGAGAAAAAAAAAATCCATGAAATCACATTGTAGGATTATTAAAGAATCTAATTGTAAATTATGGAGGAAAATAAGCATTTGGTCAATAACAGAAGTTCAGCTCAATACTTTGTAACATAACCTTTGTTGACAATGACAAAGGTCAAACGTTTCCTGCAAGTCTTCACCAGGTTGGCACACACTGTAGCTGGTATTTTAACTCATTCCTCCATGCAGATCTCCTCTAGAGCCGTGATGTTTTGGGACTGTTGCTGGGCAACACTGACTTTCATCTCCCTCCACAAATTTTCTATGGTGTTGAGGTCTGGAGACTGGCTAGGCCACTCCAGGACCTTGAAATGCTTTTTACAGAGCCACTCCTTCGTTGCCCGAGCGGTGTGTTTCAGATCATTGTCATGCTGGAATACCCAGCTACATTCCATCTTCAATGCTATTTTGATTTCATCTGACCACATATTCTGCCAATCCTCTTCTGGATCATCCATATGCTCTCTGGCAAACTTCAGACGGGCCTGGACATGTACTGGCTTAAGCAGGGGGACACGCCTGGCACTGCAGGATCTGAGTCCCTCTCGGCGTAGTGTGTTACTGATGGTAGCCTTTGTTACTTTGGTCCCAGCTCTCTGCAGGTCATTCATCAGGTCCGTCAGTGTAGTTCTGGGATTTTTGCTCATTGTTCTCATGATCATTTTGACCCCACAGAATGAGATCTTGCGTGGGGCCCCAGATCGAGGGAGATTATCAATGGTCTTGTATGTCTTCCATTTTCTTACAATT
>JAJAGP010000064.1:0-129375 GCA_025084515.1 Ancistrus triradiatus | reverse complement strand
GACAGCTCTTTGGTCTTGGCCATGGTTGAGTTTGGAGTCTGACTGTTTGAGGCTGTGGACAGGTGTCTTTTATACAGATAACGAGGTCAAACAGGTGCCATTAATACAGGTAACGAGTGGAGGACAGAAGAGCTTCTTAAAGAAGTTGTTACAGGTCTGTAAGAGCAAGAAATCTTGCTTGTTTGTGGGTGACCAAATACTTATTTTCCACCATGATTTACAATTAAATTCTTTAAAAACTCTACAATGTGATTTCCTGGATTTTTTTCTCATTTTGTCTCTCATAGTTGAAGTGTACCTATGACGAAAATAACAGACCTCTCTCATCTTTCTAAGTAGGAGAACTTGCACAATCAGTGGCTGACTAAATACTTTTTTGCCCCACTGTATATAAACTGGTCCACTCTTGAGTCCGTTTCATCTGCCGTCTATTCATAATACTGTCTATCAATGCATTTTTGCTTCTGTCAAACAAAATATCAGGTCCATCACCATCTTAACTGTTACAACTTTAAACTTTAATCAAAAATGTGGCATCAGGGATGCTGCATAGATAATGGCATTCCACTCGTGTTTTCAGCAGCATCTCAGATACATTTACAAATAATTTGCATGCAATTTTCCTATATATTGTATTTACATTACAGTAGCCTAAAAAGTTTGTGCGATTATGGTAATGTCTGATTAAAGGTCATTTCAGTCAACGTCCTGTTTCACAGAACATAATGCGGACGTTAAATGGCATATACCTGTACTGTCAAATTTGTTATCCACGGTCACGTTTAAAATTGAGAGTAGACTGTACATATCTGTTATGACTGACAAAGCAAATGAACTATGAAAGATTTGTTGTTGACAGAATTTTTAGACATCCATGAATTGTGTAATAGAATGAACTTCATGTTCAGCCATTCAAAGTTGAATCTGTGATGCTTTGGTTTTTTAATTAAATAGCTTAATTCTGATTCAGTGGTTCACTTATTAAATCAGTGAATCTTTGGTCATGAGCAACATTTCCTCTTTCATTTAATCAATTACCAAGTAAATGTTTGTTAATTTGAAATTACACTATGGACGTACATTTACTACTTTTAATACCCACTTAAATCAGGGACGCCGGGAGCCAGGGTCTCACCAGCAGCACAGGGCACAAGCAATGAACCAACCCTAAACAGGGCGTCAATCCATCGCAGGGCACAAAGACATGTGCGCACACACGCACTGGGACACTCGGAGAAACAAACTAACTTCATGCACATCCTTGGAATGTAGGAGGAAATTGGAGTACCCACACAGACACCAGGAGTAGAGGCAAACTCCACACAGGTCGAAACCGGGCTGGGGATCACACCAGGGAGCTCTGCAGCTGTGAGGTGACATTGCTACCCACTGTGCCACCATGCCACACAGTGCCCAGTGACCACTGGAGAACAAAGCATAGGGGACTAACAAAGTATGTAGAGAAACATAAAACTAAAGTGCGTCTATATGGCGATAAAATGGACTATGAGTATATAAACAAGGTGTGCCTAACAAAGTGGCCGATGAGTGTCATTTCAATGAGACAAACAATACCAACGCTACAGTACATGTCCATGCCTAAAGCATTTTCAGTGGTGCCATTTTTATTCAAAACTCTTAATGACAAAAGGAACAGCTCATACTTAGAGTCTGCTTAAAAAGTAAATAAAGGTACAAAAATAAACAATAAACACTCTCTTGTCATTAAAAACTGATGAAAAGGTTCTATTTAATGAGCGGTTCCATGTCATTGAACAGAATGTTTCTGGTGTACATGTTTAATCAGGACCAAAGTAAGATCTGAATTAGAGCTTCCAAGCATTTAGACACTACTTTATCTACCTTCTTACAGAACTCACCCAAGATTTTAATTTGATCACCTCGTACAGTCTGACCTGTAATAACCTTGCAAGAGCGAACTCTCAGTCCAACACCGGCTTTATCCTCCTGTATCATTGCTGTGTTAATACGGAGTGTATTTAGGACTAAATGAGGTTTGTTATTCAGTTATTTAAGTAATGTTACAGTGCATGTTACATTCTGACAGTTTGTTGACTTGATGCTATTTTTCGTAGCTCTATTATTGCTCGCACATAACTTAAACGTTTTCTCATTGACTACATTTACAGTAACGTCATATTGCTTAGTACAACAGACTTAACGGAGATAAAAATGTGAACTACAGATCCTGGAGGTGCTTTGGATATTCAGCATTCTTGCTTTAATCTGTGCGTTTCTCTGTGCTCTGGATTTGGATACACTTTAATGAACGACAAAGTCGCTCCCTGTGCTCATGAATATTCGTTAAAATGGTCCATATTACTGTTTAATGTGGGCTACAAACATGTTCTGCAAGCTTGTGGCTTATGGAGTTTGGTAAAACTGCATGAGTTGCAAGTCGCCATGGAAAAGGGTGTCTCTCAAGATTAAATGTAAAATTGTGTCTCTCAACAAATCCAGTAATTTGTGACAAGAATGTAACCAGAATGACTTTGGGATAATATGTAGTTACACTATATTGCTAAATCATTGAATTCAAGTGTTCCAATCACTTCCATGGCCACAGGTGTATAAAAACAAGCACCTAGGCATGCAGACTGCTTCTACAAACATTTGTGAAAGAACAGGTTGCTCTCAGAAGCTCAGTGAATTCCAGCGTGGTATCGTGATAGGATTCCACCTGTGCAACAAGTCCAGTCGTGAAATTTCTTCACTACTAAATACTCCAGAGTCGACTATTATAACGTGGAAGCGAATGGGAACGACAGTAATTCAGCCACGAAGTGGTAGGCCACAAAATGACAGAGCGGGGTCAGCGGATGCTGAGGCACATAGTGCACAGAGGTTGCCAACTTTCTGCAGCCAATCACTGCAGATCTCCAAACTTCACGTGGCCTTCAGATTAGCTCAAGAATAGTGCGTAGAGAACTTCATGGAATGGGTTTCCAGGGCCGAGCAGCTGCATCCAAGCCTTACATCACCAAGCGCTACAAGCACAAAGTGGTGGATGCAGTGGTGTAAAGTGTAGACATGTTCTCTGGAGTGACGCATCATGCTTCAGGATACAAAGAGATTTCAGAGAATTTCATGCTCCCAACTTTGTGGGAACAGTTTGGGGATGGCCCTTTTGGGATGAATTACAGCAGAGACTGTGAGCCAGGCCTTCTCGTCCAACATCATCGTCTGATCTCACAAATGTGCTTTTGGAAGAATAGGCAAAAATTCAAACAAACACACTCCCCTAAACCTTGTGGAAAGCCTTCCCAGAAGAGTTGAACTGTTATAGCTGCAAAGGGTGGGCCAGCATCATATTAAACCCTATGGATTAAGAATGGGATGTCACTCAAGTTTATATGCGTGTGAAGGCAGAGAAGCAAATATTTTTGGCAATATAGTGTATTTCTGTTACAGATTTTTACAGCCGGTTTATTAGAGAGCCATGTACTGTGTCTACAAATCACTAAGAAATAGGTCAGAACGTCAGGTGGATGCAATTATACAGAGATTGTCTACACAGAGCACTCCCTCTGACAACCCACTGACTGGAAAAAATGCCATTTTTCATCCCCACTCCACTGTAGAATAAAATGTACACTTACTGGGCATGGCCAGTGCTTGCCCTCAATGTGCCTGATGCAGTGCATGATGAGGCCATCACAGTCCTTGTAGGATGCTCCACACTGCAGGCATGCATGGACTCCACCAGAGGACTGACCATGAGGTCCCTTTGGCTGTTTGTGGCGTGACCGCCGGATGGACTCCAACATAACAGTACGTCGACTGCTCACAGGATACAACTTGTTTACATTCTGCAGAGGAAAAAAAAAAGAAAGTGATAGTTTGCATTTTATCAACTGAAATTCTGACTCCAATTCTGCTCATCAATTCCAAGTCCTGATTCCAAAATGGTGAAAAAAAGGAAAACATTTTTACATTAAGTTTTCACTTTCCGTTTAAACCTAGAAGTCAAAACCTTAATGTGGTTTTAATGCACTAAATCAGTGACCTAGAAACACCACTTCTCTCAATTACTACTGGTCCTAAGCACCTTCTCTACTGCTGAAATGACGATCATGTGGTCTAGAGGGAAAGTAATCATTTCTATATTAAGCTTTTTTACTTATAATGAGTTTAAATGGGGAAAAAAGAAGCTCATCGTGAAAATGATCGCTTTCCTTTTAGATCACAGGTTCATCACTTCAGCAGTAGTGTGCTTATGACCAGTAGTAACTGAGAAGTTTGGTCAATGGTTTAGGACATTAAACTACGTTAAGCTTTGTTCATGTTAAGTATTTTAGATTCTCCATAGTCTGTCAAAGTTTTGCCATGTTGGAGGTGTAACATCCTTTACAACAGATCAACTTTCCACACATACTGCATTTAGCCTTTTAGTTTTCTCACAAAGTGGAGCCAAACCTTTCAGCGCTTCTGAGCGTATCAAAACAAAACTACGTGAATACATTAAGCACCGGTCCTGGAAGACAGTTGCCTGCTTAGAGACGTATTTTTGCACTACCCGTGGTAGTCTATTTGAAGCATAAAATTAGTTAGTAGGAACCGGTTCCAAACCAGTCTCAACAAACTGTTACCCATGACTGAATTAGTAATACTTTTACCTTTGCCTTCGGTGGTTCTTTCTTAACTTTGCAGATTAGTTTGCTGACTGGGCGCGGTGTTGAGGTTTTGATTGCTTTCGTATGCTGGGATAATGTTGTGCTCTCCTCTTCTTTCTTCACTCGGACAAGCATCCTTTGAGAAGATGAAGTCGACCTGTTACCAAGCCCAGCCCAGTGAGGACCATTGAGGCCAGATCCATCTGACGTGAGTCTTGCTTTAATCCGATCTCTTCTGACAATGCCAGGTGATGTGTTGCTATGGGAAGCACTGCTGTGGGAGACAGAACGTGTCAAGTAGATGTCCACACTCTCCTCATCCCTCTTGATACCACCTGGTGGTCGGCAGAGGCCAAATAGAAATCCTTGGTCTAGCAGTTTCACGGGCGGTTTGCTCTGCCGTTTACCCAGGTCTGAGGCATCACTTGTTAAGAAGGTCTGGGTTAGGGGTAGAGGGTCTGCTGGCTCTTCCTTTATAGTCCTATACAAAGGATTGTCATGGTAGTGCTGGTGGTTGGTTCTGGAAACGTTCCAACTTGAAGCCTGAAGATCTACCACTTTCTCTTCCGTTCTCTTTCCTTGTGCCGTGTTCTTTTTGCTCTTTTTGACCTGATTTCCACTATCCATACCATTTGGTTCTGATTGCGGTAGAACTGTTACTTGGTTAGAACTGGTCTTCCCCTGAGCCGACACGTTTTTCTTTGTACCTTTGTGTTTATCTGTAGTCACACGTCCAATGTTGTAGCGCAGTGTGCGTTTTGACCCTGTCGTAGTGGTTCTTAGTGATCGATCCACTGGTGGCCCACACTTCGAGCCTGGTAGTCTGGCTCTGCGAGGAGCCACCATTGGCAAATGGCAGCGACGGGTACCACTAAGGGCAGGCTGCGAAATGGCATACTCTCTGGGTTCTGGTTTTGTCCTTAGTGTAGCTTTCTTTGGAGAGGTTCCTTGCATGGTGAGCCTTTTTTGGCTGGCAGGTTGAGCTGGCAGTTGGCTTGGTTGCCTAGAATGGCTTCTTAACGGACGAGTTCCTCTAGAGTCTGTCTGCAATGACTGACTGCGTGTGGTCCGTACACCTATACACTCCATTTGCCCAACTGTCTCGCTTTTCCTCTTTGATCTCCTGTCCATGCCGACTTGAGGTTCCACTTTTACCACTTTGTTCAGAAGATCCATTCTGGTCATGTCACAGAGGGACAGAGAGGAGCTGACTCCCACAAAGCATCCCAGATCAGCAGCATAGCCACTCTGATTTTTTGTACATGGCTTGCGGCGAGTTGTGAGACAGTAGTCACTCACTTTCAGCTTTCTAAGTCGCTTCTTTTGTCCCCAGCCTGCCCGCTCCTCTGGGTCAGGCACTAGAGACTTCCTCTGTAAGCCAAGGAAACTTAGTAGCCGATATTTTTCCTGAGCACGAGGACTCTGCACTTCATCCTGTGGAATTACACTGCTCACTTCTTCCTCCTCCCTCTCCTGCTTTACTTTTACTGGCATTACTGGGCTTGACAAAGATCTAGACTGCAACACTGAGAAATCAGGCTTTACTCTGTAGGGTCTGTGACAAGAGGAGGACTTCCTCTTCCTTTTGGAAGATAGGTCAATTTTGGGCAGGAGTCTACGCAAGGCAAGTGCAGCTCCTGGGGAGGAGCGAAGCAGGCGGCGTGATGGAGAGGAGGAGCGTGTGGAAGTAGAGGGCGATGAGATTACTGGTGGGGTGGGCCGAGGGGACAGTTTCCTTTTGCTCGATGGAGATTTGAAGTCCATAAGTTTCATCCTGCGGGTTGGACTGCAGGGAAAGCCGTTATCCTCAACTTGCAGACTGGAAAGGGCCTGGCTTTGGCACTGGAAAGGTAATGTTTGAGCAGAACATTCCGTGTCTGATTCATCTGTGCCTTCAACTGTGTGCACTCTGCTCTGAATGGTGCTGTTCCTGGAAGACCCTGAGGCTCCCTCTTTTTCCTTCTCCCTCCACCTCTTAAAACCCACTGTCTTTGCTGAAGGGGAATGTTGTTCTCTCCAGCTGTTCATGGAAGAGGACCCAGGTGTTCCAGAAGAGACTCTAATTGGCTTTTGCACAGCCACCTGTTCGCTCTGAATAGCAGAACAGGCCTCCAGAGCTGGCCACATGCGAAGGTGGCGAGCCATTGCAGCTACCTCCATCAGCGTACTCAAGTTTAAAGTCAGGGTAGAGGTATAGGAAAACTCAAGCAAAGCTAGCAAGCTCTCCTCATTGAAACCTAAACCACAGAAACAACACATGATTACTAAGTAAAACATTTTCGCTCACCAATACATACCACAGCTACAATAATATGCAGCATAATAACTACAAATAAAGTTACTGTATACACCAAGATTACTTTCACAATCAGTCTGTGTGCATATTGCACACATGTTCCAAGACATGTTGAGGGGGGGAAAAAAGTCATCTGAGGTCCATACTACACATTTCTAAAAATAAAACAAAACTTTGAGGACAGATACGCCAGAGATTACCAACACAACCAAGACCAAAAGTTCACAAGAACATTAAGGAGCAAAACTAACTAGCTACTTATTACCATTCCAAACTCAGTCCATACTTTGTCCAATGGTGGACAAAATACAAAACTCTTGTATTTGAAAGACAGGACAGATGTTGCTAGTAAAATATTACTCCAGTAAAATTTGCTTCCACTTGAGTACAAGTGCAAAAGGACTTGGGTTTTAAGGTTTTCAAACATACTTAAGTAATAAAAGTACTGTTACACAATACTGTCTTTGTAATATTGTCATAAAGTCATTTATTATTTTATCGTTTGTTCTAAACTACCCACCTTAAAAGTTAGTAGTGGTCATGAATAGTAAACCTCTTCCATTGAGGGTGTTTACATACACTTAATAATGAGATCATAATCAAATTTCTGCAGGTGCATGATTTTTCAATTGGTCTTGTAAACAGCACACTCAGATCTAGAAATCAAGATTAAGAAATCCAATACAGACAGCTGGAGTTTAACTCAGTAAATACTAGAGATGCAACAACTGCAATGTTCTTGTCTGATTCCGTTTGTTTTTAAACATGATCGTCCGATCCCGATTTTGGCTGATTCTGATCGTCTTTCTGTCTAAAAATTATAAATGACATCAAACAGAAACAGTTTTGTTCAACCTTTTTTTGTCTTGTGCCTGGCTCTGTGTTCTCACTAGCTTTAGCTTTAACCTCTTACCCTTTGTTAATTTTGTCAAATTCCACATATTCATCCGGGTGATGCGGTTTTAAATGTCTTAATAAATTCGTTATTCCGACCTTTTAAGAGGTCCCTCCATGGCCCATTTCCCCATCCATGTATTGCAAACAGCACGCTCTGATGAGCCACCATGCTGAAGATGTTGTGTCCGAAATAGATGCCTACACCCTCATTAGGAACCCTACCACCTCTTTAGTACTGCGTTATTTAGGGAGACTATTTGGTTGAACAAGTACCACTCAAATCACAACCGAAAACTAATGCTTACTCATCACTAACATATGTCAGCAGCAGTCTCAAACACACCGCTAGCGGCTGAGCCACGTTTAGAGCTCTGAAAGCTACACAGGTACTCAGCTTTGAATGAAAAATTAGTAAAAGCACTGTGCTGCTCATGTGTGGCTGTGTGTGCCGCTGTCGCCATGGTGCACTGCACAAGTTAAACTCAGGAGGGTGGCAGGATTGCACATGTGGTTATCACAGTCGCCTCATCTCTAGTGTCCCCTGTTCTATCCTGACCTCAAGACTCCACTGGTGTGAAGTTTGCAGGTCCTCCATGTGGGTTTTCTCTGGTTTCCTCCCACATTGCAAATACATGCATTAGGTTAATTCGTTACTCTAAATGTCAGATACTGCGACACACCGGTTGGAATTTACTCTGGTCGCATGTACATGGAAATTGGATGCTGCATCCACGCAGAATAAACATTAGGAAAGAAGAATAATCGGATTTTCAGCACACATACATTTACTGTAATTTCAATCAGTTTTCTCAGCCTGCAAATGCACGCAAACATAACGGCATAGAGTGCAGAACTGTCCCAGAAGCGCCTAGCAGAATCAAACACTGTTGCCAGATCTGCTTACTCTAAGAGACTTTAATATAACACAGCATCCACGAAATGGCTATCAAACATTTTTGGGGAGACTGAGACACAGTTGCTCATGCATCCTTGCCTTAGAATAAGGGCAGAGCTGGGGGTTCATAGTCAAAGAGTCTTATGGTGATCAGAGACGTTGGGTTGCTGTCTTCTGCCGCTCGTGGGGTTGCCAATGTCTCATGTGATCCCTCTTGGCTGTGTTTCCTACCCCTACCAGTTCTCCTCTTTCTAGCTTTCTAGCTATGTCTGCTATAGCTAATGCTGCCGGGGTCTCATGCTACACTTGGCATCAGTGATTGACAATGGCATCAGTGATTTGTTAAGTAAACACTTGTGCTCTTAAAATCAATAACTAATTCCATTTTCTGTTTTCTCTCCCGTCTCCCTCTCCAGCGTGGTTCCCGACAGTTCCGGCCCCACACATGATGTACATCTGATGGAGCTCCACTGTGCATACTTCACATTCTATTCGAACTTTGACTCCATGACTTTAGTTCGCTCTTAGATTTATCATCTAAACGGAACGATACGGCGCCGCCCAAGGAGGTTTGGGTCCTTTTGAGCGGTCTTGGTCCTCCCAAGTGTTTCTTCTTCCTAAGAACTAGGGAGTTTTTGTTCCTTGTCCCTGCCACTGTCGCCCTAGGCTTGCTCAATTTGGGATTGGACGTAGTTATTAGGAGATAATCTAAACTTGTAAAGTTGCTTTGAGACAATGCTCCATTGTAAAAAGCGCTATATAAATAAATCTGACTTGACTTGACTTGACAGTTATGCTTGGGGAATTGTAGAATCAAATTATTTAGCTATTAAAGTTTGAAGACCTTCTGTAAGATTATTGGCTGGCTGCAAAGTAGGAATCTGATTATTGGGTCATGTAAACCAAGTTTTCCCATTATCTAGCTCCCATTAACTTAGTACCTCTGCATCATGAAAAAGTTGAATCGAATGAAAACTAAGCAAATCTTTAAAGTTTGTGAACACTTTAGAATTTTTTTTTATATTTCTGCATAAATGGAGTGTCATGGTTTGTGTCAGTTTTGTCGCATCTATGCCAGGATGTCTTGACATCATTGATGGAACAACGAATTCTGACCTATACCAACAAATTCTGAAGGAAAATATCAGTCCACATGTCTGTAAACTAATACTAAAAGCAAAAGGTTCACATACTTTTCCCCACTGATAGATACGCAATACTGGATTTACCTCAATAAATAAGTGATCGAGTATAATACGTTTTGACTCCTTTGTCAAAACTTATGGGTTCTGTTTACATACTCTTAGAACTGGTGTGAAAATCTAATGACGATGATTTAGGTTATATTTATGCCGAAATATAGAAAATTATAAAGGGTTCACAAACCTTCAAGCACCACCCTATGTACAGCACTCAAGCCTATCAGACATAATTCCTTTAGGTAAGGTGGGATGAGAGGACAGCAAAAATGAAGAGTCATAAAGTCTCAGCCAATTTTATAAATGAACTGGCCTAGTCAGCTTATATTCTATTCGATGGAAAAAGAAATGATCTTATGATGGAAAAGCAATTACTCAATGGTGGAGAGACTGACAGAATAGCTGCAGCTCTGAAAAATACACACTCACATGGCATATGCCTATACATCTTGCAGTACTGTTTTATGATAAATATAGCTGTGAGAGTGGATAGATGGGTTTACTGATGGACAATATCCCACATCCATAATGTTCACAACATGAACATTAGGTATGGGAGCAGGAGGCATAAAAGAAGACCAGCGCCACTGTCCTGTATGTACAGGGTTTAAAAGGTAGACACGCAAATCAGAAAATGTTGGGACAGTATAGAAAATGCAAGTTAAAAAGCAGCGTTTCTAACATTTACTTTGTATTTTATTTAATTGCACCAATGAAATTATGAACTCAAGTTTGCTCAATTTTATTTGTTAATAAACATCCATTCCTGCATTTCAGGCCTGCAACACATTACCATTCCACCTTTTTGTCTAAAGCATTTACCACTTTGTAATGTTGTTAGTACTTCTCAACACTTAAGATGTTTTTAGCACTGATGATAGCAAGAAATAAAGTATTTGAGGTGTTATTCTGTCCCATTCGTTCTGCTAACGCGTCTTAAAGTATACAACAGTAGAGGAATGTCATTTTACAATTCAAAATTCTCCACACATTCTCTATTGAGGACAGATCAGGACTGCAGCTGGCCAGTCCATTACCCGCACTCTGTTTTTCTGCAGCCATGCATCTGTAATGTGTGCAGCATGTAGTTTTGCATTGTCCTTTTGAAAAATGCAAGAACATCCCTTGGAAAGGGGGAAAAAATTAAAAAAAAGTAATCTTGAAGGCAGCATATGCTGCTCTAAGATCTCAGTGTACTGTCAATGTGCTGTCATCAGTGTAAATGACCTTTTGCCAAAGCGCGCTGACAACTCCATACCATGACAGATCCTGACTATTGGACTCATTGCTGATAACAGCCTGGTTGGTCCTTTTCATTTCTTCCCCATAAAATATCTGGAATATTGATTCATCTGACTATAATGCACGTTTTCACTGTGTGATGATCCTCTGAGCCCATAGATGCCTCTGAGCCTATAGAAGTCAACACAGCTTCTGGACATGGTTAATATAAGGTGTCTTTTTTGCACACTAAAGTATTAAGGGGCATTTGTGAAAGCAACTTAAGTATTGTAGTGCTTGACAAAGGTTTTCCAAGGTAATCCCTTGCCCATGTGGTCAAGGAATATCACATCGTCTACTGATGAATGGCGATTCTTGATGCAGTGCTGTCTGATGGATCGAAAATTACGGTCTTCACTTTAGGTTTGTGCCCTTGCCCTTTTTGCAATGAAATCAAAATCCCTCCAAATTAATTTAATCATTTAATAATGTTATGCACTATATATACACACCATCCAACCTTTCTTGGGGTACATCGTTTTTAGATATTTCAGTAATTTTCTTAGACACTTGTTGACAGACTGGAGATCCTCTAGCAGTCTTTGCTCCTCAAAGACCTTTCTTGGACACTGATTTTATACCAAATCATGATCACATTTAAAGACATTTAGCAGATGCCCTTATCCAGAGCAACTTACAACTGGTATAATCTTATAATCCAAGCAGGTGTGGGTTAAGGGTCTTGCCCAGGGACCTAACAGTGGCAGCTTGGTAGAGATAGGATTTGAATCCTGGACCTTCTGGTATATAGTCCAGTACCTTAACCACTAGGCTAGGCCTGTTGTCATTACCTGTTTGAAATCACATCATTATTTCCTTTTTTACCCAACTTTTATTTGGACTGTGTTGTAGGTCTGAACTACAGGAATGGATGCATATTAACAAATGAAATAAAGCTGACCAAACAAAACAGGAACCATCTTGGGTTCATACTGTCTGCAATGAAATAAAAGTCAAAGTAATTGTAAGACACACTGTGTTGTTGTTTTTTTTCTCCAAAGTGCATTTTCCATATTGTGCCAACTTTTAATGATTTGAGATTGTATATCAGATGAATGTAACCCAAGTGTACAACATCCAACTTGCTCAAAACAATTAAACAAAAATTGAAAACTATATTTTGAATCCTGCCATTTCACTGCACTGACAATACCACCACTAACAACTCACAGACTGAATGGAAAATTAAGGCTTTCTTTAGAGGACCTGAAACAACAAAAGTGAACCCCTTCACAATACAATTCCAAAACAAGGTTTTGCATAGTCATAGATTACATAATTTCAAGAAACAACAAAACCGCTGACAGAACATCAGCTCAATGTGCACCATGTTCCAGACAAATGCTTAGGGCTTTTTTTAACGCCACTTTTGGCATTAATGGCTATTCACAACATGAACAAGGTTATATCAAAATTAGTCAGTCACATTCATATCAGGCCAATTTAGAGTGACCAATTAACCTAATAAATATCTTTAAGATGTTGGAGGAAACAAGAGCACCTGAAGTAAACTCACATGGACACAGGAAGGCCATGTAAACTCCACACAGGTGGATCGATCTGAGGATCTCTGAAGCTCTGGTTCATGGCATAACATCACTATGCTGTATTTAGACTCACAATTTTTTCCTCCAACCAATTGTAACGAGTAACAATGGATGATTCAAAAGTGTAATGGAGTGAAACGTATAAATGTTTTTACATGGAAATCTAGTGGAGTGGAGTGGAAATCTAGTTAAAAGTCTCAAATAATATGCTCAATATGAAATAAAATTCAAAGAAAATGGTGAGTAATTCATTGCTCTCCACCACTAGATAAAATGGAAAAGAGTTTACCCGTTAGGTCGACATGTGGCTGAGGTTCAGCAGCAGAGTCCATTTCAGTGAATAGTTCCTGGAAATATTCGCTCACAGCAGCTAACACTGCTTTGTGGGCGACAAATGAGTGGCCATTGCCTGTTTTCAGTGTGATATCACAAAACAGCCCCGTCTCTCTTTGGCTGTTTAGCTTGTTCAAAACTTCATGGCTATGTGACTTCACCATCTTAGAGACATTCCCCTCTACTGAGTCCTAAGGATGGAGAAAAAGAGAAAGAAGCAAAGAGATTAGGAAGAATGTCAGAAAAATGTGAAAAGTTTTTAGGGTTTTTTTCTCAAGAAAATCATCATCTTACCTGTGCATTTTCAGTACATTGAAGGGAGCATTCCTCACAGTTCAAAACGAATTCTCGCACCTGAAAAAATATTCCTGAAAAAGACCAACATAATGGATCACCAAAAAAATAAATAAAAAAAATCACATTTATACAGAATTGCTACAACACCCTGATTTTAACATTAGCCTGCAACTTATTAACTAACATAATTTTGACAAAGAGCACTATTTGAAGAATGTCAAACAGTAGTGTAGTATAGGCTGGATCGTACCCATGTAGACCATCACAGAAATTACCCATATGTTGTGAGCATCCTGACCAGTCATTCCAGTTACGTATTTCTGCCCAAGTTTCTCACATTATTTACACAATCCAACAAGTGGAAATAATTCTGACCAGTTCCTGGGTGACATAAATCAGCGGTAAATGGAGGAGGCAAATGCCTGTTTATCCATTTGGTTATTCAGGAGATACAAGATAAACTGGGAAAAATAAATAAATAAATCAAAAGGTTTACAGAGAAACTAATGAGGAGATGGACCAAGTGAACTTTGGGGTTGTAGGAACTTATTCTAATCTGAAATGGACAGCCAACTGTCAGTACTAACAAAAAATCACAACACTACTTAAGAGCAACTTTACAAAGTTCCCAGGTTGTCATTCGTTGGTGTGTATTCTTCAGCTGTTTGCATCAAAAATGTCTTTTTTTTACATTTCACTGTTTCTTTTGTTTAAAATTTTATGTTCTCTTTCATTTTCCTGCAACAAACAGTGCTGAACAGAAAGTAAAAGCAGGCAGCTACAGCATTAAACTGGTACAGTGGGACCTCAGAATTCGAAAGCCTCTTCACTTGACCAATTCGAACATGGGACAAGCAGTTAAAAAAATTTTTGCCTCAAAAAATTTTTGATTTTGAACATGGGTACCCTAAATAAAACATACTAACAATGGTGCGAGCTTCCAAAGAAGGTGCATGTATTCCAGTCCAGTCCAGAGATAATGCACCAATACAGTACACCAATCACCCAAAACAAGAACTAGTGTGTGATCATAGGCATATTTTGTATATTATATTATTTTATTGTCATATTATGTATACCAACCAACGGGTGCTCAGTCTCAGTGAGACAGTGATGAGACGTGCCAAAACTCCATTCGCCTCAATGACTATAAAGTTTCACTTTATTTTCACTTATTTCATATCTTTATATTTCAGTTATTTTACATATTTATTGATTATTATTATTTTATTAAATTCCTTTGCTCCATTCATTCTTTTAATAATTAATCAATAATAGGTGTAAAAACTGATCTGACTTCAAACAGCCTTCTCTAATCAATTAAGTTCAAAATCCTATGTTCCACTGTATTTCTAATAAATAAAAAATGTCCAGTATTACTTTTTACTACGTGTGTCCTAAGCGACAATAAGTTGGTGTTTAAAAAGAGGACGAGGCAGAACATCAGAACCTCACAACTCAGCCCAAGCTAACCAAGCTTTACCAGCTGCTGAGCTAGCCATGACGCCTCTATTATCTAACAGTGAGCCTTATATGCTACCACTGCAGCCAGTAGCTCAACTTCTCTAAAAAAAAATAATCTGAGCATTCTTGCTCACTAACACAGCAGATACTTCTAGCCCACAAAGAGTTGATTTATTTTAGCATCTGGATAGATGTAAGCAAACTAATTTAATTCCTGCAAATGGATAACCAAACAAAGGTTATAATATAACTTCCAAAATCACTGCTTAAAGTATAAATTGTTGGTCTTTGGTTCAAAACACATAAATAAGACTATTCGGTTGTTCTGTCTTCTATGCAGGAACTGTTTCTATGGTAATAAACTCCCTTGGGTTCCTACAGTCTACATACACTGATCAGCCAAACCATTAAAACCACACACAGACCTAATAACAACAATGTTGTTTATCTTGTTACAACAGCTCATGTTAAGCTCTGAAATATATTATATGGGAAGTGAACAGGTGGTCCTCATTGGGTGCTTTGACACCAGAGGAACTTTTTTGTAGTTCTTAGAACTGTGCCCCTTTTGTCAAGTTTTCTCACTCCAGGAACTGGGGACAACTGGAGTTCTTATAACGGGGTGGGTATTGGAAAGCACTTTGCGTTACGATACGCATCACATTACATGGGCCATGATATGATTATATCCTGATACATTGCGATACGATGCATATTGTGATATATTGCAATATTCCACATAGTTCAAAATATAAAAACAGCTGAAATATAAGTTCCGGTGTATGATCTGAGTAGTCTTAATACATTATACCGCATTAATAATTCAGTGGACAATTGATCAAAACACTGTACTCAGACATCTACAGGAGCGGAGATGAGATTGTAGCTTACACTCCATTTAAAACGTGTTTTATTTTCCTTAAAAAAAAGATATTTTGAGCTTAAAATTGTAATATATTGCAGAAATAAATATTGCAATATACTGCTCTATCGTTTTTTTTAGCAGTGCATAGAAACCAAAAGTGACAAGTATGAGGTGACTGGTTCAAACGCAAGCGCCATGTTTAAACATACTTGTACACCCATAGCTGTATAAACAACAGATTTTCATGCTTAAAGCGGGAAAAACACAGACAAATGGACTGACTTTACTGAGCCTATATGTGAAGGAGGAAGTACAATGATTTTGAGTCATCCAAATGAAATTCACACAGCTTACATCACTTTAGTATCACACAGTGTTTCTACTGATGGTGCAAATGCAAACCAAAAAAAAGCCCTGGAAGGAATGTAGCTCTCAGAAGAGATCCAGAGGGAGTAGTTCCTCCCAAATTAGTCCCTAGAACTGTTTGGTGTGAAAGCAGCTAAGGTCGACGTGTTGGATGTGGGCGAAATGTTCAGGAGTAAACTGTGAAGAGGGCCAACCAATATGACCAGAACAGGTTGGAGGCTTGTGAGGTCAGCAGTGGGTACCTACCAACAGTGAAAAGAGGAAGAGCAAGAGAAAAACCACAAACCAGCAACAGCATGTTGGCACCCAAGGCTTATTGATGAGAGAGCAACAAATCCTATCCCTTCTGGGACAGAAGAGCTACTGAAGTACAAGTCAAATAAATGTTTAATGCTGGTTATGGGAAGAATGTGTCACATCAGACAGTGCAGAGCACCATGCTGAGTAAGGGGCTGTCTAGTCACAGACTGGTCAGACTGCAGACCACCTGTCCTGTCTACCATCACAAGCACCTACAATGAGCATCAGAACTGGACCTTGGAGCAATGGGAGGAGGAGTTGTGTTCTGATGAGTTAAGTTTTTATATGTTAAGTACATGTGCACTATTTACCTGAGGAAGCAACAGCATCGGGATTCACTATGGGAAGAAGACAAGCCAGTGGAGAGACTGTGATGCCCTGGCTAATACTCGGCTGGGAGGTCCTAGGACTGGGCATTTATGTGGACGTCAACTTGTAACACCCCGAGACATCATTATAGACAAGGTGGTTTTAAAGTTATATTAAATATTATATTACACTGTATTAAATATAATGACTTTACACACTAGGTAGTGCACCATGCAGTCAATACAAAGTCATTAAGGATGCGCCTATCTGCGATGTTTTCAGCTACAGAGCTAAATATTTACTTTAGCATTTAGCAGTTCTGGCCTTATGGTTTATTTCAATCACAGTTTATAGACGTTAATATGGGTTTGAGTCTAAATTAAAGCTACACAGTACAGATGTGATGGCCTGGCCTTTTTAGAAGCGGTTTTTAGAGGGTTGACACTTCATATTAGACAAAAGTCATGCGACTGTCTCACATTCATGTCAGCTTGAACACAACACGGCAGCTTTTTGTAATATGTTAAACAGCTTTTGGAGTTATATCACACATTTTCAGTCTGACTATTTACATAATACCAAATATTGACTAGACAAGATATTCAAATAGTATTCATGTAACAAAAGCGATATTCAAATAGTAACAATGGTTAGTCACAACTGAAATCGTGAGGATAAAGTGCTTGGCGGACACAAGCAAGCTGTAATATTGACCAGCCAAGAGAAATTACTGAAGCCAGTCAATAAGATATGTCCCTTACTATGTTACATACTTCAAAATTCAAAAACCATGATACTATCAATTTGCATGTCACTTGCTGCTGTTGCCAGAAATGCTACTCTGACTGCCTCAAACTTATTTAAAACATATAAGAAATAAATATTCGTCATGTGTAATATGTTATTCTTGAAAGCGACTAAGCACCAGGAGACTTTTCATTCTCCATATAGAAGGGTTACGTGGAGCCGTCTCATGACTGGGAAACAGAGTGACAGGGAAGAGTTCAAATTTTCTCAATTTCGCACAGAAGTATCATACGAGTAAAGCAACAAAATCCAATGATTAGCTCCTTTAGACCAATTGATTGACACAACAGATGGTCAGAAACACAGGAATTGCAGTGTCTGGTGTAAAATTAAATCTGAACTAATGTATAGTATAGCTTCCCACGTTTGGATAACAAAAGAAAAAACCCTGCCTTGAAGTAGAAGCTAAAAAATCCCTATACACGAAGTTCCTATGCTCAGTTACAGCGGCATGATCATGCAACAAGAAGGGCACAGTTCTAAGAACTATGAAAAAATTCCTCTGGTGCAAATGTGCCTTTTAACTGAGTGAGCAAATAACATTAGCTGTTAGTTTGACCAAAACATTTGCTTGTTTTGAGATCTTGTAGTCTGAAAAAGCCAAAAACTAAAACAAATAACTGCAATGTGTTTGTAGAGCCAGCGTGCTGAATGGTGAAAGTACAGTTGCATCGTACTCTCACATTAAAGTGGTCTCGCATTAAAGAGTACCAGGACTTCACGCCACCTAACAGAAAGACACCACCAGGCAGCAGACCCTCACTGATGCTTTCCAGAACTCCCACCAGACAACAGAAAGGCAAAGGGATTACACAGAAGATGCTTAACTTCATTATACTCCATGACCAACCACGATCCGCAGTGGGAAATGTCAGATTTTGCTGCCTATTAGAGCACTTAGAGCTCAGGTACATTATGTGTATACAATTGTGCTTGAAAGTTTGTGAACCCTTTAGAATTTTCTATATTTCTGCATAAATATGGCCTAAAACATCAGATTTTCACACAAGTTAAAAAAGTAGATAAAAAGAACCCAGTTAAACAAATGAGACAATATTATACTTATTCATTTATTTATTGAAGAAAATGATCCAATATTACATATTAGTGAATGGCAAAAGTATGTGAACCTGTAAGATTAGCAGCTAATTTGAAGGTGAAATTAGAGTCAGAGGTTTTTAAGCAATGATATGACAATTAGGTGTGAGTGGGCACCCTGTTTTATTTAAAACAGGGATCTATCAGTCTGCTCTTCACAACGTTTGTCGAAGTATATCATGGCATGAACAAATGAGATTTCTGAGGACCTCAGACAAAGAGTTGTTGATGCTCATCAGGCTGGAAAAGGTTACAAAACCATCTTTAAAGAGTTTGGACTCCACCAATCCAGTCAGACAGATTGTGTACAAATGGAGGAAATTCAAGACCATTGTTACCCTCCCCAGGAGTGGTTGACCAACAAAGATCACTTCAAGAGTAAGGCGTGTAATAGTTGGCGAGGTCACAAAGAGCCCCAGGGTAACTTCTAAGCAACTGAAGGCCTCTCTTGCATGTTAATTTTCATGAGTCCACCATCAGAAGAACACAGAACAACAATGGTGTGCATGGCAGGGTTGCAAGGAGAAAGCCACTGCTCTCCTACAAGAACAGCTTGTCTGCAGTTTGCTAAAGATCACATGGACAAGCCAGAAGGCTAATGAAAGAACCTTTTGTGGATGAATGAGACCAGAAAAGAACTTTTTTTTTTTTTTTTTTTAAACCAAAAAGTGTTATTTTTAGAGAAAGGAAAACACTGCATTCCAGCATATGCCTTATGTCCCATCTGTGAATCATGGTGGTGGTAGTATCATGGTTTGGGCCTGTTTTGTTGCATCTGGGCCAGGACTGCTTGCCATCATTGATGGAACAATGAATTCTGAATTACATCAGAGAATTCTAAAGGAAAATGTCAGGACATCTGTCCATTAACTGAACCTCAAGAGAAGGTGGATCATGTACCAAGACAACGACCCCAAGCACACAAGTCGTTCTACCAAAGAATGGTTAAAGAGGAATAAAGTTACTGTTTTGGAATGGCCAAGTCAAAGTCCTGACCTTAATCCAATCAAAATGTTGTGGAAGGACCTGAAGTGAGCAGTTAATGTGATCAAACCCACCAACATCCCAGAGTTGAAGCTGTTCTGTATGGAGGAATGGGATAAAATTCCTCCAAGCCGATATGCAGGACTGAACAACAGTTACAGGACACGTTTAGTTGCAGTTATTGCTGCACGGGGGGGTCACACCAGATACTGAAAGCAAAGGTTCACACTTTTGCCACTCACTAATATGTAATATTGGATCATTTTCCTCAATAAATACATGAGCAAGTATAATATTTTTGTCTCATTTTTAACTGGATTCTCTTTATCTACTTAAGACTTTCATATTTATGCAGAAAATTCTAAAGGGTTCACAAACTTTCAAGCACCACTGTATTTTCACTCTTATGATAAGAAGTGCTGTGTGGTCTCTTTCAGCCTCATGATAGATAATATTAAAGTAAAAAGAGCAGCATCGGTATCGGCAGTTGTCTATCGGAATCGTAGTAGAAAAAATGGTCATCTGCCCATAATTAGTAATTATGTTGTAAGAGGTTTCGGCACTAAAATTTCTTAGAAAAATTAAACCGAGCCACAGGCGAGTAGTTCTCTGCATCAAGGCAGTACAAGGAATAGTTTTGAAATTATAGTTCATGGTAATCACACGTTCCATACAAATCCATTCAAAAGATTAGGCTGAAAAAACTTGAGTATTTCTTTACCTCTTGACCAAGACAACTGCATGAAACAAGACTTTCACAAACTTATCAAGACTGATTAACTGGTGTCAGGTGTCTAAATGTGAATTCTGTAACATAGCCTACAGATAATTGCACTCAGTTTTCTAGGTCTGAAGGTTCAGCGAAGTTCTGAGGTAGCTCTCACAATGCACAAAGATCACTACAGGCACTTCTTGTTTCTCGTGCTCTATCTTTATTTGAATACACAACGGCTGTAAAAATGTCAACAAAAACACCTTCACGAAGTGAGATAAAAAAATACGTACCTTCCCACCAGTAGTGTTCAGCCACCAGGCGGTACGTGTCCTCCAGGGTGTGGTGAGGCGTCCCGGCCGTCCTCACGTGAAAATCCTTGATGAGTTGGAGCCTCTTGTCTTCGGCCAGCACCTCGCGGTACTGCACCTGACCTTTCTCCAACTTTTTACGGTATAGACAGCCGCATATTGTCTCGAAAAAGGGCGAGGAGGAAGAGGAGGCGCCATTGAGGTAGCCGGAGAAGTGCTGATGTAGCTCGGCGGGACACAAAGTGTCATCGGTAGCGTCGCGCGCACTGTACGAGCTCTCACCGGCCATTTCTCCTGCTTTAAGCCTGCTTTTAAAACGAAACTAGTTTTGTAATTGTTTCCGCCTTGTGTGTGCGAGCAAGCAGGACAACATGGGGATGATCAACAATTGCGCAGATGATAATGAGGGGAAACTGGACTTTTACGTGTGACGTTCTTTAGGATCGAAGACTAAAAGTTAGCCTAACGTCGGAATTGGTGGTAAAGAATAAAGGATCAATACAGAAAGTCCATTTGAAGTCATACAGTCTGAAAGTTTATATAAACGACTATTATTAGGTACTGAGAGGGCAATCCATCTGATGCAAGGTTTAGGATGCGCACCACCGCATTGTAGCACAAACGTTAACCTTCACAATCTAAAATCCACGCACCCATTATTACTGAAGTATAGCAACATATTTTGGAGCGGCTAAAGTTTTCCACCAACTTTCCGCTGATCTCTGACACAGTCCTGCAACGTGAAAATGAGACCCCAAACTTTAATCGGGCGCCTCTTCTTAATTCATAGGAGATAACAACTGCAAACTGTCTATTAATATCACATCGTTTTCCAGGTTGATTCGGGGAAGCCTCTTTCTTCTAATAACTCGCAAATCACAAACCCCAGATAAGCTAGGGCGAAATCTATAGGGATCTATGAGCTCCAGTTACAGATGCACACACATGCAGCCCTTCTCGCGTTAACTTGTGCTTTCTTTAACTCGGTAGCAACATGCTGCGCCTCTCCATCGCCCAGCATCGGAGTCCAAACACCTACTAGTCCTCCACTGAGACCGGAGCGGGAGATTCTGTAAACGACGATACTACGCGGTGTCCCGCTCGTTTAATCAGCTCCGTGTATGTCCACGCCGCGTAAAGTCCAACCGCACCATCAAATAATCCAATTTTTAAACTCGTCACCTTCTGCTGGATACCGTCCGTCAACCTAACCTCTTCTCAACACCCAACAGCTCGACCCTCCCTCAAGCGATGCCTATTAGTAGACTCTTTAAAGAGCCTCTACTACTCACGCTCTGATTGGTCCACAGTCGTGTCAATCAAGCTCTCCCTTGCCCCCTCACACTTTTTCTAGATCAAGATAGGTTGTTGACGTCAGCGTTGCCTCACCGAGTGAGCCCGGTTAAGTTTATCATTATGGAAATAAGAAACAAGGTGTCGTTGCGACGGGTTTGAGCCTAATTTTCATTGTAAATCTAAATTTTACCAATAACTAAGTGGTCCTCTAGGCCTTCTCCTTGGTACCACATGGCTAGACTACAAAGCCTATTTAATGTTACTAATTATTTAGCATTTTCAACACTCACTCTACAATTTGACCAGAAAAAAAATATATAACGTGGCTACCTTTCTCAGTATAAACAAAAAAAGTTCAATTCACAACATGTTCAGTCCTGCATCGCAAACTCCATTGTTATTACTCTGGACTAGTAGGTTGTGAGTTCAAATCCCAGCTTTGCCAAGCCACTATCATTGAGACCTTGAGAAAATCCCCAAACCACTGCTCAGCACAATTGTAGATCCTACTGTGTAAGGGCATTTGCTAAATGAATTAAACAGTTTAATAAGTTATTTCCACTTTAGTGGTGGATTCTAAAACATCAAAGTTAATTTTTCTTCAATTATTTGTTTACTGCTAGCTTGTTTGTTTATTTGGTTGCTTTCAGCATCAACAGACACAACTGATATACAAGGTTACATCGAAACTAGTCTTACATACTCAGATCGGGCTAATTTAGCTTAATCAAGTGACCTAATGCATGTCTTTGGTGTGTGGGAGCAAACCAGACTTACTGGTAGCAATTTGTTTCTGTATAATTTTATGCTTCAGTATAAAGTAAGCTCTTTAGTAGACTCATTATAAGATACAGATTTCATGATAAAGTTTCATTTAATACACTTATTCCAAATGGCCTGATTTAGTAATGTAGTTTATGTAATTTGTTTCTGTAAGACATCTGCTAGCTTGATTTCCTGCTCAATGAGATATATATATCACATTGAGCAGGAAATTAACAAGAACTAGGAAAATACATTCATGAGAACTGTGCCACCATTTGCTCATCACTGCTTATTGCTGCATAGAAATGTTGATGACAAATATATAAATGTTTGATATAAAATTCAAACTAACATGTCTGGGTGTTCAGAATATCTATAGCCAACTCCTCATCAACTGTTTGAAGCCATTACCACTGAGTGGAACAACATTATTTTTTTCAGTTTTGGTATTGGCCCATTTTTGATCCAGGAGTGTATTTTTAAGTATAGAAAACTAGATTTGTGCAATATGCAACAATTGCTCTAATGGCGTAACTGATGAGAATGAGCTAGTAAATTTTGAAAAAGTAGTCCAGTATACTGTATATTTGGGATAAGGAGGCTTCTGTTTGACTATATCAAAATGACCAGACAAAACTAACTAATGTAATCATATTAGAGAGATAATCTAAACAACATATATTTAGTATTAAACTGTGAATGAATTGTTGAAAACTACACAATAAAAAGACATACATTCTGAACACATTTTGAAACCTGTTTGAAGACTGTGGATACTTACTAACATACTGTCTGAAAAACATAAAGAAAACAGATTACTACTAAGTAATACAGACCTAACATATACCCTACAAGTAATACAAACCTGATATATAACGTTCAAGAAAGGGGGTTCCTCAAGGGCTCTTTGGATGATAAGAACACTCTGAAAGATAACGGCTCTTTACTGCTCTGTAAAGCCACAAAATGGTTCCTCAAAAACATGTTCTATAGGATTTGTACATGAAACCTTTTCAGAAAAAGTTCTTCCTAGAAGTCTCTTCTGTCAAGTTCTACATAGAACAAAGTATAAGCAAAGGTGCTAGAGTAATGTCTTCTAAGAACGTGATTAGTAATTTGGTATTTTAATTCTTATTTAATTATTTATTTACATTTTTACACTTCAGGTCCTTCCACAACATTTCATTTGGATTAAGGTCAGGACTTTGACTTGGCCATTCCAAAACATTAAACTTATTCTTCTTTAATGATTCTTTGGTAGAATTACTTGTGTGCTTCGGGTTGTTGTCTTGCTGCATGACCCACCTTCTCTTGAGATTCAGTTCATGGACAGATGTTGTGACATTTTCCTTTAGAATTCAGAATTCATTGTTCCATCAATGATGGCAAGCCGTCCTGGTCCAGATGCAGCAGACCAGTCCTAAAACATAATCCTACCACCACCATGTTTCACAGATGGGATAAGGTTCTTTTGCTGGAATGCAGTGTTTGCCTTTCTCCAAACATAACGCTTTTCTTTTAAACCAAAAAATTCTATTTTGGTCTCATCCATCCACAAAACATTCATCCAATAGCCTTCTGGCTTGTCCACGTGATCTTTAGCAAACTGCAGATGAGCAGCAATGTTCTTTTTGGAGAGCAGTGGCTTTCTCCTTGCAACCCTGCCATGCACACCATTGTTGTTCAGTGTTCTCTCTGATGGTGAACTCATGAACATGAACATTAGCCCAATGGTGAGAGAGGCCTTCAGTTGCTTAGAAGTTTACCCCATGGGGTCCTTTTGTGACTCACCAACTATTACACGGCTTGCTCTTGGAGTGATCTTTGTTGGTCGACCACTCCTTGGGAGGGGATCAATGGTTTTGAATTTCCTCCATTTGTACACAATCTGTCTGACTGTGGATTGGTGGTAGTCCCAAACTCTTTAGAGATGGGTTTTTGTAACCTTTTTCCAGCCTGATGAGCATCAACAACTCCCTCTTTCTGAGGTCCTCAGAAATCTCCTCTGTTCATACTATGATACACTTCCACAAAAATGTGTTGTGAAGAGCAGACTATGATAGATCCCTGTTCTTTAAATAAAACAGGGTGCCCCCTCACACCTGATTGTCATCCCACTGATTGAAAACACCCGACTGTAATTTCACCTTCAAATTAACTGCTAATCCTAGAGGTTCACATACTTTTGCCACTCACTAATATGTAATATTGGATAATTTCCCTCCATAAATAAATGACCAAGTATAATATTTTTGTCTCATTTGTTTAACTGGGTTCTCTTTATCTACTTTTAGGACTTGTGTGAAAATCTGATGGTGTTTTAGGTCATATTTATGCAGAAATATAGAAAATTCTAAAGCGTTCTCAAACTTTCAGGCACCACTGTAAGTATTGACCTTTGTTAGTTTAGAGCCAGACTTGAATAAACTGTAGGGTTGCCACAATATTGTTAGTCTGTGAAGGCCATACTGACATCTTGTATATCTGAGAAATAACAAGCCATGAACAGATGTGGTCATGTTAAGTCATTACTGCAAAAATATACTGTGTTTGTGAAGCATTGCCAATGCCCATTTTAACTAAAATGTTCTCATTTGAAATCCCTGAAGAAGAGGATGAACTAAAGAATGCTGAGATGAGATGAGAAAAATGAGAACATGGACTGATATAAGAAGGAAAGAAACTAGAGGATGATTAGAAGACAGAAGAACAACAAATGCAAGAGGATCATGAGATGAGAAAAGGAGAGTAGTGAGAGGATGGTGAGATGAAAGATGGAATGAATTGAGGGTTGGTAAGATGAGAATGGAAAGAGAGAGGTGTGAGATGAGTGAAGAAGCAAGAGGATGGTGAGGTAGGAGAATGAGAGAACTTAGAGGATGAAATGATGAGAGAGGAAACAGAGAAGTAGCTGAGATGAAAGCATGAGAGAAGCGAGAGAATTGTGAGATGAGACAAAGAGAGAAGTGTGAGGGTGGTAAGATGAGAAAGGAACAAGACAAGTGACAAAATGGTGAGATGAGAGAGCCGATGGAAAGGAATTAGGAAAGTGAGAGGACATTGACATTAGTAGTAGAGCAGAGTAGTGGGGAGATGCTGAGGTAAGAGAGGAAGAGAGAAGTGATAGGAGGTTGAAATGAGAAAGGATGGAGAAAAGTGAAGAGATTGGAGAGGGAACACAAAAGTGCAAAAAGATGAAATGAAAGACAGAGAAGAAAGGTGAGGAGGGAGTACGTTAGATATGTTAGAATATGAACAGGAAGAGTAAAACAAAAATGATCTGGGTTAGAGTTTAGAATGTTGCCTTGTCATGGCTTTATTACATTGTTTATTAGAATCAAGTTAGTTCATGATTCTTAAATTAATAATATAATTTGGAATTTTAACTCAATTTGTCTATAAAGTTATATCTATAAAGCTAAGTTTAATTAACAAAAGTAGCATTGTCATATTTTCGTTTGAGACACTACTACTAAACAACTATTAAACCTGGCTGGGACCAGAATAAACTCCTTTCAAAACTACACAACAGGAGTTATTTTTACTGAAGCTATTCATGATAAAAATGTCATTTATTTTTGAAAGTATTAACTTATTGTAGGATAATTTCGCACTACACACATGGGCCAAACCCCAAATTGCAAAGTATTAAGTTTGTAATGGTCTCCACAGCAAATATTTAGTCAGGAGATTAACAAGAATTAAATAACTAGATATAGTAACATGGTATGAGGTAGCCTTTACCTTTAATTTCCTTACATGATGAGGTCTTGTGGGTAAACTTATGAACAGCTTTTTATAGAAAAAAGAGTCATTGTTGTTCCACTCAATGGAAATGGTTTCAAACAGTTGATGAGTAGGTGAAAAATGTTTTCCATTTGGTTTGTGTTTAATGTGAGACTAAATATTCTCTACAAGGTTAAAATCTGGACCAGGCCAAAACAAAAGCCTGATGGAATGTTCTCAAGCCACTTCTTGATAGACTTTGCAATATGAGCAAGAGTATTGAAAAATAACATGTGATTTTACCTCTTTAGAAAACAGCTGTTCAACTGTGGGAAGCAAGACTTTCCGCAATATTTTCCTGTACTCCAAATAATTAATTGATTTTTCACAGTGAAGCAGCTCATCAGCAGCAGCAGCTAAAAAGGCTTCCCACATCATGACACCTCTACCTCCATGCTTAATGGTAGCAGAGATGCATTCACTGATGTATTTCTCACCATTTCTCTTTGAATACACCTCTCTGAAGCATCATCATGTAACTCAAATCGTGATTCATCAGTCCACACAACTGTGCTGAAACATTCTGAATCAAACTGTATATGCAGTATATAAATGGTATATCCATATTCTGGCAGAAGCTTCTTTTTGTCCTTGATGTTTTTCTTTGGCAGCAATGGCTTTTTAGCACATTTTATAGACCTGCATTAGACATGTGGTTTCTGACATCAACCGCTACATGATGTTTTTCCTTTTTTTTTGGTGCAGATTGTCTCACTCATTTACCATGGGAATCACATCACTGCATAATGTTGATCTCTACCTGTAGATAGATATCTGTCACTCCTGGTTGTATTTAATAGCTTGTTATCAGGCTTGTGATGGACTGCATTGGATGTGGCAAATTACCATCGAACGACTAATCTTCTTAGAACAAAAGACTGGAGATATTTTGGAAGATTTTGAACACTAGACATATGTGATAGTTAGAATTTTTAAATTTTATATCAAACATTTAAACCTTTTTTATGGTTTTGTGTACCAGAAAGCTATGTAAGTACATTTCTGTTTCCAGGTTTTCCCCCAACAGTTCACAGAAGCAATGAGCAGTAACAAGCAAATGGTGACACAGTTCTCTGGAGTGCATAATTCTTGTAGTTTTCTCACCAATGATTTGTTGCTGTCTGTGCAACACTGTGGAGTGTATATTTTCCCATATTTGCAGATGTGTGAGATGTAATTTTATAATAATAATACGATTTAATTTATAAGAAACATTCAAAGTCACATTCAAGGACACTTTACAATTAAAAGAAGAATAACATTATACATAGTGATTGCAAAATTGGCAGGACATACACAAATTAATATAAATACCACAAACAACGA
This sequence comes from Ancistrus triradiatus, assembly GCA_025084515.1. NCBI lineage: Eukaryota > Metazoa > Chordata > Actinopteri > Siluriformes > Loricariidae > Ancistrus > Ancistrus triradiatus. Next base: position 101,607 of record JAJAGP010000064.1, on the reverse strand, counting down.
GGCATACCCTATAAGAAAGTTAAGATCAAAAGAATAAAACAGAAAAACAATGTTAAAACTACAGATTCAGAAAAGCAATCTTAAAAAGATAAGTCTTTAATTCCCTCTTAGAAGTACTGTAGATATCGACGAACACATGCAAGATAGAGGGGGATAGAATTCCATAACTTTGGTTTAACAACACTGAAAGCTCTTCCACCATACATCTGTAATTTGGCGGAAGGAACAGACCGGACCATCAGCAGACCGAAGTAAACGTGATGGACAGTATCTCAACATCAAAGCAGAAAGGTAATCAGTAGCCATATATGTAAGATGGTGAGATTGTGGGTGTAGTGTGGGATTAGTCAGGTAAAATAGCATTGCTGATTTTTGTCTGCTTCACGATTTATACAATTTATATAAAATAGTTTGTTTACAGTGTGAGCTCAATTGCAGTATAGACACTGATTATTTGATAATGTGGAAAATATTAAAACAACAGTAAAATTAATACTAACATTGTTGTAAATCACATTTACTGTCCTGCATGTATTCTAGTGTATGCTATATTGTATGCTATATCATTTTGGCTGCAGTCTGAAAATAATTCCCAACATGTTACTAATCTTTTCTATAAAGGTTTTCTATATTGCTGCATATAATATAACTTAAAACATGATCAGATTTTCAAAAAGTTCTAAAAGTACACAAAGAGAGCCCAGTTAAACAAATTAGACAAAAATGTTTGGTCATTTAATTGTTGTGACAAACTGGTCCAATATCTATGAGCTGCAAAAGTATGAAGAACCTCTAGAATCAGCAGTTAATCTGTGAAAATACAGCTAGAAGTTGACAATCAGGTGTGAGAGGGCACTCTATTGTGTTAAATGAAGGTTTCTGAGAACCAGAGAACAATAGTTGTATGTGCTCACCAGGCAATAAAAAGGTTACAGACTATTAAAAAAAAACATTTTGTGGGCAAATGACACCACAACACAACATTTTGGTTTAAATGAGGTGTTAGGTCTGGACAAAGAAAACTGCATATCTCATCTGTGAAACATGGTGGTGGAAGTATCATGGCCTGTTTTGCTGCATCTGGGCCAGGACAGCTTAACTTCACTGATGTAACAATGAATTATAAATCATACCAGCAATTTATAAAGGAAAATGTCAAGACATCTGTCGCTGAACTGAATCTTATCAGCACGTGGGTCATGCAGCAAGAAAACAACCCAAAGCACACAAGTCGTTCTACCAAAGAATGGTTAAAGAAGAATAAAGTTAATGTTTTAGAATATCTAAGTCCAAGTCCCAACCAGAGTTGAAGCTGCTCTGTATGAAGGAGTATGATAAAATTCCTTCCAAGCTGATGTGCAGAACTGATCAACAGTTACCAGAAATGTTTTGTGGCAGTTTTTACAAACTTTTCCAACTCACAGGTATGTACTGCTGTATCATTTTCCTCAAAAAATAAATGACAATGTACAATAATTTTTGTCTCATTTTTGAATGGGTTCTCTTTATCTACATTTACAACTTGTTTGAATATGTTTTAGGTCATAATTGAACATAAATACACAGAAAATCAAATCATAATCTAATTCTTAATAGATAAAATGTAACAGTAAACTTGTACAAATAAAAATAAAATGTGAAATCATTCTGAAATTTACCTAAATGAGCCTACAAAAATCTTCTGCAGTATTTATAGCAATAATTTAGATTGAAGGACATTAATCTACAAACTATTGTTTGGTTATTCCTGAACTAGTCATATATAAGTCTGGGCAAATGACAGTGCCTTTGAGTTGCTGCTGTAGGCATCAATCTATATCATCTATGCCAAGAACCTTTACTTAAATCAGTGTAATATCAAAGTTTCCTTAAGTTCTCAGCTGTGTTGACAGCAGGATACTGGAGGGTGGTGTATGATCCAGGTATGAAGCTGAGAAACACTCTTTAGCAATATTGCATTAACACTTCCTGTTTGTTTTCTCTTTGCCTCGCTTCTGCTCCAGCCCTGTCTGTGTGAAATGATCATGCATTATTAGCTTAGTTTGTGTATAATTATAATTTGCTTGTGTCTAATATATCAAACTGTTCTTATGTATTCCTGAACTGTTTACTCCTGCCTCTTTGTTTCAGGAAAGTAGAAACACCTTGTATATGTGAAAGCCAGATTTCATAAGTAGTTCTAGTTACTAGTTATGGCTCAGTGGTTAAGGTGCTGGGCTACTGACCAAACAATCAACGGTATTACAGTGGTGCTTCAAATTTTGTGAACCCTTTAGAATTTTCTACATTTCTGCATAAATATGACCTAAAACATCAGCAGATTTTCACACCAGTCCTAAAAGTAGATAAAGAGAACCCAGTTAAACACATGAGACAAAAATATTATACTTGGTCATTTATTTATTAAGGAAAATGTTCCAATATTACATATTAGTGACTGGCATAAGTATGTGAACCTCTGAGATTAGCCGTTCATTTGAAGGTGAAATTAGAGTCAGGTGTTATCAATCAATGGGATGACAATCAGGTGAGTGAGCGAGCACCCTGTTTTATTTAAAGAACAGGGATCTATCAAAGTCTTCACAACACTTGTTTGTGGAAGTGTATCGTGGCACAAACAAATGAGATTTCTGAGGACCCCAGAAAAAGAGTTTTTGATGCTCATCAGGTTGTAAAAGGTTACAAAACCATCTCTAAAGAGTTTGGACTACACCAATCCACAGTGAGACAGATTGTGTACAAATTGTGTACAAATTCAAGACCATTGTTACCTTCCCCAGGAGTGGTTGACCAACAAAGATCACTCCAAGAGCAAGGCGTGTAATAGTTGGCGAGGGCAAAAAGGACCCCAGGGTAACTTCTAAGTAAGTGAAGGCCTCTCTCACATTGGCTAATGTTAATGTTCATGAGTCCACCATCAGAAGAACACTGAACAACAATGGTGTGCATGGCAGGGTTGCAAGGAGAAAGCCACTGCTCTCCAAAAAGAACATTGCTGCTCATCTGCAGTTTGCTAAAGATCACGTGGACGAGCCAGAAGGCTATTGGCAGAATGTTTTGTGGACGGATGAGATGAAATAGAACTTTTTGGTTTAAAAAAAAGTGTTACGTTTGCAGAAAGGAAAACACTGCATTCCAGCATAAGAACCTTATCCCATCTGTGAAACATGGTGGTGGTAGTGTCATGGTTTGGGCCTGTTTTGCTACATCTGGGCCAGGACGGCTTGCCATCATTGATGGAACAATGAATTCTGAATTATATCAGAAAATTCGGGGATGTGAGGAAACCCACCAACATCCCAGAAATGAAGCTGTTCTGTATGCAGGAATGGGCTAAAATTCCAAGTCGATGTGCAGGACTGATCAACAGTGACAGGAAAGATTTAGTTGCAGTTATTGCTGCATGGGGGGGTCACACCAGATACTGACAGCAAAGGTCACATATCATCACATACTTTTGCCACTTGCTAATATGTAATTTTTCTCCATAAATAAATGACCAAGTATAATATTCAAGTCTCATTTGTTTAACTGGATTCTCTTTATCTACTTTTAGGACTTGTGTGAAAATCTGATGATGTTTTAGGTCATATTTATGCAGAAATATAGAAAATTCTAAAGGGTTCACAAACTTTCAAGCACCACTGTAAATGGTATCCCACCATCACCAAGCCACCACTGTTGAGTAATTAACCCTAGTTGGCTTGAATTGTATACCCTCTCAACAGTAAGTTGGTCTGGACATGTTAGTGCTGTAAATGTAAATGTAATGAAGTGTTTTCTGCTCTTTCTACTTCTACTTTAACCTAGTCTGCCTGTTACCAATCAAAACACCTTTCAGATGGACTGCATGTACATAACACTCCGCATTAATCCACTAAGTAAGCAGGGACAAGATGTTTTGATAAATTGTTACTTCCCAAGAAGTGACAAAAGGTATCCTGGATTTCAGCCAATACTTATGAACTCGTTGCTTAGTTCAGATGTGGGGCAAAACTGCAATCACTCATTCTCACCTACTGTCCCTCAAACATGGATAACTCTGTCTGTGCAGCACATGGCCAGGCTGAAGGCACAGCTGAGACACACACTTTTATATAGTGACATTTCTAATCTGTAAGAATGTGTAGTTTTAAAAAGAATACAGTGGTACATCATCAGATTTTCACACATCACCTAAATGTAGAACAAGAGAACCCAATTAAACAAATGAGACAAAAGTATTGTTATAATTGTTCATTCATTTATTGATCAAATATAACATCTGTGAGTGGCAAAAGAATCTAAAACATTGCTTTCAGCATCTGGTCTGGCCCCCTTGTGTAGTAATTACTGTAATTAACTGTTTCCAGTAACTGTTGATCAGTCCTCAGAATTTTAGCTCATTCCTCCCATTCAGCTCTGGGAAGTTGTTGGGTTTCCTCACATGAACTGCTCACTACATGTCCCTCTATAAAATTTATATTGGATTATGGTTATAATATAGATTTCGCCATTCCAAAACATTCAATTAATTCTTTAAACACTTTTTGGTAGAACAACTTGAGTGCTTAGCATTGGAACTGCAGATAGCAATTTACCTACAGGAGAGCAGTGCAACCACCTTTCACCTTGTAGCCCTTCCATTCACACTACTGGTCAGTGTTCATTAGGTATTCTCCTGAAGGTTGACTCATTAGCATTAATGTTAACCAATATGAAAGAGGTCTTTAGTTGCTTAGAAATTTTTCTTTGTTTGACCACTCAGGAAGAGGGTAAGAATGGTCTTGAATTTCCTCCAGTTGTACCTTTCTGACTGTACCTTTCAACTTTTCTGACTGTGAACTGGCTGAGTGCAAACTCTTTGCTATGTCCTTATTTTTTTTTAAATACAACAGTGTACACACACGCCTGATTGACATCCCATTGATTGAAAATACCTGTCTCTAATTTCACCTTCAATTTAACTGCCAATCCTAGAGATTCACATACTTTGCCACTCACAAATATGTAATTTCTATTTCTATTTAATTTAATCTTAATGGGTTCTCTTTATGACTTGTGTGAAAATCTGAAGATGTTTAAGGTCATATTGAAGTCAAAACTTAGAACATTCCTAACAGTTCACAAACTTTCAAGCACAACTGCATATTACGTCCACTGCAATAATGCTGGTACTGTATCATTATTCCATGTTTAGGACAGAGTGTATAGTATATAATCATTGAGAAAAGGCAGAGCAGTTCTGCTCTGACCTCACCAGCTTTACACAATGCAGAAATCTACAAAGGCAGCAATTCTATAGGTAAGTGTTTCTCAACCAGCTGCCTGTGAGACTTTATTTTAGCTACTGTCCATGGCCAGGCAATGTTCTTACACATTGAAAATACAGCCCCAAATCGGACAAAAAAAGCTGAGACGGTAAAGAAAATGCGGATTTAAAAGTTACACAGATTAATAACAAGACACAGTATTGTGTCTTACATTTACTTTGACTTTTATTTCATTGCACTGCAATGAATGAAATAGGGCTTCAGCCCAGTGCAGGGCTGGATAGGGGTCACTGTTGTGATGTTATCTATGACTCCACGAGCTCGTCCTAGACCTTTGTGCCATGTGAGCACCTCTTCAGTATTCATGATGACAATGATGATGATGATGATTATTATTATTCTAATATATTATTATTATTATTAGTAGTAGTAGTAGTATTATTATTGTACATTTCTTGACCATTGTCCGGTCCAGAGAACACTTACAACTGCACCGTATTATTATTATCAATAGCAGTATTAAATTGTACATTGTAAATTGTAAGTAGTAAAATGTACATTGCACATACAGTGGTGTTTGAAAGTTTGTGAACCCTTTCACAATCCTAAAAGTAGACAAAGAGAACCCAGTTTAAAAAATGAGACAAAATTATTATACTTGGTCATTTATTTATTGAGGAAAATGGTCCAATATTACATATTAGTGAGTGGCAAAAGTATGTGAACCTCTAGGATTAGCAGTGAATTTGAAGGTGAAATTAGAGTCAGGTGTTTTCAAATCAATGGGATGACAATCAGGTGTGAGTGGGCACCCTGTTTTATGTAAAGAACAGGCATCTATCAAAGTCTGTTCTCCAAAAAGAACATTGCTGCTCATCTGCAGTTTGCTAAAGATCACATGGACAAGCTAAAAGGCTATTGGAAGAATGTTTTGTGGAAAAGAAAAGTGTTATGTTTAGAGAAAGGAAAACACTGCATTCCAGCATAAGAACCTTATCCCATCTGTGAAACATGGTGGTGGTAGTGTCATGGTTTGGGCCTGTTTTGCTGCATCTGGCCAATACAGCTTGTCATTATTGATGGAACAATGAATTCTGAATTATATTAGAGAATAGGAAAATGCCAAGACATCTGTCCATGAACTGAATCTCAATAGAAGGTGGGTCATGCAGCAAGACAACGACCCTAAGTCAATCTACCAAAGAATGGTTAAAGAAGAATAAAATTAATGTTTTGGAATGGCCAAGTCAAAGTCACCAACATCCCAGAGCTGAAGCTGTTCTGTATGGAGGAATGGGATAAAATTCCTCCAAGCCGGTGTGCAGGACTGATCAACAGTTAGAAGAAACGTTTAGCTGCAGTTATTGTTGCACAGGGGGGTCACACCAGATACTGAAAGCAATGGTTCACATACTTTTGCCACTCACTAATATGTAATATTGGATAATTTTCCTTAATAAATAGTCAAGTCAGATCTATTTATATAGCGCTTTTTACAATGGAGCATTGTCTCAAAGCAACTTTACAAGTTTAGATTATCTCCTAATAACTACATCCAATCCCAAATTGAGCAAGCCTAGGGCGACAGTGGCAAGGAAAAACTCCCTGAGTGTTATAGGAAGAAACCTTGGGAGGACCAAGACTCAAAAAGGGACCCAACCTTCTTGGGCGGCATAGATGATAAATCTAAGAGCGAAACTAAAGTCATGGAGTCAAAGTTCGAATAAAATGTGAAGTATGCACATCGGCATTAAGTGGGCCGGGTATGATGGGGCTGGAGCTGATGACGGAAGCAGCTTGAGTGGAGCTGCAGCGGATGAACATCATGTGTGGGGCTGGAACCAGCTCAGGAACACAGCTCGGAGAGAAAACAGAAAATGTAATTAGTTATTGATTAAGAGCACAGTGTCTATTAAACAATCACTGATGCCATGTCAATCACTGATGCCATGTGTAGTATGAGACCCCGGCAGCATTAGCTATAGCAGCATAGCTAGAAAGAGGAGAACTGGTAGGAAACACAGCCAAGAGGGATCACATGAGACATTGGCAACCCCACGGGAGGTAGAAGACAGCAACCCAACGTCTCTGATCACCATAAGACTCTTTGACTATAAACCATATTGGATCTGAGTGGATTGTCTTTGGACACACAAACAATGTTGGTTGTGGATATGTTTTTGTTGTCTGCATTGGATTAAGCGTTTCTTCTTTTTATACAATTCACAAAACATTGTTAGAACTTTTGAATGGATGCGTCGAAAATTACCAACCTCACAGTAGCTGTTATCCTGGAGATTATTTGAAGCCTACAGCCACTTTGCATACAACAACTGTGCAACAACAGATGAGCTACTATCTCTGACTTTACATCTACAGCAGGTGGAGCAATATGGTGAATGTCTCCAATAAAGTAAATAGTGAGTGAACAGTGTTTTAAAGCTCCAGTACCACTGCTGTGTCTGATACACTCACATGACACACAGTAACACACCACCACCACATCACTGTCACTGCAGTGCTGAGAATGATCCAAAACCCAAATAGTACCTAGTATGTGGGGGTTCTGACCATTAGAGAACAGAGTAAAGGGGACTAACAAAGTATGAAGAAAAACAACTTGACTACAGTCTCTAATTGTAGAACTACAAAGTGCAGTGACCACTAAAATGTAAATAAAGAATAAACAGAATATAAATTGAACAATATAAAACACCTAGAACTTTTGCACAGTACTGTATGTTGAGATTATTTTCAAGTCATTCCAATCATTCACTCTTGGGTTGGAGCACGGGTTTATTTGAGTTATTTCAGTGAATGTTCCTCATGTGGCTGAGGGAGTGGCTTACTGTAAATTTCACTATGAGGCATTTCCTGACCTACTTATGACTAACCTATCCAACAGGAAAACCCTCTCACACACTAACATATATACATGCACACAAACACATCCACGCAAAAGCATGGGCACACATGTTCAGCACATATGTAATACCCTCCCCAACATACTCAGACAGACTGACATAAATGCTACCTCACTCTTTATCCTGATAGCTTACTCCCATTTCATACAATAAGATACACGTGTTGTATGCATAATACTTTTTTATACTAGCTGTAGTAATGACAAAATGTCAAGTTTAAAGATCTTCGTGAAACAGAAATATTTTAACATAATTAATGCTAATATTTGAAGGAAGACAAACACACCCACACCCACACACGTTTGCCTTTAGAACTGCCTTAAACTTTTATAACTGATTCAACAAGGTGCTGGAAACATTCCTCAGAGATTTTATTCCATATTGACATGACAGCATCACACAGTTGCTGCAGATTTGTCAGCTTGTCCATGATGATAATCTCTCGTTCCATCACATCCCAGAGTTGATCTATTGAATTGAGATCTGGTGACTGTGGAGGCCATTTGAGTACAGTGAACCCACTGTCATGTTCAAGAAACCAATTTGAGACGATCTGAGCTTTGTGACATGGCACGTTATCCTGATGAAAGTAGTATATAATAATTATTTCTCAGTTTTCTCACTCTTTATTAGAATACAACCAGAAAATATAGGACCTTTGTATGCAGTATTAAAAAAATAGCAGAAAAAAACAACTTCTGTAATCTCCAGTGGGAAGTATTGGAATGAAGTAGAAAAGAGAATTATGGAGTGACAAATCAAAGTTTGGAAATTTTTCGGTCCAATTGTCAACAATAGCTTATATATTGGTTATTATACCATTGCTAAAACAACAAATCCAATGGCTTATCTAATACAGTGGTACCTCGGGTCTCGACCACCTAGGAACTTGAAGTTTGCTCGATACTCGGCCCACTTGCTTTAACTTCTATGAGTCAAGTCGCGCAACTCGTTTCAGCCAACACATCAGCTCACAATTCAGTAAACAGTGATTCATTGATTCAGATTAACAATAGCCCTTGATCAGTGCACATCTCTGCTGTGTTTCTCGTGTTTTTCTTTATTTTTATATCTCCCGGACAGTATGTTTAGTGCAAATAATTATTTTTAAAAAGGTTGGGGATAACAGCCAACCAAAAGGAATAGTTAGAACCGTTGTGTTGTATGATACTGTAACACATTTGCTGGGCTTTCAGGCTGCAGCGAGCTGAGCAGCAGTGCTGAGCGAGATCCAAAGAAATTCAGAATTTCTAAAGCTTTGGGACTCCAACAAACCACAGAAAGAGCCATTATCCACAAATGGCGAAGACATGGAACAGTGTTGAACCTTCCCGGGAGTGGCCGGCCGACCAAAATTACCTTAAGAGCTCAGCGACGGCTCATCCAAGAGGTCACAAAAGACCCAACAACAACATCCAGGCCACAGGCCACTTGTCACACTTGCCTCGGTTAAGGTCAGTGTTCATGCCTCCACAATAAGAAAAAGACTGGGAAAAATGGCCTGCATGGCAGAGCTCCAAGACCAAGACCAAGACCACTGCTGAGCAAAAGGAACATTAAAACTCGTCTCAATTTTTCTAGAACACATCTTGATGATCCCCAAGACTTTTGGAAAAACATTCTGTGGACCCCTTTGGAAGGTGTGTGTCCCATTACATCTGGTGTAAAAGTAACACAGAATTTCAGAAAATGAACATTATACCAACAGTAAAATATGGTGGTGGTAGTGTGATGGTCTGCGGCTGTTTTGCTGCTTCAGGACCTGGAAGACTTGCTGTGATAAATGGAACTATGAATTCTGCTGTCTACCAAAAAAATAGAATCCTGACCTGAATCCTATTGAGATGCTGTGGCATGACCTTTAAAAGGTCATTCATGCTCAAAAACCCTCCAATGTGGCTGAATTACAACAATTCTGCAAAGATGAGTGGCCAAAATTCCTCCACAACGCTGTAAAAGACTTATTACACGTTATCACAAACGCTTAATTGCAGTTGTTGCTGCTAAGGGTGGCCCAACCAGTTATTAGGTTTAGTGGGCAATCACTTTTTCACACAGGGCCATGTAGGTTTGGATTTTTTTTCTCCCTTAATAATAAACATCTTCATTTAAAAACTGCATTTTGTGTTTACTTGTGTTGTCTTTGATTAATATTTAAATTTGCTTGATGTTCCGAAACACTTACAGTAAGTGTGAAAAAAATGCAAAAAACAGGAAATCAGGAAGGGGACACTTTTTCACAACACTGTACGTATATATACACATACACTATATTGCCAAAAGTATTCACTCATCTGCCTTCACACGCATATGAACTTGAGTAACATCCCATTGTTAATCCACAGGGTTTATATGATGTTAGTCCACCCTTTGCAGCTATAACAGCTTCAACTCTTCTGGGAAGGCTTTTTACAAGGTTTAGGAGTGTCTTTATTTGAATTTTCGACCATTCTTCCAGAAGCGCATTTGTGAGGTCAGACACTGATTTTGGAAAGGAAGGCCTGGCTCACAGTCTCTGCTCTAATTCATTCCAACGGTGTTCTATCGGGTTGAGGTTGAGGTTGCAGGCCAGTCAAATTCTTCCAAACCAAACTCACTCATCCATGTCTTTATGGACCTTGCTTTGTGCACTGACACGCAGTCATGTTGGAACAGGAAGCGGCCATCCCTCAGCTGTTCCCACAATGTTGGGAGAATGAAATTGACCAAAATCTATTGGTATGCTAATAATAATTCTTTTCACTTGAACTAAGGGGCTGAGCCCAGCTCCTGAAACACAAACTCACCCCATATTACTCCCCCCCCACCACCAAACTTTACACTTGGCACAATGCAGTCAGACAAGTACCGTTCTCCTGACAAACGCCAAATCCAGACTTGTCCATCAGATTGCCAGACGGAGAGGAAGCATCACCACTGCATCTGACGCTTATATATATATATATATATATATATATATATATATATATATATATATATATATATATATATATATATATATATATATATATATCACACATATGGCTCTCGTTGTTAAGTCATTCCATAATGCACAGTATATGTTCCTTATAAAAGGGGCCAAGTAATGCATTTTAACATGTATTCATCAATTACTACATTGAGTTTACTGGTTATTATTATTACTGTTATAAACTAGGGCTCCCAGGAGGTCCAGCAAATAGGTAAATATGTGTTTACCCTATTGCTTGGAGATCCATATATGGCAGGGAGTTCAAAGAACATGGCAGCACAGTGACGAAGCATGTGGTTAGGAAAGGTGGCTATTTCTCCTAGGTGTAAGTAAGCGTGAATGGGTGGGTGAGTGTGTGATGACTGGCACACCATCTGGGGTGTGTTTCTGCCAAGTGCCCAGGATTACTGGAGGTAAAATAATGATTCATTGTCCGTCTCAATTTTTTTGGCATGACTTTCAAGGTTCTGTGTCTTATTGATTTCCATTTCTCATTACCATATTTGTGACATGGTGGATGTCCAGGGTTAGTCCTGCCTTGCGCCCCCTGTGCTACCTGTTATTGGATTAAGATATGTGTTTAAGATATTTGTAGATATCATTTATGTATAGTAGTTATTAGAAAAGCCCAAGTAACAATGTTACAAATGTCATAATCTTTATCTACATGACAAAAAAGACCTAAGATTATGTCCTGGAATAGTTTGGAGAAAGCTCCAAAATGGTATTCAAAAAAGTTATTTGAGAAATTATAAACAGAACCTGGTTATGGATCTACTATGTTTAATCTTCTTCTTCTCTCAGTGGATCATCCCTTTCCATCTCACCCTGTCCTCTGCATCTTCATCTGTCTAACCACCTGCATGTCCTCCATCACCACATACATAATCCTCCTCTGGGTCCTTCCTCTTCTCCTCCTGCCTGCCCGCTCCATCCTCACCATCCCAGTGTACCCCACATTGCTCCTCTGCACATGACCAAACCATCTTCCCTATCTCACTTTGGCTCCAAACCATCCTACCTGTGCTGTTCCTCAAATATAATCATTCCTAATCCTGTCTAGGGTGGCAATTGTGGCACCACACAGCTGCAAGATCCCGTGACCCTGACCAGGATTAAGTGGATAAGAAAATGAATTAAGTGAATGAATAATACTCTTCACACCCAACCAAAATCGCAGCATCTTCAAGTCTGCCACCTGCAGCTCCACCTCCAAGCCATACAACATGCCCACTACCACCTAGTAAATATTTCCTTTCATACCCAATGTTAATCACAGCTCACTCCTGAATCCCTTCACCACCCACACCACTCTCAAGCTTTCTCTTTGTCACCTCTCTGCCACACTCCTAATTACTTGGACCACTCGACTCTTAAGTATTTAAACTCATCCATCTTCACCACCTCTACTCCTTGCAGCCACACAATTCCATCCACCTCATTCATGCACATGTACTCCATCTCGCTCCTTTGATTCCCCTGCTCTTCAGTGTGTACCTCAACCTCTCCAGGCTCGCCTTACCCTACTTAACCTGATTCCTGTACATCATCCAACGTTCTCGTTCTCTCCCTCTCTCTCTCTCTCTCATTTTCTTCATTCATTAGCTCCTCAAAGTACTCTTTCCACCTTCTCAGCACATTCTCCTCACTTGTCAGCACATTTCCATCTGCATCCTTTATCAACCTAACCTACTGCACATCTTTCCCAGCTCAGTCCCTCTGTCTGGTCAAACAGTGCAAGTCCTTTTCTCCTTCGTTAGTGTCCAGTTTCTCAAACAGCTTGCCAAACACACCTTTTCCTTAGCCTTCATCACCTCTCTTTTTTGCTTTATACCATATCTTATTGCACTCTCGTCATCTTTCATCATCTGTCTAGCTATCCCAGTTCTTTTTCACCAAGCTCTTCCTTCTTACAATTTCCTGTACAGGTGTGCGCAGGATCAACATCCGTGCACTTTAACAGCCATGGTCTTAACAATTACAATACATTATGATTATGATACATTAAAAATCTGTCTGACTGCTTTGTTTGTCCCCCCCATTACCTGTATATTCTCTCTAACCTATAACTATATAAACTGGTTCACTTTTACTCGTTGAGACTGTTTCATTTGGCTGATCTTCCGTGTTGTTTGTAATACTGTCTATCAATGCATTCTTGGCTTCCGTAAACAAAAGTATCAGGTCCATCATACTATCTGCTTAAGTGTTACGGCTTTTCCCTACACAGGGCCATAATACTGTATTTGTTATAATTATTGTAAATGTCCATAAATGTCCATTTCAGAGAACATAATGTGGACATTAAATGGCACATACTTGTACTTCCTTATTCCACTATCATTTTCTATTCTCCTTTCCATTGTTCAAATGTCATACCATGTACCTTCCTAACTGACTCCCTCACCACTGAGTTGCCCAGTCATCAAGCGCCTCTTCACCACCACTTAGTGTCTTTCTCCTTCAACTTTCACCATCTTGATCCTTATTTCAGCCCTCACTCTTATCCTCTTCTTCACTTCCACAGTGTTCCTTATCTAGCTACACTCTCTGCTGCCAGAACCTTACAGTCTACCTTCTCTTTCTCATTGCATCTTCCTGCACAGGACATTGTCCACCAGTATGTACCTTCTTCCACTCTCATATGTTACCCTGTGCTCCTAATTCTTAGTAAAATATGGACTCACCACATTTTTGCAAATCCACCACCATCTGCCCTTCCACATTACTGAACAGGCATTCTCCATCTTCTCCACCTCCAGCAGGTTGCCAAGTATCCACAGACAACCTGTTGTTCAAAAGTAGCATAGGTAAACTAGGCCACAACTCATCGAATATGGAAATCTAATTTTTGATCACATTCAGTTTGGCACAGGTTTTACGCTGAATGGCCTTCCTTATGCATCCCTTCACATTTATTCACTCTAGGGATAAGCACTAAGAATAGTTGTGTTCTCCAACCTTTAATGCTGTGACAAAGAAGAATGTTAATTTTAGAACACACTTTAGAACATCTACAACCACAAATCAGAAAAAGTTGGGATGGTATGGAAAATGCAAATAAAAATATATATGCATTGTTCCTTATATTTCCTTTGACTGTTATTTAATTGCAGACAATATGAACCCAAGATATTTCAGTTTTTTTCTGGTCAATGTCATTTCATTTGTTAATAAACATAAATTCCTGCATTTCAGGCCTACACTACAATACGGAGTTACATTCACAAATACCACTTAAAACGTAAATTATTGTAAATCATGGTGAAAAATAAGTATTTGGTCACCCACAAAACAAGCAAGATTTTTGGCTCTCACAGACCTGTAACAACTTCTTTAAGAAGCTCTTCTGTCCTCCTCTCATTACCTGTATTAATGGCACCTGTTTGACCTCGTTATCTGTATAAAAGACATCTGTCCACAGCCTCAAACAGTCAGACTCCAAACTCAACCATGGCCAAGACCAAAGAGCTGTCGAAGGACACCAGGAAGACCTGCACCAGGCTGGGAAGAGTGAATCTACAATAGGCAAGCAGGTTGGTGTGAATAAATCAACTGTGGGAGCAACTGTAAGAAAATGGAAGACATACAAGATCATTGATAATCTCCCTCGATCTGAGGCCCCACACAAGATCTCAAAAGTAACAAAGGCTACCATCAGTAACACACTATGCAGAGAGGGACTCAGATCCTGCAGTGCCAGGCGTGTCCCCCTGCTTGAGCCAGAACATGTCCAGGCTCGTCTGAAGTTTGCCAGAGAGCATATGGATGATCCAGAAGAGGACTGGGAGAATATCATGTGGTCAGATGAAACCAAAATAGAACTTTTGGTAAAAAGTTTGGAGGAAGAAGAATGCCGAGTTGCACCATACCTACTGTGAAACATGGGGGTGGAAACATCATGCTTTGGGGCTGTTTTTCTGCAAAGGGGACAGGACGACTGATCGGTCTTAAGAGAAGAATGAACGGGGCCATGTATCGTGAGATTTTAATCCAAAACCTCCTTCTATCAGTGAGAACATTGAAGATGGAACGTGGCTGGGTCTTCCAGCATGACAATGATCCCAAACACACCGCTCAGGCAACAAGAGTGTGGCTCTGTAAAAAGCATTTCAAAGTTCTGGAGTGGCCTAGCCAGTCTCCAGACCTCAACCCCATAGCAAATTTGTGGAGGGAGTTTAAAGTCCGTATTTCCCCAAAACATCACTGCTGTAGAGGAGATCTGCATGGAGGAATGGGCCTAAATACCAGCTACAGTGTGTGCAAACCTGTTGAAGACAAACAAAGGTTATGTTACAAAGCATTGAGTTGAACTTTTGTTATTGACCAAATACTTATTTTCCACGATAATTTACAATTAAATTCTTTAAAATTCCTACAATGTGATTTGCTGGATTTTTTTCCCTCATTTTGTCTCTCATAGTTGAAGTGTACCTATGATGAAAATTACAGACCTCTCATCTTTCTAAGTAGGAGAACTTGCACAATCAATGGTTGACTAAATACTTTTTTACCCCACTGTACATTTTCCACCGGATGCTGTACTTGATGTTTAGTTATACTTATTTTATTCTAAGTCCACAGAAACAGTGCACTCTGCATCAGAGAACACTAACTGATTTGATTATCAGTTTTAGCAATGTAGTCATTTAGCTCAAATACATTGTAAAATAATGTGTTAATATATAAGATTCACTAGATATTGAGAAACCTATCCCTGTTCCCCAAGGCATGCTGCCATGACAGTTCATCTTCTCCAGTAATGGCACAGTGGTTAAGATTCCACACTACTAAGTTTAAATTCCAGCACCATCAAGCAGCTACTGAGTGTGCAGTCTTGTTTTGGTCAGACCAGAGAATCTGGTTTCTTGCAGTCTGAGAGTCCTTTAAATGTTTTTTTTTGCTCCAGGGAGGCTTTCATGTGTCTTTTACTGAGGAGAAGCTTCTGCCTGGCCAGTGCTGCAGTGATGTTTGACCTTCCCAATGTTGTTTGAGTTCCCCAATCTGCACACAGGATCTTTGGAGCTCAGCCAGAGTGACCACTGTATTCTTAGTCATCTTCTTTCCAAGACCTTTCTCCCCTCAATTACTTAATTTGGTGGGGGAGCCAGCTCTAGGAAGAGTCCTGATTGTTCCAAACTTCTTCCATTTAAGAATGGTGGAGGCCACTGTGCTCTTGGAGTGCAGCAGAACATTTTTTGTAGCCTTCTCCAGATCTGTTCCTCCACACAAGTTATTTCCTCCTCGTTTCTTATATTTGCTTGGATATGCATTGTTAACTGTGAGACCTTATATAGACAGGTGTGTGTCTTTCTAAACAATGTCAAATCAACTGAATTTACCACAGAAGGACTACAGTCAAGGTATAGAAACATCTCAAAGATAAACAAGAGAAATGGGAGGCCTCCAGGGCTAAATTTCAAGTGTCGTAGCAAAGGGTCTGAATACTTATATCCATGCAAAATATTTTCGTTTTTAATGAATTTTCAAAAACAAAAAGCCTACAATTCTGTTTTTACTCAGCCGTTATAGTATTGAGTGCAGAATGATGGAGGAAACCTTTATTTTTTATTTTAGCACAAGGCCTCAACATAAGTGTGAAAAAATGGAAAGGGTCTGAAGACTTTCCGAATGTAATGCATATAAACAGCATACTGAATTACTACAAAAAAAAAACTAAAAACGCTTCCATCATCACAAGTGTCTTTTAGTAATTGAGTTACTGAGAAAACTCAACATAAACACAGGCTTCTAAACATACAGGACACTAGTGTGTCATACACTGTAGGTAACATCAAAGGTCTTTTTACTACATCAACATGTTTAGTGCAGCAGACTACTGTATGGTTTGGGACTCAGCCTGTAACCTTGTCTATAAACACAGAGCTTGATTAAAGACTCCCTGAAGACTCAGAAATAGCAAGTCAAGATCTGACTAAACAGTCTCAAGATAACTTACTTCTGCATTAAAATGTCATGTAGGTTAAGAGAATGAGATTAAGATAAAGTCATATACTACCCCTGGCAAAATGATCAATTTTTATGACGTCCATCCATTACTTCATAGCAAATATCACACCGCACAAAATTTTTGTTTAATTGCTGAGCATTCTGACTTCATGAAGCATACCACAAACAAATTAAATTTAATTATTTTAATTAATAGCAAATATTTCCCAGATCAAGTAGAGGAAACAGTTACTGGATCACATTGTGATTTGTATTTTAAAACACAAGTCTAAAACTGGCAATTTAGTCTACTACAGAGTTGTCAACCAAAACAATGAAAAGGATAAAACTCAAAAAGGAAATTCAACCTGAAGTGTGGCGAAAGATGTTGGTTGTTCCCAGTCAGCTGTGTCTAAACATTAGTCCAAGTAACGTAATATGAAGGTTATAAAAGGAAAATATATGGGTAGACCAAGTAAGACATTAAAGCATCAGGATACAAATCTGCCTTGAAAATAGAAAATCCAAAACAAAACGCATGAAAAACAAACTGGCAGAAACAGCAGTTCATCTTTGTTACAGAACTGTAAGAAGTTGGCTGTCTAAAATGAGACTGACATATAGAAAAGCCAAACAGAAACCAGCACTAGCACCTGAACAGCAGAAAACATGGCTATCAATCAGGAGGTGTGGATGATTGGATGAAAGAGATATTCATCAATGAACCACGAATCTGCTTTGGATGACGACGCTGGAAAGTTTGTCTGGTGCCTTTCTAATGAGACATATATGACTGCCTGAAGAAAACAATCAACTTTACTCATTAATAGTCTGGAGTGTCTGGTTTAGGGCCAGGGGAGATGGCAATCATTCCGTCAGTAGTCAGTACAGGTGCATTATAAAAATTTAAAATTGACATTTTTGTTAAAGCTTTTATTTAGGAAAGGAATACAAACTAACAAACAACATACAAACAACATGGCCAGCTAACAGTCCGGATCTCAATTTGATTGAAAACTTAAGTGAAACTTGTCCATGATAATGGTCCATCTTGCAAAGCTGATCTGTCAACTGCTATTTGAGAACAATCTGTGTTGTCATTTGCTCATTATCTTAAGGATACAGTGTATCACCAAAGTGAGTACAGCCCTCACATTTCTGCAGATATTTAAGTATATATTTTCATGTGACAACACTGACAAAATGACACTTTGACACAATGAAAAGTAGTCTGTGTGCAGCTTATATAACAGTGTAAATTTATTCTTCCCTCAAAATAACTCAATATACAGCCATTAATGTCTAAACCACCGGCAACAAAAGTGAGTACACCCCTAAGAGACTACACCCCTAAAATGTCTAAATTGAGCACTGCTTGTCATTTTCCCTCCAAATGTCATGTGACTCATTAGTGTTACTAGGTCTCGGGTGTGCTCAATTTTGTAGTATAGCTCTCACACACTCTCATACTGGTCACTGAAAGTTCCAACATGGCACCTCATGGTAAAGAAGTTTCTGAGGATCTTAAAAGACAAATTGTTGTGCTACATGAAGACGGCCAAGGCTATAAGAAACTGAGCCCTCAAACTGAGCTGCAGCACAGTGGCCAAGATCATCCAGCATTTTAAAAAAGCAGGGTCCACTCAGAACAGACCTCACATTGGTCGTCCAAAGAAGCTGAGTGCACGTGCTCAGCGTCACATCCAAATGCTGTCTTTGAAAGTTAGGCTCAGAAGTGCTATCAGCATTGCTGCAGAGATTGAAGAGTTGGGTGGTCAGCCTGTCAGTGCTCAGACCATATGCCGCACACTACATCAAATTGGTCTGCATGGCTGTCAGCCCAGAAGGAAGCCTCTTCTGACGTCTGTACACAAGAAAGCCCGCAAACAGTTTGCTGAAGACATGTCAACAAAGGACATGGAATACTGGAACCATGTCCTATGGTCGAGGAGACCAAGATTAATTTGTTTGGTTCAAATGGTCCCAAGCATGTGTGGCGGCAATCAGGTGGGGAGTACAAAGATAAGTGTGTCATGCCTACAGTCAAGCATGGTGGTGGGAATGCCATAATCTGGGGCTGCATGAGTGCAGCAGGTGTTGGGGAGTTGCATGTCATTGAGGAACAACATGAACTCCAATATGTACTATGAAATACTGAGGCAGAGCCTGATCCCCTCCCTCAGGAAACTGGGTCGCAGGGCAGTGTTCCAGCATGATAATGACCCCAAACGCCTCTAAGACGACCACTGCTTTATTAAAGAGGCTGAGGGTAAAGGTGGACTGGCCAAGCATGTCTCCAGACCTAAACCCAATAGAACATCTTTGGGGCATCCTCAAGCGGAAGGTGGAGGAGCGCAAAGTCTCGAATATCTGCCAGCTCCGTGATGTCGTCATGGAGGAGTGGAAAAGCATTCCAGTGGCAACCTGTGAAGCTCTGGTAAACTCCATGCCCAGGAGAGTTAAGGCAGTTCTGGAAAATAATGGTGGCCACACAAAATATTGACACTTCAGGAACTTTCACCAAGGGTTGTACTCCCTTTTGTTGCCGGTGTTTGAGACATTAATGGCTGTATATCGAGTTATTTTGAGGGAAGAATAAAGTTACATTGTTATATAAGCTGCACACAGACTACTTTTCATTGTGTCAAAGTGTCATTTTGTCAGTGTTGTCACATGAAAAGATATACTTAAATATCTGCAGAAATGTGAGGGGTGTACTCACTTTTGTGATGCACTGTATATCAAGAAACATGACATTCCAACCCGTGTATTCCAAGATGACAATTCTCACGTTCATAGGGCTGCAAATGTGACTGATTGGTATGATGAACATTCAGGAGCAGTCACACATCTGGGAGTGTCTACAAAATCCACAGATGTGAATCCTCTTGAAGTCAAGCTTATTTCCTGTACAACATTTGATTTGGAAGAAATTCGCTGGGTCGTCAGCTGGGAGGCACCCTTCACAGATGTTTCCCTCCTTTGATCACCCCTTTGATCCCAGCATCCCATGACTAGGGCCCAGAAGATCCAGGGTTCAAATCCAAGCTGCCAATGTTGGGTCACTGAGCAAGATCCTTAACCCACAATTGCTTAGATAGCCATATGTGTACCTGACGAGGAAGCTCAGTCTTGCTTGTGGTGCTTTACACCACTGCATCCGACACTTTGCATTGCGCTTGGTGATGTAAGACTTGGATGCAGCTGCTTGGCCATGGAAACGCAGCTCCACAAGCTGCTTGGCCATGGAAACGAAGCTCTCTACGCACTGTTCTTGAGGTAATCTGAAGGTCACAAAGCTTGGAGGTCTGTAGCAATTGACTCTGCAAAAAGTTGGCAACCTCTGCGCACTATGTGCCTCAGCATCCGCTATCCCCTCTCTGTCATTTTATGAGGCCTACCACTTTGTGGCTGAGTTGCTGTCGTTCCCAATCACTTCCACTGACAGTTGACTGTGGAATATTTAGTACTGAGGAAATTTCATGACTGGACTTGTTGCACAGGTGGCATCCTATCGCAGTACCACGCAGGAATTCACAGAGCTCCTGAGAGCGACCCATTCTCTTATCACAAATGTTTGTCTGCATGCCTAGGTGCTTGATTTTATACACCCATGTGCCATGGAGTTGATTGTAACACCTGAATTCAATGATTTGGATGGGTGAGTGAATACTTTTAGCAATCTAGTGTATGTACTGTGCCCAAGTCCAACTGAACCATGCCTGAGCTCACCTCGTCAAGGGTCTGGGGTCAAATATGCTCAGGCACGGTACAGATTACCTGGTGTGAACACATCATTAGCTGTTAGTGGTTTACTCTTCGACAAAACCTGGCAACATGACTACCTGGTTTATTCCTCAACAAAACTTATTTCCAACAGGCTGCCCCAAATCTCAAGCAGCACTACTCAATTCCCCTTGCGTTTATCTGGACAAGGATTCCAGTTGTTCCAGATGGGTTAGAGCCCGATTCCACTTCCCACCGTCACCTCTGACAGTCCATTTTTGGTCTCTGTTGCTTTGCAGCAATGCCTATTGGTGTCTGTCAGACATTTTAATGATAAGCTACTTGATTTTAACATGTAATTGCTGTATAGCCTCAACTAGAAAGCAAACTTAACAGCTTTTCTTTAGGTAGTCACACTGTAAAATAATCTGATTACCGTCTGCCTCCTGCAGACTTGGAGGTTTTCCATTATCAGATTAGTAAAGTGCATGTAACACTGCTTATATGATTATTGCCAAAATCTGATTTCTTGCAGTTATCAAGAGGCAAGTAGTATGGTAAAGTATTCCAGAACATTGTCATGTTAATCAGGCCAGCCACTCCATTAACATTAAACAATTATCTGGACTGAGATTCTTTCAGTAATGACTCAAAATAAAGTATTGTTGGAAAAAACCTGACTTGGCAATGAACAATTTCCATTATACTAGAAGCATAATGGTCCTCAAGGACTTAAACTTGAAATAACCTGCCGATTTCACACTATAATCGACATATCCCAGAATAACAAACAGAACAACATAGAAGATTTTGGACAGATTTGGTGTTTATGTGCAATATACAAAGCCCACAGATGCATTACGAGTATTTTCCAAAATGGAAAGTAGCTCAGGTAGCATTAGATTGGTTGTTTCTTAGACATTAGGTAAAGTCCTTGCTACAAAAGATGGCATAGAGCTGCAAATCAAGTTATTTTATGAGTGTAGTATTCATGCTGGTGGCATAATCTTAAGCCTATGTAGTCAGTCCATTCTCAAACCTAAGCCTCTTGCTTCTCTTCTACAGTATGTTCCACCACAGTCCCTACACTCGTTTCACTTTCTGTACAGACAATTCAACTTGTTCTCACTAACAGTGACTAATTCAGTTCAAAGACAACAAATAGGCCATTAAAAGTCTGAGTTACTGCATACCAATATTACCAAGATTTTTTAAATACCCAAGCAGGAATTTCTTAAACTATTCCAGACTTCTGAATTCATTACATTGCATTGATTACTACTTTGAGATCAATGAGAAGCTTTAAGAGGCATTCAATTGAGAATAATAAAGCATACAAAGTATAAATACACAAATCAACTGAGAACAAAACAAGCAACTGTACACTTTGTACTCTTACGTGGCCAAGAACGGTGCTTACACTGTAAGGGTATGATGAGTTTGAAAGTCATATAATCATGCCAGATGATGTAATCCATTTAAAGAAGGCCTTGGAAATTTGAGTGCAGCTTGACACAAAGAGGCAAAGTAGTATTTAATCCTCCATGGGCACTGTGCTGGATTCCACCGTGGGCTTTTGGGGAGAACTGCTGCTGCTGGCACTTTGGCCAGAAGCCCCATCGGTCTTGGGTCGCTTGGATTCAGGTGGATTGCACACTGGATCACTTGGAGGAGAAGGTCTCTCTAAAAGTGAAAGTAAAGCTATATAAATGAACTTGAACGCTTGTGAATATAAAAATGCTACCAATCCCAGTTTTTCTATTCTGATACCCAAATTCTGGGCATTGGTGATACAAAGTACCAATCCGATATCAGTCCGTTAAGTTTTTCTTTAAATTCTTTATACTTAATTGTGTCTAAAATGATTCTGTACCTAAATTTGTCAACTTTAATACTTTATTAATAATAGAGTAAAATACCTCCAAATTGCAGACATATGTCGTAAGCCAGCATGAATCATGCTGCTTGGCTTGTTAGCTAATGTTTAGATGAAAAATTCTTAAAATGAGGCAAAATTATTATTAAATTCATATTCTAATCACGTTTTATTTAACTGTAATGTCACAGCCTACATGAAATTAATTGCAATTAGGGGTGGGATGATATGGTAAAAATATTATATCACAATATTTAAAGACAGTTTCATGATGCTTAGCACAACATGCGATCGCAGGGGAAAAAAACAAAACAAAACAAAACAAAAGAATAATATGCATCAGATTCTTAAAAACTACGGTTCAGATATTATCCCATACTTGGTAAAGTGATTTACAGTGGAGCTTCAAAGTTTGTCAACCCTTTACGTTTTTCTATATTTCTGCATAAATATGACCTAAACATCATCAGATTTTCACAGAAATCCTAAAAGTAGATAAAGAGAACCCAGTTAAACAAATGAGACAAAAATATTATACTTGGTCATTTATTTATTGAGGAAATTGATCCAATATTACATATTAGTGAGTGGCAAAAGTATGTGAACCTCTAGGATTAGCAGTTAATTTTTAACACCAGGATACTGAAAGCATACGTTCACATACTTTTGCCACTCACTAATATGTAATATTGGATCATTTTCCTCAATAAATAAAAATGACCAAGTATAATATTTTTGTCTCATTTGTTTAACTGGGTTCTCTTTATGTTCTTTTAGGACTTGTGTGAAAATCTGATGATGTTTTAGGTCATATTTATGCAGAAATATAGAAAATTCTAAAGGATTCACAAACTTTCAAGCATCACTGTATATTCAAAATGTGCTGTAATTCAGTCATTTAAACAGGACTAATTACACTTTTTATAATAAAACACGCAGCTGGTCAGTGTTCTTTAAGCACCAACAATATCCTCAAAATGCTCAGAAAAGCATGCTCTCTTTCACGATAACAAAAATTTATGATACGATAAAACATCATGTTATTGTCCAGCCCTAACTGCAATGCAAAAGCATGAAATAGCTTTTCACTGACAACGCTGGTCCAGTAACTTTATAGGGAAAAGTTCACTCTATCAGTTACCACATCAGGACTTTAACACACCACAGCACAGAGAAACAGGCATGGCAGATTTCACACTTGATAACGTCATTTCCTCAAACTAAGACGTTTGCCTTTAATGTGATCATCCATAATTATTACATGTATGAGTTTTCTGTTGTTACATTTATAATGTGCTTCAAGTGAAAGGGAACAGTATTGAAGGAGTATCGGTCAGGTCTGGCCTGTGTCAGATTTGTTTAATAGGGTCAGTACCAGTGCTGTGCATCACTAATACTGCATATCACTTCTACACTGTATGTCAGGCATTCACCACTAACCATGTTTGGCTTTCTCGGTGCCAGACGGAGTGACCAAGGCCTGGGAAGAAGCTGGAGATCTGGAGAGAGGTGTCAGAGAAATTCGCCTGAATTGGATAGAGAGAAAAAAATGCATGGTTTGCCAAACATAGTGCACAGACTAGTATAATGTAAGATCAAATGTATGCATGATTCTGTCAGATAAACACACAAGTTCAGTCGAACTGCAGTTTAACAACATGCTTAGCACACAGGATTACAGCTTGCACATAAACGTACCTAAGGTTTCTAATAACAGTACCTAATGAAATGAATACTTGTACTGCATTTAAAAGGCATTTGTCTGGTGATCAATAGTGTTACTGAACTATTACAAAGTAATAAATGCATTGTGTTCATGTACACTGAAGCTTTGTCAGCTTGTATTGCTATACAGTGCTTTTCAAAGAAAAAAGTTCAGCATCAAACGAGCAAACGAACGCAAATTCATCAAGATTAGTGTGCTAATAATGTGCAAAATAAATGTGCTATTAAATATTAGTTTGACAGCACTAATCTCTGTTCTTTAAATGGTAAAAGACCAGCTTGGATGTGTTCGTAATTGGACAAAAGCCTTAATTTTAGTATCATTTTAGAGTATATTGCTGTCATTTGCATCTTGCTTAGCAGTACATCCTCCTACGTACCACACACAACTTACAAATGAAAGAAAACTGCTGAAAAGTGAAACTGTTTTTAATGGATGGCCTTTTACCACACCAGGAGAACTATGTATACTGCCTTTCACCTGACACAGCAAAAAAAATAAATTAACAGGCTACAACTAGCATAATAGTTAAGGAACAGACCATGAGGTAGTGCGTTAACATTACATTATATCATAACATTACATTATATATAACAACATTATATCGCGTTTAACATTACAGGTGTAAGTGAGACCTTAAATGATGCTACAAAAGATTTACATAAGACAAAGTAACTTTGAAATACTAAGTACAAATAAGCAAAGATTAAAGGAAAAAATTGACTAAAACTAAAATTCAATTCATTAAGAATTATACAATATAATTAGCTACATATTAGGGATTATGCTATTTATACACGTTCTATTTTTGTGTGCCTAAAGCTTGTCGTCACTTGGCAACATCAGTGGAGTGATACAGTTTTGCTTTGAAAAAGATGTGCGGTCATCACAAATATCAGCACAGTGAGAACCCTTCTCAACCAATCAGATCAGAAAGTCAGAACTAACTGGTCTTATAATCAATAATGTATAATGATTGTTCAATTCAAGACCAGCAGTACTAACTAAACCATTGTTCCACAATATACTTTTACTTCTCTTTGTTGAGACTGTGGTAGCCTAGTGGTTAAGGTACTGGACACTGAACCAGAAGGTCCAGGGTTCAAATCCCACCTCTGCCAAGCTGCCACTGTTGGGTCCTTGAGCAAGACCCTTAACCCACAATTACTTGGATTGTAAGACTGTACCAATTGTAAGTTGCTCTGGATAAGGGTGTCTGCTAAATGCTGTAAATGTTGAACACCTTGAATGCTTACAGCCAAGCATAGTTTCTCAGCTATGACTAGTGTCTGTAATGTAGTTTAATTTTACTAGAGCTACATGGCTAGAAATAAGAAAAAGGTGGCTAAAAATGAGAAAATAAAAGGTACCAGATTATCATGCAAACTGCTACAGACCAGAGATGCACTGATTGGGGACTGTGGTGGCCTAGCGGTTAAGGTACTAGACTATGGACCAAAATGTCCAGGGTTCAAATCCCATCTCTGCCAAGCTGCCACTGTTGGGTCCTTGAGCAAGACCCTTAACCCACAATTGCTTGGATTGTAAGACTGTATCAATTGTAAGTCGCTCTGGAAAATGCTGTAAATGTAAAATTCCGATTTCTGATTTTTTTATACACAGCCTTAAGACAAGGCTGTAACATAAATAACACTGTCACTGCTCCCTCACTAATACTACGTTATATGGGAAGAGACTCTTTAGTGCACCAAGTAGTAGCATTGAAGCACAACTGAAATCTAACACTTTGTTGTCATCAGCATGCATCAACACCGATCTGTCTCATAAACAAGCACACAGTTTAAAGCTCAATCTGAATTGTGAATTAATGTTAGTGAAAGCAGTGTGTTTTTTGTGTGTGGCTGTGTTTGTGCTGCTGTCGTACGGGGCGCATGTGGCTAAATGTGACCGGAACAGAATTGGTTATATGAGACGGATTGATCACTGGTCGCGGCCGATCCTTACAAAAAGGATCTATATCGGGGCTGACCCAAGAAAATTTTTAACAAACCAGTACTGACTACAGTGGTGCTGGAAAGTTTAAGAACCCTTAGAGTCTTCTACTCTTTCTGCATATATATGACCTAAAACATTAGGGGCAGAATAAAGATTCTTCCCAGAAGTTGAATCTGTTCGTCTGAACAAGGTTTTGTGGGAGAAACGTTTCGTCACTCATCTAAGTGACTTCTTTAGTCTCAGCTAGTTGGAAAACTTCCCCAATCTTATATACAGCACCTTTGCATAACGACTGGTACCAGCACCGTTGCATAACAATGGGACCGGTATGAAATCAGTTAATATGGCAGATTGACATACGCCATTAACGACAATGGCCACGTGTGCCATTCACAACCAGGATTGGGGAAAGGGCTGCGATGGCTCCGTTGTAAGATGGTGAGAGGTGTCTTCTTGAGGCCCCATCCTCGGTTCAGGGGATGGACGTTCCCTTTTTTACAAAAATGGCTTCTTTTACTCCGTGTTTTCAAAACCATCGTTCCTCCCTATCAAGGATCTGCACGTTTCTTCATTTCCTTGAAAGAGTGGCCATGGCTTGGTAGGAGGATGTTGGAGATGGAGCTGCCAGGCAAGAGACGGAGAGGAAGACCAAAGAGGAGTTATTTGGTTGTGGTAAATGAAGATATGCAGGGAGTTGGGGTGAGAGTAGAGGATGTGGAGGACAGGGTGAGGTGGAAACGTTTAACTCGCTGTGGTGACCCCTGATAAAGGGAGAAACCGAAAGAAGAAGAAGATTCAACGTCGCTCTTCAGCATCAATGGCCATTCAACGATAGACAAGGGTAGTCTCATATATATTAGACATGGGTCCGATCCAACCCCATATCGGTGTATAGACCAATATTGATGTCATTCACCAATATTCATGTCATATTGATATCAGACGGGCAGGGCCGATCCATATTCCATTCTACATCTTACCATGAGCTAGGGGTGGGCAATATGGTAAAAATAATAAAAGACATTTTCATTATACACAATATTTATCATGATACATGTGATTGCAGACAACATGCACCAGTATTGACAGATCCTCGATATGCTCAGAAATGAATATTGTCTATCCTTACCCCCTTTCCCACCCCTACCATGAGCACGCACCAACTTCAGTCTGCAACTGAGTAAGCAAATAATATTAGTTGCTGGTTTAACTAAAATGTTGTTTGTGTGGAGATTTTGTCTGGAAATGCTGAAACAGTACCAGCAACAACAATAATAATAATAATAATAATAATAATAATAATAATAATGTAAATAAATATGTATATATAATTTTTTTTAAATTAATTAATTATATATTGAAAAAAAAAAAAAAAAAAAAAAAAAAAAAGAAAACCCACTGTATCGGTGTAGGCAGTTGTGCCCTGGAATCGGATCGAGGGAAGAAAAAAAAAAAAATAAAAAATAACATTGATCAACCCATCAGTATTATACATACACTCAAGATTGGGGCCAATTTAGTGTAATCAATTAACCTAAAGCATGTCTTTGGATTGTGGGAGGAAACCGGAGCACCCAGAGTAAACCCACATAAAGACGTCATGCAGACTCCATGCAGAAAGGACCCAGACTGCTCCACCTGTGAGGTGACTACCCACCGAGGTCTACCCACCGAGCCACCATCTGCCATATGACTTTTTTTTTTAATTACGATAACTGCTAATGTTACTGAATTTCCTTATAATAGGAGAATGCATCCTTAACCCTGTTCATTATGGCCACCCAAAGACTTTAAGACACCTGAATGGATGCTTGCACATCACCTATCACAGGTCTGTTGTGTAATTGCTGTTCCTGCAATCTACATGCATCTTAATTCAAGTTAGGACTGCAACAATTTCCCCCTAAGATTACCAAAGCACATAAAACTTCACAACATGATCTATGGAAAAACTGTTTCTCTCTCTCCTACCTGGAAGTGGGTCCCTTGGGTGTTGTGGAGGTTTTGGCACTGAGTGGTACAAGAGGGGTGCTTGGGGCAGTTTTGAGAGTGTGAGGTCCATTACTAGACAGCGGGCTGGAGGGAGAAGATTTGGGCACGCAAGGACTGCTGGTGGGAGGGGCAGTGGGTGTGGCAGAGGATTTAGGGGTGCTGGGTTTGCTCCAGCCCTCCAGTGTGTTGAGGGTGATGCGTCTGGGCTGTGGTTTAGCCTTCAGGCCTTGAGGTGTACGCTTCTCTTCAGACCCAGCGGATGTCGTCTCCTTTTCCTTCTCTTGGGTGATGGTTGAGGGGGAAGGTCTAGGCACAGGTGAGGCTGTTCGCCCACTGCCTGGGGTTCTCTTACCCTTCTTCTCAGTGACACTGAGTGGGGTGATTATGTCTAGCTGTGGGCGCTCCTTCAGTGGTGTGCCAAGCTCCATCTCCTCAAAAGTAACAAATGAGCAATAGCCATCCGTGGACGACACAGCCAGAAAGGAGCCATCTCGAGACCTGACAAGAGGTGACAAGCAATGATATGAGCAAATACAACAAACTACAGTTCAAAACAAATTTGTGCAAGTGTTGATATTTGGAGCCTGGGACATTTGCAGAAATCTTTACTGTAGACACCAAATACAGGATACAGGTGCTTATCGTATGCACATATACAGGCAAGAGCCCTTTACTGACCATCCCATCAATGTCCATTCACTTTAACAATTCAGAATAATAATAAGAATTAGGAAGGTCTTAACAATTAGAAGAAATAGTAATAGGATATAAATCTGTCTTTTAACTTTGAACGTTGGGGCTATAAACAGCCAATCAGCGCTGCATGAGCAGAGAATGTTTGGTTTGAGATTGGAGTTAGAGATTGTTCAAACTTAACTGATGTGTTTTTTTTGTTAATGCAAGTTGTTTGTGTGTATGACTTTCCGATGCTTATTTATAACAAGCCATAAATGGTGTTTGTGTGCATGCCTTTCCCATTGTAGTTCTTTGTTTGTCCACCCACTACCTGTCTGTTCTCTCCAACACTGATCATATTAACAGTCAAGTCAACGACCCTAAGCACACAAGTCGTTCTACCAAAAAATGGTTAAAGAAGAATAAAGTTAATGTTTTGAAATGGCCAAGTCAAAGACCTGACCTTAATCAAATCAAAGGACCTTGTGGAAGGACCTGAAGCAAGCAGTTAATGTGAGGAAACCCACCAACATCCCAGAGTTGAAGCTGTTCTGTACGGAGGAATGGGCTAAAATTTCTCCAAGCCAGTGTGCAGGACTGATCAACAGTTACAGGAAACGTTTAGTGGCAGTTATTGCTGCACAGGGGGGTCACACCAGATACTGAAAGCAAAGGTTCACATACTTTTGCTACTCACTAATATGTAATATTGGATAATTTTCCTCAATAAATAAATGACCAAGCACATTATTTTTGTCTCAAAGGGTTCACAAACTTTCAAGCACCACTGTATACAGGTAAGTGCCATTTAAATGACCACTGTCCGTTTACTTTAAGAAATTGTACTAGAAAAAACAAATCCGTCTTTGATCTGCCCTCCCGTGGTCCTCATCTTCATTGGGCCGCGGTCCGCTCTCTGTCGCCGCAGTCTCGGTCCTTGGCGAACGGCGGAGGTGGGTGTCATCACAACTTTTCAAGCACCACTGTATACAGTAAGTGTCCATTTAATGACCACTGTCCGTTTAAAGCTTTAAGAAATTGTAACTAAAAAACAAATCGTCTTTGAACTCCAGACACTGCGACCCTAAACAGCCAATCAAAACAGTCACTCAACAGATCTATGATCAGAGGCAGGGGTTCAGAGCAGAATCATAATTTCAACAAAAAACAATATAAATAAAAAAATAATAAAAAAAAAATAAAAATTATATATATATATATATATATATATATATCTATATTATATATATATATATATCTATATCTATCTCTCTCTCTATATCTATATCCTCTACCCCCCCCCCCTATCCCCCCCCCCATCTACATCCATCTACCACTATACTTCTCTCTCTCTCTCTCTCTCTACCTCTCTCTCTCTATCCGCTCTGCCTCTGCGCGCCGCGCTCGCGCGCGTCGCGCGCGCGCGGCGCGAGAGAGAGAGAGAGAGAACTTATTTATACTTATTACTTATTTATAACAAGCTGTTATTGCCGTTTGTAATGTATGTGCCTGTGCTATTGTAAGCAGTACTCCTTTGTTTGTACCTCCACTACCTGTATATTCACTCTATAACTATATAAACTGGTTCAAATTCAAGTGTTGATTGTCTGTTTCATCAGGCTGATCTTCCGTGTTGTTCATAATATGCATTTTGTATATCAACGCATTTTCAGCTATCGTCAAACAAAAGTATCAGGTCCATCATACCATCCGCTTAAGTGTTACGTCTTTCCCCCTAGACAAGGCCATAACAAAACATTACTGTATTATTCATAGTAATTGTGAATTCCCACAAATGACAAAAGGTTTTGCAGGTGTATGACAGTGTGTGTGTGTGTGTATGACAGGCTTCCACTTGTGTTTTCAGCGGGATCCCTGACGCATTTATGTATCATTTGCACGCAGTTTTCTTGTGAACAAGGTCTTTATAGTTACCTTAAAGGCATATAAAGACTATGCAATTACAGCAACGTCCATATCGATCAAGGAACTGTTGCACAGAACATAATGCAGTCGTTAAACGATACATACCTGCACTTTACAAAAAGTGCTGCAGCCCAATTGTAACTGACATTTCACTGTATCTGAATGTATTTTTGAATTATTTTCTGAATCTGAATTATTTTCTAGGTATTCTAATATTTGTGCTGATCCAAATAAAATTAAAGCTAATTAAAAAAAAAAAATACTTTTTGATTTACCAGCTGAGGTCACTCAGAGTATGGTAGTGGATATTGGACACATAACCAAATGGCACTGTCTGTTGGGTGTCATAGAAAAAGATAGAGTCTTCAGATGCCACAGCAAACACCAGGCGGTAGGGCAACTGAAAAACGTTAGGCACTGGCTGGTCTGACCCATCTGTGAGAAGAAGCAGAAAGGAGCAGAGATGAAACATGGCAAAAACTGGGTAATAAAGAATACCAACTGGTTGTGAAAGCAGAAGTGACTCACTCTCATCCTGTTTGGTTCTGAGCTCAAAGAAGACAGGACAGCAGCGCACTGCAAGAGTGGCCTTAGCAGGACAGGGCAGATGGGCTATGGGTCTGAGTAATTTAACAAAAAATATAAATAAATAAATATCACACGCTCACATAAACGGCTGTATGGAATTAAATGGTGTATATAGCAGCACCTCTTAAAACTCTTCCTGGAGAAAACATATGTAGTATTTGTGACGTTCTCTCCAGTCTCTACACAGCCAGCTGAATACAATACAGGAAATACAATGCAAAGCTGAATCACTATTAGAAGCTAGGCCTTAGCCTGGAATGACTGACAAATTCTAAGCTTTCTAAAACAAACTGGATTCCTTTCAATATGCAAAACAATGAGCATACCAGGTGCAAGCAGGAAGGAGCCATCAGGTGTAAAGGCGAGGCGTCGGAAGAAAGATCGCATGCTGTCATCATGGAACATCCTGTAGTTCTTCACCTGAGAAACATAGGAGTGATATATCATCACAATTGGGGCTGAAACATTTCCTCGAGAAACTCAATCACTAAAAGACATTGATGTTTCGTTTAGTCCATACGTCAACGCTCTGAGTTCAATGTGCTTTGCACGGATAACTTGATGTCAAACATGATTTGATGGCGTGAATTGCAAAATGGAGAAAGAGAAAATAGCAAGGGCCCAACCAATTAGTTCGTTAGTATTTATTGCCATTTCAGCACAAAATAGGCCAGATACATGACATATACTCAGGAGAAGCATTTCTCTAGTACAACCGTATAGTTACAGTGATTATGTCAGACTGGGTGTCGATCCAGAGTCCAGTATTTTCTTGGGAGGGGCACCTCTTAAAAGATCTTTTAGAGTGGGGCAAAAAAGTATTTAGTCAGCCACTGATTGTGCAAGTTCTCCTACTTAGAAAGATGAGAGAGGTCTGTAATTTTCATCATAGGTACACTTCAACTATGAGACACAAAAAAAAAAATCCAGGAAATCACATTGTAGGACTTTTAAAGAATTTAATTGTAAATTAATGGTGGGAAAATAAGTATTTGGTCCATAACAAAAGTTCAACTCAATACTTGTATAACATAACCTTTTGTCGGCAATGCAGAGGTCAAACGTTTCCCCGTAAGTCTTCTCAGCAGGTGGCACAACCTGTAAGCGTGTATTTTGGCCCATTCCTCCATGCGATCTCCTCTAGAGCAGTGATGTTTTGGGGGCTGTCGCTGGGCACACTGACTTTCACTCCCTCCACAAATTTTTTCTATGTGGTGAGGTCTGGGACTGGCTAGGCCCTCCAGGACCCTTGAAATGCTTTTTAACTGAGCCACTCCTTCGGTGCCCTAGCGGTGTGTGTTTGGGATCATTGTCATGATGCTGGGAAGACCCAGCCACATTTTCCATCTTTCAATGCTCTCACTGTGGAAGAGGTTTTGGCTTAAAACACGATACATGGCCCCATTCATTCGTCCCTTAATAACACAAACTGATCAGTCGTCCCCTGCCCCCTTTTGCAGAATAACTGCCCCAAAGCCATGATGTTTCCACCCCCATGCTTCCTCCCCAGTAGGTATGGTATTCTTGGATTCACTCAGCATTCTTCTTCCTCCAAACACGAACGATTTTGCAGTTTTTAAAAAAACCAAAAATTGTTCTAATTTTGGTTTCATCTGACGCACATGATATTTCTCTCTCCCAATCCTCTTCTGGATCCTCCATGTGCTCTCTGGCAAACTTCAGACAGGCCTGGACATGTACGGAATTAGCAGGGGTACACGCCTGGCACTGCAGGATCTCTGCGTCTCTCTTGGTGTACTGTTTTACTTAATGGTAAGCCTTTGGTTACTTTGGTTCCGTTCTCATGATCATTTTGACCCGATGGATGGGATCTTGCCGTTGGCCCAGATCGAGGGAGATTATCAACGGTCCTGTATTCTTCCCTTTCCATTTTTCTACAATTTCTCCCACAGTTGATTTTTATTCACAATCCAATCTGCTTTGTCTTTGTAGATTCCGTCTCCATTGTGGGGCAGCCTAACAATTTTCTTCCTGGTGTCCCTTGACAGCTCTTTGGTCTTGGCCATGGTTGAGTTTGGAGTCTGACTGTTTGAGGCTGTGGACAGGTGTCTTTTATACAGATAACGAGGTCAAACAGGTGCCATTAATACAGGTAACGAGTGGAGGACAGAAGAGCTTCTTAAAGACGAAGTTACAGGTCTGTGAGAGCCAGAAATCTTGCTTGTTTGTGGGTGACCAAATACTTATTTTCCACCATGATTTACAATTAAATTCTTTAACAATCCTACAATGTAATTTCCTGGATTTCCTGGGGTGTACCTATGATGAAAATTACAGACCCCTCTCATCTTTCTAAATAGGAGAACTCTGCACAATCAGTGGCTGACTAAATACTTTTTTTGCCCCACTGTATATTGTCTTTTTTTAGTAGACTTTTCTAAGATTGTCATTATTACAGAATTCAATCAGTATGTGCCTTAATGTAAGAGTAGCATTGCAGAAATGGCAGAGTGGAGCTTCTTAACCTTAAAGGAGGTGGCAGTGTGTCAGTGCTAAATGTCCAATATGGCATCTTGTTAAAATCGTCTGTTTCAGTCGGTTCAAATGGTATTGGTTAAGATTCAGGTATAAGCGCGGGTAGATTTCATGTAGTTTATTCTCTGTATTTGTATTCCATTCTATTTGCCGGAGTTCTAATTTTAGAATAGGCATCTGTAGGTGGTATGTAAGCATAAAAAACCTGCTTTCTTTTCCAGCAGCTAGTTTTCATCAATTCGACTGCTTTTTCAGTTCCAGTAAAATCACAGTGGCTGAAGATCCAGCAGTAAGTTATGAGAGTTGCTTGATCATACTTCCATGATGATAGGGTGGTCGGTCTGTAGGGAGTCCATAGCCCGTAGGCAAGATTTTAAATTTGAGGAAAAATCTGTAAGGGCTTATTTGTGTGTAGTTTAGGGCAAGAAGAAGGGTGTGTGCTTCTTCTGTGAAAGAAAATTGAAGAGTGTTGTGGGAGACGGAGACTATGTTGATAGTCTGATGTGAAAACTGCTGCTCCAGCATGCGTTTCCATCTTTGATCCATCTGAATGGATAATCTGGTGTTTTGGGTGCACTCCTTTAACAGTGATAAACTGAGTATGATAATCTGTGGGGAGGGCTATCTGTTCTGGAATTTGTGTCAGCTCAAAGATTATGGAAGGTTTCTTGATATTCCACGGAGGTGGGCCAAAATGAAAGACATACAAGAGAAAAGAGAAAAACTCCATAGTCTGTCTATTGCGAAATCAAATTACCCTGCAAAACGTCAATGTGAAAACGCATCTAGGCTACACATCAAGTCATGTTAGCAATTAGCACAAATCAGTATGACGGACTTGTTGTCAGCTGAGTTGAAGACTATTAGCCAAATAACATATTTCGATTATGGCTATACGTACAGGTAGTGAAGAAGGTAAATCAATATGATTATAATGTTATGATCTCACACACTTACACACATCATCTTTGAGATACAATCCTGCCAGATCTCCTTTTTGCCTCCAAAAAATGCCAATAAAACCTTCCAAGACAGTAACTACTTATGCTATGCCTGAGCTCTACTTAGGTTACAACTTAACAGCAATGTTTAACTATTAGTATTATTATTATTAATGCCTAAATCCGAAGTTATGTAATTTGAAATTCATTTGTTTATTTGTTTTTGCGTTCCAGAAAATGGTTTCTTTAAACCTCAGAATGGTATATGCCACTTTAAAAAAAAATATATATATCTCGAAATAGGTTTGGTTTTGACATGTACTACAGTATGCAATTTAAGCAAACAATATTTTTTTTTTCTAAAAAGGAAACCAATTTGCAGTTCATTTTTAACTTTCTCTTTTGTACATTTACTATTGCTCTTTAATAAGCAAAAAAAAATCTGAATTTTGATTAATCAATGGAATAATTGGTAGAAAACTCGATTACTAAAACAATAAAAATCCACTGCCATTAGCACAATGCTTGAAAATGGATCACAGTAGTTTGCAGACTTAGTGCCAACACCACAAACAAAATGTGAATTCAAGGAATAATGAATAAATAAATAAATAAATTCTAAAAAAACAAACAAACAAACAAACAAACAAAAAAACTTTAAAATAAGTTGTTGGGCATTTGCACCAATAATTAAGTTGAATGGTACAATCTCGTAAAGCACTTATTTAGGAGCCTGTCACATGTGAATCAAGATCAAGTGAACCAAACGTCAATATATCATATTGTGATATGTCATTCCTGTCAAATGTAGAGCATTGTAATACAGAACTGTCATTAATCAGCTTGTGTTAACTGACCATGAGGCACTCAGATATATAATTTGCCCAAAATTGTCTTTTAATCACTGTTCTCTACATTCTAGCATTTGGAATAAGCTTTTTTTTTTTTATTTGACAAGCACAAGTGTCAAGTACAAGCAAGAGAAATGCTGTTCATTCTGATTAACGCTAAAGTGTTTGTTTAACGTTTTATTTATTTATTTAACGTCGCTATCAGCATCAGTTGCCATGTTCAGCGACACACACACACACACACACACACACACACACACACACACACACACACACACACAAACACACACACACACACACACACACACACACACACACACACAGTCACATCTACGCACAAGGTTCCTCAAGACAAGTCCCATGTATATACACTCAAGTCAATTTAGTATAATCAATTAACTTAACATGCATGTCTTTTGACTGTGGGAGGAAACCGGAGCACCCGGAGTAAACCCTAACAGACACAGGGAGGACATGCAGACTCCAGACAGAAAGGACCCAGGCCACTCCACCCTGGGATTGAACCCAGGACCTTCTTGCTGTGAGGCGGCGATGCTACCCACTGCAACTGAATATTTGAACCATTTAAAATCTGAGTAAAAATACCAGTAAAGTACTGTATAAATGATGCAAAGACAGCACATTACCAGTAAAGGTAACCCATTGTTAACCAAAGTCAGATTATATGTATTATATATGATATAGTGCTTTTCACAATGGAGCATTGTCTCAAAGCAACTAGTATGCTCATCAACACTGGTTGTGAGTTCAGAAAAGCTCTGGAGTGTATGGATAATGCAAAATCAACTTAATCCCGTCACACTGACCTCTCCCTCTGCAGCAGAGCCTGACGTCATTTTACTCACGTTGTAGGCCTTTTTCTTTGTTTGAGTGCTGTAGACACGCAAAACCCTGATAGGAAAACGGGATATGAAATACACAAACACTGGAATAAGTCGCTCAATTATAGGATGTACTTTAGCACAAACACAAATATGCATTACCTGTCACAGCTCAGTGTGCCGATGTATTGGCCAAGTGGGTCCCAAGCTACGCCCTGCACATAGCTCTTATGGTCATTGAAAATGTATATTTTCTGACCTAACACCAAACACATGTCAAAAGAGCATTACATAAATATCTCCAACAACCTCAAAACTTACTGTCTAAAGGCCAAGCGTTTTAAACCTAACCCTATGAAACATGCAATAACATTAGAAATACCCTTCTGGACATCCCACATGATGGCAGTGTTGTCCACAGAACCAGAAACCAGGAAGTTCCCATCACCTGTCCAAGAGATGTCATACACATCCTCAATGTGACCCCTAAAACACAAACATGTGTTAGTCAAAAAGATCTAACGATTCACACTTAATTCAAGTGAGTGAGAGAGATTACCTGAGAGTCTTGACTACATTCCAGTTTTCCTTGTTATGCTGGTCATCCTCTCCTTCCTGAAAAGCTGGGATCTGTTCAGGCTCTTTACTGTCATTTATCCTCCATAGCAAAATAGCTGCATCTGAATAATCACAGAAAATAAAGACACATTACCTTCCACACAATATAGTGCCCTCCATAATTATTGGTACCCCTAGTAAAGAGTAGGGGTGTAAGAATACACACTGCTCGTGATTCGATTCATGATACTGAGCTCCTGATTTGATTTTCTCACGATTATTTATTTTTACATCTGACAAAAGACAATCCTTTTTTATTTCTGTAGTGTAAACAATGACAACAATGTACATTTTCCTTGTACAAGTTTAACAGTACAATTTTAGTCCCTTGAAATTAAAGCAAATTACTAGAAACATTAGGTTTAAAACAAAATGCCCTATTCCATCAGTGCAATACCTCTGTACAACATCTCATATTCATTATTCCATCACAGAAATACTAATCTTGAAGTGCAAAGTCCTTGTGTGTTTGACTGACTTAATCTGTCTCTGTCTTGTTCTGTTTTTGTGTAGATTTGCACTGTTCTGGAGCAGCAATCCTAATTTCATTGTATAATTGTACAACAACAATAAAGCCATTATTTTACTGTAGCTTTACCATATTAAATAACCGGGGGAACTTTTTTTTTTATTTCTGAAGAATAACAATTCAAAATAGTGTACTTTTTTGGATTCACTAAATTTTGTACGATTTAGGATTTTCACCGAGATATGCATTTGAGTACAACAGTCTCATCTAGTGTTCAATACTGGAATTTAATCGGCAGCAAAATCAAGAATGTATGATCCAATTAGACGTTGCACTGTCCCACCCGACAATAGACACCTTCCCATTTTTGCATTGTGGTGCATCGTGTCATGACGCATTGTTACACCCCTAGTAAAGAGTAATAAGCAATTCAACTTTTGCTGAATTAGCTTAATCTCACACTAAAAAAAAAAGAAAATAAGTGAACTCCATCACTGGGTCTGAACAGGACTTAATTCAGCTCCTCACTGAGGTGAGAATGCTCTCAAAATGGATTTCAATAATTAATGATTGTTCTCACACACTTCACGCCCTGAAAAGCACCTTCAGTCATAGGTGGAACGCAGGACTGAACGTTAGTCTTCGTTACGTTTTTTTTTTTTTTAAACAATGGGGGTTTCGATATGATACGAGCTGTGAATCAAATACATTAAGATTTTAATTAAAAAGAAAAACTTTACTGAGCCGTTCATCAACCGGCGCTACGGAGATGCAGTCATCTGCTTAGAGCCAGCCACAGTTCTAAACCAACAGTTCAGGCATGCTGTAGTGTTACACATGCGACATCTAGAGGCAGGTTCTGTAATAGGTTTTGTGCCCTATCAAGATACTGCAAGTAAGGAAAGAGCATATAATCTCATCACAGAGATTGTAAGCATTGGGCAGCATCAGAAACAGGTAAGCTTCATGCTGTTTTTGTTAATGTGAGTAAGCAGAAACTCAAATATAATTAATACGTTTTCATAATTTCTCTCCATAGTGCAAAGCTAGAGAGAATATGGAGACAAATCCTTCAGAAGAGAGTGTGGACCCCGAGGTGCCTGGATCATGCTCTTCAAAAAAAAAAAAAAAAAAAAAAGGAAATCAGCAATGGAGCTCTTTTCCTTTATTCAATCCCCAAGAAAGCAAGCAATTTTCCAAGCTTGCAGAGCAGGAAGTTGTATTTTCATCATGTAGGCAAATGCAAGTAATGTAGTTTAATTGGACTGTGGTAGTCTAGCGGGTAAGATACTGGACTCTGGACCAGAAGGTCCTGGGTTCAAATCCCACCTTTGCCAAGCTGCCACTGTTGGGTCCTTGAGCAAGGCCCTTAACCCACAATTGCTTGGAGTGTAAGACTGTACCAATTGTAAGTCGCTCTGGATAAGGGTGTCTGATAAATGCTGTAAATGTAAATGTAAATTTCACAGTAATTGCACTGTGAAATGTTGGCTCTTCGTACCATCCATTCAAAATATACATGTGACACCCCATGAAACAGCTGGGTTGGGGTTGGACCTTTCAGCAGGACAGTGGTTCAGAACATGCATATAAATCTTTGTCCTTGAAAGATTTAACGATCACAGAATCAAGCGTTTTACATGAACATCCATGTCCCCTAAACTAAATCTATAAAAAAAACAAACAAACAAAAAAAGCTGTGGGCTGAGCTGAAGAGGAATGTCCACAGGAGAGGTACTACACCACCAGGGAAGATTCTGTATTGAGAATTTCTTGCTATGTATCCTGGACCTCCCAAGCAATGTAGAATTTCTGTGCCAATGCCCTTTCCCAATATAACAGCACTAACCCAGTAAGACAAACTAACCCATTAAAAGAAAGTTCACAAAGTTTGTAAGAATAAATGATAGATATGTGCCGTGTATAGTCTGCATTACGTTCTGTGAAACAGTCTTTTTATTTTTCACGGTAACCTTTAGGTTATCATAGGGCAAGAAACTGTCAGTAACAGAGATACATTCTAAAAGCATGTCCCTAAAGGCACTGCATCTGAAGCCTAACTGTTATACTAAATGTCATGACTGAAAAACTGGAGGCAGATGGAAGAAGCTGATGCAATGTGGTTAAGCAGTTGGTGTGGACATTCAGCAGATATTCTATAATAGAATCAAGTTGGAATGAAGGGTATATTATAAGATGTAATTAAGTTACAAGCTCAGGTCTTTATAAATGCCTTTATCATAAGAGTATACAGTAAAGTGGTCACCAAAACTCATAACTTCAACCAAAGATCTACTTCAAACTCAGTAGGGACACAGTTTAGGAACAGAATCAAGATATAACAACTGATATGAGCTTTATTAAACATATAAGATCAGAAGTTCATAAACGAAGTTACAGTGGTGCTTAAAAGTTTGTGGCCCATTTAGAACTTTCTATATTTCTGCATAAATATGACCTAAAACATCATCAGATTTTCACACAAGTCCTAAAAGTACACTGCTCAAAAAAAAAAAAAAAGATCACTTAAACAACACAATATAACTCCAAGTAAATCAAACTTCTGTGAAATCAAACTATCCACTTAGGAAGCAACACTGATTGAGAATCAGTTTCACATGCTGTTGTGCAAATGGAACAGACAACAGGTGGAAATTACTGGAAATTAGCAAGACACACTCAATAAAGGAGTGGTTCTGGTGGGGACCACAGACCACTTCTCAGTACCTATGCTTTCTGGCTGATGTTTTGGTCACTTTTGAATGTTGGTGGTGCTTTCACACTCGTGGTAGCACGAGACAGACTCTACAACCCACACAAGTGGCTCAGGTAGTGCAGCTCATCCATAATGGCACATCAATGTGTGCTGTGGCAAGAAGGTTTGCTGTGTCTGTCAGCGTAGTGTCCAGAGGCTGGAGGAGATACCAGGAGACAGGCCAGTACACCAGGAGACGTGGAGGAGGCCATAGGAGGGCAACAACCCAGCAACAGGACCGCTACCTCCGCCTTTGTACAAGGAGGAACAGGAGGAGCACTGCCAGAGCCCTGCAAAATGACCTCCAGAAGGCCACAAATGTGCATGTGTCTGCACAAACGATTAGAAACCGACTCCATGAGGATAGTATGAGGGCCCGACGTCCACAGATGGGGGTTGTGCTCACAGCCCAACACTGTGCAGGATGCTTGGCATTTGCCAGAGAACACCAGGATTGGCAAATTCGCTACTGGCGCCCTGTGCTCTTCACAGATGAAAGCAGGTTCACACTGAGCACATGTGACAGACGTGACAGAGTCTGGAGACACCGTGAAGAGCAATCTGCTGCCTGCAGCATCCTTCAGCATGACCGGTTTGGCAGTGGGTTTTGGTGTGGGGTGGGGTGACATTTCTTTGGAGGGCCACACAGCCCTCCATGTGCTCGCCAGAGGACTGCCATTAGTTACTGAGATGAGATCCTCAGACCCCTTGTGAGACCATATGCTGGTGCGGTTAGCCCTGGGTTCCTCCTAATGCAAGACAATGAGCCTCATGTGGCTGGAGTGTGTCAGCAGTTCCTGCAAGATGAAGGCATTGAAGCTATGGACTGGTCCGCCCGTCCCCCAGACCTGAATCTGATTGAGCACATCTGGGACATCATGTCTCGCTCCATCCGCCAACGTCACTTTGCACCACAGACTGCCCAGGAGTTGGCGGATGCTGTAGTGCAGGTCTGGGAGGAGATCCCTCAGGAGACCATCTACCACCTCATCAGGAGCATGCCCAGGCGTTATGGGGAGGTCATACAGGCACGTGGAGGCCACACACACAATATTGAGCCTCATTTTGACTTGTTTTAAGGACATTACATCAAAGTTGGATCAGCCTGTAGTGTGGTTTTCCACTTTAAATTTGTGTGTGACTCCAAATCCAGGACTCCATTGGTTAATAAATTTGATTTCCATTGATGATTTGTGTGTGATTTTGTTGTCAGCACATTCAGCTTTGTACAGAATAAAGTATTCAATGAGAATATTTCATTCATTCAGATCAGAATTCTCTGATATCATTCAGAATTCATTGTTCCATCAATGATGGCAAGCTGTCCTGGCCCAGATGCAGCAAAACAGACCCAATCCATGATACTACCACCACCATGAGAGCAGTGGCTTTCTCTTTAAAACTCTGCCATGTACACCATTGTTGTTGAGTGTTCTTCTGATGGTAGACTCGAACATTAACATTAGTCAATGTGAGAGAGGCCTTCAGTTGCTTAGACGTTACCCTGGGGTTCTGTGTGATCTCACCAGCTATTACACGCCTTGCTCTTGCAGTGATCTTTGTTGATCGACCACTCCTGGGTCTTGTTTTCCTTGACATCAAATGAGAACTGTGCCCATATATCGACTCTCCTTCTCTCAGGTGTTGACATTGTCGAGTTGGTTGCATGAGAAACAGCACAGAGGCTAGCTATACGACCTTCCCAGGGTCAGATCAAATGTGTGCGTCTTACAGCATTACTGACTGGATTGCTACCCAGCTTGTCCTGCCTTTCCACATACGCCAAAGTTATGATTGGATCTCTTCCTAACTTATCCCTAACTTCCAGAAAACTAAATCAGATCCAATTGGATGTCATCTCTGCCAAACATTCGTCTCGTTTTTATTCTTTGACATGTGTGTCAATTCATTTCGTCCTAGTTTTTGCTGTTTTTCATTCATTTTAGTTTAGTCATCGTCTTGTTTTCGTTAGAAAAAAAGGGTCGTTGACGAAAACTATG
The DNA here is from genome assembly GCA_025084515.1 of Ancistrus triradiatus. NCBI lineage: Eukaryota > Metazoa > Chordata > Actinopteri > Siluriformes > Loricariidae > Ancistrus > Ancistrus triradiatus. The sequence goes on along the minus strand of JAJAGP010000064.1, from coordinate 59,074 downwards.
ACAAAAATCATGCATCAATGAAATTAACACTGGTTACCAGGTCTAAACACAAGGATAAGATGGAATCAATAATAAATAAGTTACCCATAACCCGATACAGCTCACTGAGGACACCAGAGCAGAGTGTAAAAGAGGTGTAAGCGTCAGCTGCATTAGAGAGAAATTGTATAGGTACACAGTAGAAGATGTACCATAGTAGAAAGTGAAACTCACCATCTCCCCCTGAGGCCAGCAGCTCTGTTGTCGGGGAAAAGCGAACCACGTTCACTGCTTTTGTGTGTCGTGCTAAATTTGACAGGAACTCCACTACAGCCTTTCCGTCTGGTCCCTTGTCTACACGCCACATCTATACAAAAGGAGGAGGAAGGGAAAGTAAGGAGAATCAACATAAAAATCACAAGTTTGCAGTTAAAGCTAATTAGAGGATCTGAATGCAACAATCTATACAGCGTATTATTCAATACTGTAGCGCTAATTCTGTTTGAGAGTTTTCCAAGCAGAATTATTAAACGTTAGAAATTGTTAAATGGTGAATTATGAAGGAAGTCCCACAGATTCTTGCCAATATGATTGCTCTTTAGCGTGATTGGGCAATAAAGATAACATTTCAATTTATATTACATTTACAGCATTTAGCAGACAACCTTATACAGAGCGACATGCTCTACAGTCCAACAGTGGCAGCTTGGCAGTGCCAAGACTTGAACGCTCAACATTTGGGATTATAGTCTAGTATCTTAACCACTGTGCCATGGGTCCATGGCTGCCATTATAGACAGGAACCCCATTTTATTTTCGCACTTTTGGATTCACTTTAAAATGGTTGTACAAAAATGTATTCCTTGCAACATTAAAATAGTTTTTTAAATAATAAAATTACATATATATGCTTTATTAAAACAAAAACAAAAAAATTATAATAATCTAAAACAGATATTGTATCCATTTTAACTGTGATGGGTATAATTGATGGTTGAGGAAGAGGAGGCCAGTTGAAGAGGATCACCCCCTGGTGCTGTAACAGAGACCACTGTCGGCTCTGCGATGGACTGGCCTCCCAAAAACTGTCGTTGAGTGTTATATTTGTCTTGTGCTTTTGTTTGTTTAAACTTCTCATTTAGCCATCTAAACACTTGTCCAGCATGGTGCAGGGCTTAAAACTAAAACTACATATCAAGCTCATGATGTGATGCATGCTAGGAAAGCTCACTTACCCGTACTGTGGTGTCTACTCCAGCTGTGGCCAAGCGGTCAATCCTGCCATCTGCAGTCTGTTGAAAATCCAGACTGTACACTGGCTCCTTGTTGTGCCAAGCAATTTCACATGTTACCACTTTCATCTTGATCCTAAAAAGCGAGACATGCAAATACTTCACTAAAGGTCAAGTACACAGAAGTGATGAGGGAACAAAATGAAGACTGGAGTTGATGGAGGAGCAACTGAGCAATACAACTATTCAAAAACTAGTAATAAGCTGTTCGTTCCAATTCTCACACTCGACTTTTAGGCATTTCTTCACCTTTACATGATACAGTCATTGTAACGTATAATGAGACACCTGCCCTTTCAGGTATGGAAATTAGACGTGTAACCCTGGAGTGCAGCATAAAATCAAACAAGTACGTTTTCTGTGGATCAGTTTCAGTGGGAATCCAGATTGGAATGGGAAAACCGAGTGATCTGAAGCACTGGAAGACTAGAGGGGGACAGGATTTCATAAACTCCCAACCTTGTGTGTTTTCCGGTGTCGAGAGTATACAGAAAATGGTGTGACTTAAGAAAACCATCAAGAGAAAAAGCAGCCCCCCCAAAATAAAGAAATTAATAAAAAAAAAGGATTCAAAAACCGTTAAAAAAAAAAAAAAAAAGGGTAGTGCACAAACACACAAACAGCAGTCAAATACAGTGGTGCTTGAACGTTTGTGAACCCTTTAGATTTATCTATATTTCTGCATAAATATGACCTAAATATCATCAAATGGGAGTGGACACCCTGTTTTATTTCAAGAACAAATATCTATCAAAGTCTGCTCTTCACAACACGTTTGTGGAAGTGTATCATGGCATGAACAAAGGATTTTTCTGAGGACCTCAGAAAGAGAGTTGTTGATGCTCATCAGGCTGGAAAAAGTTACAAAACCATTTCTAAAAAGTTTGGACTCCACCAATCCACAGTCAGACAGATTGTGTACAAATGGAGGAAATTCAAGACCATTGTTACCCTCCCCAGGAGTGGTCGACCAACAAAGATCACTCCAAGAGCAAGCCGTGTAATAGTTGGCGAGGTCACAAAGGACCCCAGAGTAACTTCTAAGCAACTGAAGGCCTCTCTCATATTGGCTAATGTTAATGTTCATGAGTCCACCATCAGAAGAACACTGAACAACAATGGAGTACATAGCAGGGTTGCAAGGAGAAAGCCAATGCTCTTCAAAAAGAACATTGCTGCTCATCTGCAGTTTGCTAAAGACCACATGGACAAGCCAGAAGGCTATTGGAAGAATGGTTTGTGGATGAATGAAACCAAAACACAACTTTTTGGTTTAAAAAAAGCATTATGTTTGAAGATAGGAAAACACTGCATTCCAGCATAAGAACCTTATCCCAACTGTAAAACATGGTGGTGGTAGTATCATGGTTTGGGCCTGTATTGCTGCACCTGGGCCAGGACTTACCATCATTGATGGAACAATGAATTCTGAATTATATGAGAGAATTCTAAAGGAAAATGTCAGGACATCTGTCCATGAACTGAATCTCAAGAGAAGGTGGGTCATGCAGCAAGACAACGACCCTAAGCACACAATGCATTTTAATTATTGTGATATTCAATAATACCAGCTATCAACTCAAGCTCAGATGATGACTAAATCTTTAATAATCAAAATGAAATATTAAAAATGGTCCTAGAGCAGAAGTAGCCACAACTGTTGACCAAGACTTATGCGTTTTAGCAAAATCTAATCTAATCACAAAGTTAACTGATTTTGAAATGCTTGCCCCAATTCCTACACGCCTGATGTACAGTGCTGGCTTAGTGCTTGTAACTCAGAATAGTTAACAGATGTGGGACTGTGGTAGCCTAGCGGGTAAGGTACTATGGACCAGAAGGTCCAGGGTTCAAATCCCACCTCTGCCAAGCTGCCACTGTTGGGTCCTTGAGCAAGGCCCTTAACCCACAATTGCTTGGATTGTAAGACTGTATCAATTGTAAGTCGCTCTGGACAAGGACGTCTGCTAACTGCTGTAAATGTTATCAGAAGAACCTCAGTCAAGCTGCCACTGACGGGCCACTGAGCAAAGCCCTCAAGTGCTCAGCTCAGCTCAACTGTAAATGGTTTTAGACGAGCTACATAAATACATGGTTAGTTGTAATTGAAACCTGAAGTCACACCATCCCAGTGAGTATGAGCTGATAAAACTTACTGAAAAAAATTAGGTTCATAACATTTTGGTGTAAATGTATACTCGTAGCTTTTGTGGAACCTCGGTAAGTGAGAATACACACAACTAACAGGCCTCACCTACGTACTAACTAGCGCGAATAACCAGTAAATACAGTGATTTATTTCTTTTCTACACTACTTATCCTAACACGGCAGCATCAGGCGCAGGCATAGGCCAGCAGCTTTAGCTAATTTAACATCGCTCTTCTAATCTCTCCTTACGCTCTGTAACACTCCCTAGTAAACACAACACTTAACACAACGTTAGACTTATCAGAGAACTTACCAGACAGCTTAATAAAACAAATGGCAACAATAAACTTCTGGTTGCTCGCGATCCCGCTTTTCTTCTAACCCACTTCCAGCACAACAAGTTTTCCCGCGCTGGTTTTACATTCAGCAGTTCCGGTTTCTCAGGGTTGCCAGATTGTTTTTCAAAAAAACACAATAAAATTGACAGGAAAATTCTAAACAAATCTTTAAAGTACATCATTTTTCTCAAAGTTATAAAACATTGCCAAATCAGAATTACGAACATAATGTATTTTATCACCTATATATTGAATTTCAGTTAAATGAATGCAATGTGTTATTCCAGCAATGAAATATGCTGTATTTGCATAGCCTGCAGTATTTTTTTCCCCGTTTTAACCCTTTTTTCCTGGTTTGGCCTGCAGGGGTCCAGCAGCTGTAATGGAGAACACAGCATGGAGAACAAGCTGTGGCAGAGCCATCTCCCTCAGACGTACTTGATGCACAACCCAGCCAGAGAACACTGCTGGCATGCGAATCTGGGTTGCTGTGATGATGGGATAGGGTTAGGGTTAGATTAGGGTTGCATTGTACCATAGAATATTATGACAGACCTGAGACGAGCAGTACATTTGAGAAAACCCACCAACATCCCAGAGTTGAAGCTGTAGGTTACAAATTCCTTCAAGGCTATCTGCAGGACATTTGCAGTTATTGCAGCAGAAAGGTGTCACATCAGATACTTGAAGCAAAGGTGCACATAGTTTTGTCACTCACTGATGTGTTTTTTCACTTTGTTTAATTAGGTTCTCCTCGTCAACTGTTAGGACTTGTGGGAACATCTGATTATATTTTACGTCATGTTTATTTATCGCCATGTATGTAATCTAGTTAGGAGTTTCCGTTTCTAAAATAGTACAATTAGTGCATATCTGGCAACCTCGGTAAGCTTAGCGACAAGAGAATGGGGGAAGTCCTTCCATTTACACACTTTTGAGCTGTTACTTTAAAATACTTTGCTCCACTAAGAAAGTAATTTGTTGCAAATTTTATACACCTTTCTTTAACTTTAATTATTTTATTTACAAATATTTTACTGGAATTTTATTTTAAATTCTCAAAAATATTATACGCTAATTAAACCAAATGTGGATTTATGTTGATCCCCACTTGGCGATAATGGTTTGTTCCAAGTGAAATAGCCTAGGTGAATAGTGAAACAAGGACGGGAATGAGATCTGTAACTGTATTTTTATGTTTTCCTTTTATTTGAGTATTTTCATTCGTAGTTGCATATTTACTCAGAAACCTCAGAAATGTATGTACTTAACAAGTAAACAATCAAACTGGAATCTTTTAAAGCATTTTTACCCATGTGGTATGGCAAATGCTGACTTGGTTACTTATGCTTAACATTCATTCCATATTACACATGTGTTTATTCCACACTTTTTGAAGTGCCCACTGTTTACAGCAATAGGCTGTGTCAAAAAACCACACACTACTAAATAGTGCAATTTCATGGAGAATTTCACATAATATCACTCCATCTTTTCATGCAGTAACTCACATACAGTGGGGCAAAAAAAGTATTTAGTCAGCCACTGATTGTGCAAGCTCTCCTACTTAGAAAGATGAGAGAGGTCTGTAATTTTCATCATAGGTACACCAAGTATGAGAGACAAAATGAGAAAAAAAATCCAGGAAATCACAATCCACGTTGTAGGATTTGTTTAAAGAATTAATTGTAAATCATGGTGGAAAATAAGATTTGTCGCCCACAAAAAAAACAAGACTTTGGCTCTCACAGACCTGTAACTTCTTCTTTAGGAAGGGGGAAGCTCTTCTGTCCTCCCTCGTTACCTGTGTTAGTGGCACCTGTTGAACCTCGTTATTGTTATATAATAGAAACCCTGTCCACAGCCTCAAAACAGTCAGACTCCAAACTCAACTATGGCCAAGACCAAAGAGCTGTCGAAGGACACCAGGAAGAAAATTGTAGACCTGCAGCAGGCTGGGAAGAGTGAATCTACAATAGGCAAGCAGGTTGGTGTGAATAAATCAACTGTAGGAGCAATCGTAAGGGGCCCCACGCAAGATCTCATCCTGTCAGGTCAAAATGATCATGAGAACGGTGAGCAAAAACTCCAGAACTACATGGAGGGGCCTCATGAATGACCTGCAAAGAGCTGGGACCAAAGTAACAAAGCTACCATCAGTAAAACACTACACCGAGAGAGACTCAGATCCTGCAGTGCCAGGAGAGTCCCCCTGCTTAAGCCAGTACATGTCCAGGCCCATCTGAAGTTTACCAGAGAGCATATGGATGATCCAGAAGAGGATTGGGAGAATATCATGTGGTCAGATGAAACCAAAATAGAACTTTTTGGTTAAAAATTCAACTTGTTGTGTTTGGAGGAAGAAGAATGCTGAGTTGCATCCCAAGAACATCATGGGGCTGTTTTTCTGCAAAGGGGGCAGGATGACTGATCCGTGTTAAGGGAAGAATGAATTTTTCCCTTTAATCTCCATTTAATGACCAGCCATTGTTTTTTCGCACACCGACATCAGTTAAGCATGGCTGGAGCTTAGTTGAAGGCGCCCCAGCACCTGAAAGCAGATGTCTGGTTTCATTTTGGAATCAAAAACCATGACGGTAGGGAAGAGCTGGAGAAAAGCAAAGAAATTTTCAGAGAACAAATTTTGTAATTGTTCAAAGAACCGAGCAACATTGAGATGAAATATTGTATTTAAATAAAGCACTTAACGAGACAGCATGCTGATATTTTAAAAACTCCAGACGACAAACAACCTCCACTAGAGGAGGTTTCCAGTTGTGATGAAATTACCTTCAAGTTCTCCCCGTGCCAAAAAATAACTCAGGCTTAGGTAACTTTTATATGTAGAGATATACGTTTTTAATAATGGAAAGCTGAGTGTTCTTTGTACAATTGCAAAATGAGTTCTCTGAAAATCTCTTTTCATATCCAAACAAAACCTGTTTTGTAACTGAGATGTTCCTAACTGAATCGTTATGGAATCGAATCGAATTTAATTGGAAATCGAATCGAATTGGAACCTTGTGAATCGGAATCGAATTAATTCAGGATATCAGTGGCGATACCCAGCCCTACTGTCAAGTGTCCACACTGCATTTCAGTTCAGTAGGTGGCAGTAAAGCATCTTAAGCTAGTCTGCAAACTGCATTTAAAACAAGAGGAAGAAGTAACCAATCACTAGTCTGCTTAGCTCTTCTGGGTCAGTTGGATGCTCAGACTGTGGTAGTTTTCTGGAAGGAACAGAAGTTCTTTGTTGAGCTTAGTAAGAATATCATGATAAAAGTACAGAACTTGTTAGTGGTCTGAGATGAACCAGGGAGGCCCAATGTTAGGAAACATTGCTCTACCAGATGAGCCAGTGTGGCTAAAACACTCAGAAAACACTAAGCAAATGAATAAATGAATGTAAATAATTAAAATAACAATACATGATTTGTTGCATTTTAAGTAAACAAGCTATTCAAAATGTAAAATTTCTTAAAGCACTGGTGACAAAGTAATGTAGTCACATCAGCAACCTGGGTTTGAGTCCTGGCCTGCTACATTCTGGAATTGTCTTTGGGTTTTCTCCAGGTACTCCAGTTTCCTACTGTATTCCGAAGACTTGGTATATTAATTGCCATTTCTGAAGGGTCCCCCATTGTGTGTGCATGCATGTGTGTTGCAGTGGCTTGGTGGGTTGGTTCCTGCTTTGTACTATGTTAAGACAGATAGGCATTGGCCTGTTAAATTGAACTGGATTAAGCAGGTATGAAATAAATGAATGAATTAATCTAACAAGTACTATACTGTGTCCAGCTGTGATATTATTCATGGCTATTTAATTGGTTGGTGTACAACTGTCAGTCCAGCAGTGACACTGCTATGTCTGCTATGTGGATGCTATGTCTGCTGTGTGGATGTAATGTATCAGGGCGGGTTATGCCAGGCAGCAACATGGCATACTTTCACTAAACTTCAATATTAGCCATGACCACTAGAGGTCGCTGGTTCTAAACGAGATATATATAATCTTTTACTGTATTTGCATTTACGACGAAACAATCCATTTTAGTTCACCGGTAGGGTACCAAAACCGCTTATTTTTACAATTAAACTGTGAAAAATTATTTCTTACCCTATTCTGAAATAAATATTTCCTTTCAAATAAGCTCAGTGGACAAAAAATAGTTACCACTGACTGAAACGTAGCCTAGTGATTGGCCAGTGATTATTTTGGTATTCCAAAGTTGGCTAGAATATTTTAGAATTTACAAATACTGACTGAACATAATCTATGAAACTCTCAGCATATCTATCAGTCAGTGCATTTCTATTCATTGCCCTTGATAAGATTACTACCATACAGTACTGTGCAAAAGTCTTATAGGCATTCCATATTTTTCAGTTTATATTTTGATTATTCTTTATTTAAGTTTTAGTGGTCACGCCACTGTAGTTCTACAGTTATGGACTGTAGTCTGTTTCTCTACATACTTTGTTTGTCCCCATTACTCTGTTTTCTAATGGTCAGGACCCCCACAGGACCACCACAGAACAGGTACTATTTAGGGGTAGATCATTTTCAACACTGCAGTGACACTGATGTGGTGGTAGTGTGTTAGTGTGTGTTGCACTAATATGAGCGCATCAGACACAGCAGTGCTGCTGGGGTTTTAAACACCTCAGTGTCACTGCTGGACTGAAAAAAGTGCACCAGCCAAAAATGTCCAGCCACTAGCATCCTGTAGGAAGTGTCCTGTGAGCACTGATGAAGGATTAGAGAATGATGAACACAAACTGTGTTGCAACAGATGAGCTACTGTTTTTGGCTTTACATCTACAAGTGGGGCAATAAGGTGAATGTCTCTAATAAGGTGGAAAGTGAGTGAACAGTGTTTTAAAGCTCCAGCATCACTGCTGTGTTTGATCCAGTCATACCAGCTCAATACCCATAACACACCATCACCACATCAGTGTCACTGCAGTGCTGAGAATGATCCACCACCCAAATAGCACCTGATCTGAGGTGGTGCTGTGTGGGTCCTGACCATTAGAGAACAGAGTAAAGGAGACAGACTAACAAAGTATGTAGAGATACAAATGGACTACAGTCTCTAATTGTACAACCACAAAGTGCAGCGACCACTAAAACATAAATAAAGAATAAGCGGAATATAAACTGAAAAATATATAATTCCTAAGACTTTTGCACAGTACTGTAGTACATAGACCATGGGTAACTGTAATTAATGAATAATAGGCTGTAAAACACACACATCTCTGAACCGAACGTCTCTTCGAGTGCTGGCTGCATCACTTTTGTACCATTTCTGGAACGAAATCATCCAGATGTCCTGTTCTGAATCTGCCGTTCGGTGTTGAGGAGATAAATGGCTGTGATTACTAGTGCTGAGAGCGTGAATAGTATTAACTGCGTGAATGTGACGGGGGCTGGAAATGAAAAGAGCGCATCATCAGCGCATCATCTGACGTCACCGGCGCGCTGCTGGTGCTGATGCGGCGCGCTGTTCCACCATGAAGCGCAAGCTGAACTTCTTGCTGTGAGAAACTGTTCTCTTCGTCACATCTGCTCAGCGATCTGAACATGAAACTGTGTGGAGATGTTGGGGAGAGTTGGTGAAGAGACGGACGCTGGTGTCAGGTCAGAACGGATGCTGAAGTTGCATGGTGTCATTATTAGAGGCGGACTTCAAGTTTACGGTTACTGATGCGTCTTTGCTTCCAACGTCGGATTCTCAACATATAGGTGTTTTATGTAAACATGGCAGTGCCTAATATGCTATTTTCCGACGTGGAAACTTTCCTCGATGAGCACCCTGAACTGTTTGAGGACTATCTAAACAGAAAGGGGAAATACAGCATGGTGGAAAAATGGCTTAAAACCCACAAGGCGAATAAAAATCCTACAAATTCCACCACGGAACCGGACAAGTCCAGTGTTTGTAAAGAAAGCTGGGCGAGTAAGGGAGACGGCTTACAACGGCGAGCATCGCAGAAGGAGCTGCGCAAAACTTTCGCCAGATCCAAAGCCGTTAACGCGAACCGGACTTATGACGAGCACGTGAACTCTCGCGCTCAGGAGCCGCTGACCAGCATGAGGAGACGCGCTTTACTCAGGAAAGCCAGCTCACTCCCACCAACCACCGCACACATCCTGTCCGCCCTGCTCGAGTCCAGGGTCAACATCCCTCAATACCCGTCCACCGCCGTGGATTTCAAATATTACCTGAAAGAGCACAGCGAGCGCGAGTTCTTCCTGGAGCTGGTGAAGGACATCTCCAACGACCTGGACCTCACAAGCCTGAGCTATAAGATCCTAGTTTTCGTGTGCATTATGGTCGATGCAGACCGCTGCTCCTTATTCCTGGTGGAAGGCACAGCGAATAAAAAGACTCTGGTGTCCAAATTCTTCGATGTGCACGCCGGGACCACAGTCCTGCCCTCCCTAAGTAACTCTGATGAAGTCCAGGTTCCGTGGGGCAAAGGGATTATAGGCTACGTTGCAGAACATGGGGAGACTGTTAATATACCGGACGCCTATCAGGTCTGAAATATTGCCAAGTTTCAGACCTTTCACTTTGATTTTCAGCAATATGAAGCTGCTACAGGTTGACCATTAGCCAGCTCTACAAGACCTGTAAAAATATTGAGCTGGCTCAGGCTATTGATTGCTGAATTGATGAGCTTAGTTAAAAATTGCACTCTCTTCATTTATGATCTCCAGTGCACCTCCACTAGAGTTAGGCCTAATTGGTCTGTCAATCTAGATGTTAGACCTGCACAATTTAATCTGAGACATTTTGGGTTTTTACTGTAATTTTCTACACATACAGTGCTGTGCAAAAATCTTAGGCCACCATTAGATTTGTTGTTTTAGCAATGACCATATATAGCATATTGTTCTGGGTTTGACCCAAAAAATTTAAACTTTGATTCGTCACTTCAAATTATTATTTTCCAATGATCCATCTCTGTGAGCTTTAGCATATCTTATATTTTTTCTTGTTCTCCTTTCGAAAAAGTCGGTTTCTTGGCTGCTACCCTTCTAAAAAGACCAATCCTGATCAAGCTTCCTTGGACTATAGAAGGGTTAACTTGGAATCCAGCTGAGGTTGCTATATGCTGCTATTGCTCAAGTGTAAGGGGTAGTCACACTAAATACTTGCCACTGTAGCCTATAGAATCTGGTTTTTCTCATTTATTTATTTATTTATTTGTTATTTATTTATTTTGTTCATTTTTTAATACTGAATATTTAATTCATTATATGGTTTCATTTTAGTAAGGAAATTGAGAAATAATTATATATGGTCATTATAACTTTGCTAAAACAATGGTATATCTAACTAATGGTGGCCTAACACTTTTGCACACTACTGTACATCATTCAATCAAAAGTATGTAGACTAACTGTTATCCCTATTATTTCAGCCACTTTATGAACTGCCCTCCTAAAACATTAATAAAGAAATGGTTTGGCCAGCTTTGATGGAGAAAATGGCTGAGATGCACAGAGTCCTGGTCATAACTCCACCAAATATCTTTGAGATGAATTGTATTGCCAAAAGTGAGCCAGGGTTTACTGCCCTACATCAGTGCCCACCCTCATATTCATGTTCCAAAATTTAGTGGAAAGTCCTCTTAGAAGAATGAAGACTGTTGTAGCAGTAAAAGGAAGACAAACTCCATACTAATACTAATGTTTTTGGGCGTCCTCAAAACCTTTGGCTATATAGTGTGGCAGTGAGTAGGAGTTTCATGTTCTTCTTGTGTCCATGTAGGTTTCCTCCCAGATTCCAAAGACATGCCACGGACCACTCATAATACCCCTAAATTAGGGAAATCAAGGTCAAATGAATTGGATGAATGAGTGTGATATCTTGTGTTCAGTGTTTCCAGGACAAGCTTCAAACCCACTGTGACCATACATAAGATAAAATGGTTAGAATGAATCAATAGTAGTGTGTGTGTGTTTAAAATATGTAACATATTTTCTTGTCTATATAACACCAGACTAAAGTAGAAAACCCATTTAAATACATAATCATAAGAAAGTCAGTGTAACAGCTTTCATAATGAAAAATTAGTATTTACAGAGAAACAGTATTATAACAAACATGATCATTCAGAAATATAGCAACCTGTGACTGGATTAACATCCAACTGCATACAATAAACTACATGTAGTGTATTCTATGTCTTAATACATAGAACACTGTTAAATAAATACTCATTTTACATCAGTGATCCTGTTGTAAAAATTTAAGAAATATTGCTAGCATACCTCCAACCATATTGCGCTCAGAAATGAGATAGAGCTTTATGTATTTCACTATATGAAAGCAAGTAAATACCAGTCACAGAAATAAGAGCTACATTTCCATGTCATTTAAAATAGATGAAAGGCTTACATTACACTGCAACAATGTGCTGTTATGTTTTCACTTTAATAGGACCACCGTTTCAGTGATGAGATTGACAAGTTGACGGGTTATAAGACCAAGTCCCTGCTGTGTATGCCTATCCGGAATAGCGATGGAGAAATCATTGGAGTTGCACAGGCCATCAACAAGAGTCCCAGCGGTGCACTCTTCACTGACGATGATGAGAAGGTAACAGTTTTCATATGTCATTATAATGGCTCAGGATAACTTAAAGGTATTCCATATTGTGATATTAGCAACCATTTGTATGTTGCATTGTTAAAATGTTACACTGCTTAAACTACATATTTAATTACATTTCTGTCGATATTCAGTGGCCATCAACTTAGCAACTTATTTAAATTAAAATAAATTAATTTCCAAGCTGTATTTACACATTATAACTCTCAATGACAAAATGAAAACAACACAAAACTATTTAGGTGTAGGATCTGATCAGTTATTTGCATTTAATTGGTGATATACCTGGTGTGGATAAGTGATCTCCCCCTTAAAGTCACCTTTATAAACTTGCTTAAGTACAACCAGTCATCTTACAGATCAAACAACAGACTAACCAGCCCTCTACTGACATCAACTGCAGTGGTTTAATTACTTCAGAATAAAACAGTCTTCAGTTCTTTATGTTACATGTTAACACAAAGAATTCACCAGTGTTGCAAAGGTGCTTTCAGAAGTACTGAAAAATGTTGTGGAAAGGCACATGTTAGGAGAAGGATGGTAAATGATTTCAGAGGCTTAAACTATCCCTAGGAATACCGGTCAGAGCATTCTTAAAAAGTGGATTGCCAAGCCAGGTGGATATTGATCAGTGAAACTGTTAAGAGGCCAGTGGGAACTTTGCAATACTTACAAGTCTTTATGACTGAGACTGGTCGGTATGTGCATGTGACAACAATCTCACAAGAATTACACAAAGTTGGTCTGTAAGGCAGGATGGCAAGAAAGGACCCTTCTAAAAAATGTGCCACACTAAGTCTCGTTTATGCTTCTGAAGCTGTGTGACAAAATATTTAATTGCTAGATGAGCCCACCATTGAAGTTTTTGGAAATGGCCAAGACAATGTCCTGACCTAAAACCATTTCCACTCATTGCAAATTTTGACTGAAATTGAACAATTCAGTTAGGAAATATGGACAAATATTCTGTAATCTAGATGTGTTAAAGACATATCCAAACAAATTGATGATTGTAATTAAAGAAAAAGGTATGAGGTATTAAACCAGGTGTTGTTTCTCTAACATTGTTATTCTATTGTTATTCTACAATGTTATATTAATATATATATATATATATTTTTTTTACTAATTTTCAGGATTAATGTGGTTGGTTTCAGGATCAGTGTGAATTGTTTTTTTTTGTTTTGTTTGTTTGTTACTTATAAAGCTGGTCAAATTTGTTAGGCTTTTATTTCAGGCTATAATGCTAAAAAGTGACCATTTCAAAAAGGATACGACGATTTTCTATATATGGTTCTGAAGTATTCCTTGGTAGAGGCAGTAGTGATTGGTAGATCTAGTGTGGCGTGTGACTGTGTGATCATTCTTAGCACTGCTGACAGCGTAGTGTCACTCCGGGTATCAAGTGATGACTGTTGAGCATGCACATTATATGCATTTTACAGCAACGTACATTCAGAGGATTGTTAGCTATTGATTTCTACTTTAAATTATACCTGTGACTTGCTCTTTAGTCCTGTTGTTAAAAAAAAGACAGTAAATTGTTGTAAACCTACAGCAAAAAGCTGGTAACAGGATACAAGTATAGTACCATGCTAAGGTTTACAATAATTAACAGGTAGCTAGTTCCACCTGCCAGGTCTCATCTCAGCACATTTTCTTTTCCGATTATCCATTTCTGTTATTGTATAGTTATTCTGTTATTGCATAGGGTCCAGTAATGTATGAGTAATGCATGTAACAGACTACTTTTAATGTTATTAATATTATTGTGGGACTGGTAGCCTAGCGGTTAAGGTACTGGACTCTGGACCAGAAGGTCCAGGGTTCCAATCCCACCTCTGCCAAGCTGCCACTGTTAGGTCCTTCAGCAAGGCCCTTAACCCACAATTTCTTGTGTTGTAAGCCTGTTTCAATTGTAAGTCGCTCTGGATAAGGGCGTCTGCTAAATGCTAAATGCTGTAAATGTAATGTAAATGTAATACTAATAGTCACTTGCATACAAGATGATTAGACAAGGGTCAACTAAAGATGTAAAAGCTGTAGTGTGTGGTTTCACATACAGTAAACACAACGTGAAACATGGAGGGTTTAGATGGGGGTAACAAACATTTTCTTTTGACAAAAAATGAGAGAAGAATTTTTTTTTTTTGTTATTTAACGTCACTTTCAACATCAAAGGCTATTTAAGAACAGACACAAGGTTACGTTGATCCTAGGCATACATACCCAGATCTGGGCAATTTAGCATAATCAGTTAATGCATGTCTTTGGACTGTGGGAGGAAACCACAGTACACGGAGTAAACCCACACAGACACGGGGAGGACATGCAAACTCCACTCAGACAAGGTCCGAGGTCGGGATCAAACCTTGTGACGGTGGTGGTGTGAGGCAACTGCACTAACCACAGTGCCACCATGCTGGACACAAAAAGAGCAGAAAGCATAATACTTATAAGGAAAACAGGACAGATAGTACAAAGAGTATGGGGGTCATACGCTATATTGGAAGTATAAGGATATATTTTGTGGCAACTACTGTCACTGGCCTCAAGTATTCTATGTTCTTTTTTGCATTATTGTTTTGAAACTGCTGTATGTAATTTTTTAAAATAATATTCTAAATAGTTATACAGTACATTATTACACCAAAATCTTAAGAATGAAAAACAGTCCACAAACAGTAATATGAATAGTTTTGTAATGGTGTCAGAGTTGTGAATCCAGCCCCTGTTAACTGAGCAGTTTATTATTGTATTATTTAACTTTCTTGTTTACACATTTGTAATAAAGCAATATGAGGCTGTGCATTTTCTCCCAGGTAACGGTGTTATTAGTCAAATCACAGAGTGGAAGCTTATTGCTATTTGAAAACTGCGACAAAAATGATTTTCAGTGGTGCTTGAAAGTTTGTGAATCCTTTAGAATTTTCTATATTTCTGCATATATATGACCTAAAACATCATCAGACTTTCACATAAGTCCTAAAAGTAGATAAAGAGAACCTAGTTAAACAAATGAGACAAAATTATTATATTTGGTCATTTATTTATTGAGGAAAATGGTCCAATATTACATATTAGTGAGTGGCAAAAGTATGTGAACCTCTAGGATTAGCAGGTAATTTGAAGGTGAAATTAGAGTCAGGTGTTTTCAATCAATGGGATGACAATCAGGTGTGAGACCCTGTTTTATTTAAAGAACAGAGATCTATCAAACTCTGCTCTTCACAATTCATGTATGTGGAAGTGTATCATGGTACAAACAAAGGAGATTTCTGAGGACCTCAGAAAAAGAGGTGTTGATGCTCATCAGGCTGGAAAAGGTTACAAAACCATCTCTAAAGAGTTTGGACTCCACCAATCCACAGTCTTTTGGTCTTATTTTGAGATCAAAATAGAACTTTTTGGTTTAAAAGAAAAGCGTTATGTTTGGAGAAAGGAAAACACTGCATTCCAGCATAAGAACCTTAACCCATCTATGAAACATGGTTTTTTGCAAATAAAAAATATATGCAGTCTTCCTTAAATACTTTGACCTTTATTTCACTGCAGATAGCATGAACCCAACATATTTCATGTTATGTCTCATCAGCTTCATTTAATTTGTTAATAAACATCCATTCCTGCAACACATGCCAAAAAAGCTGGGACAGGGGCAATTTAGAGCTAGTAATGAGGTGAAAAACTAAATAATGATGTGATTTCAAACAAGTGATTATAATCATGATTTGGTACAAAAGCAGTATCTATGAAAGGAGCCTTTGAGGAGTAAAGATGGGAAGAGGATCTCCAGTTTGTCAATAAATGTGAGAAAATTATTGAAATATTTAAAAACAATGTTCCTCAAAGAAAGACTGGAACATATTACATATTACATATTTCTCCCTCTAGGGTGCATAATATCATTAACCAATTCAAGGAATCTGGAGAAATTTCAGTGCTTAAAGGGCAAGGGCACAAGCTTAAACTGAAGAGGCATGATCTCTGATTCCTCAGACGGCACTGCATCAAGAGCCGTCATTCATCAGTAGCTGATAGAACCACATGTACAAGGGATTACTTTATCAAACCTTTATCAAGCACTATAATACGGAGTTACATTCACAAATGCCACTTAAAACGTAACTGTGCAAAAAAGATGTTTTATGTTAACTATGTCCAGGCGTCAACTTCTCAGGGCTCGGAAACATCTGGGATGGATCATCACACAGTGGAAGCGTATTGTGTTCAGACAAATCAGTATTCCAGATCTTTTTTGTAGAAATGGACACCTTGTGCTCCAGACCAAAGACGAAATGGATTATCCAAACTGTTATCAGCAAGAAGTGCAAAAGCCAGGCTCTGTCATGGTATGGGGTTGTGTCAGTGCCCTTGATAAAGATCATTTGCACTTCTGTGATGGCATTATTAATGCAGAAAAGTACATTGAGATTTTAGAGGAACATATGCTGCTTTCAAGGCGACATCTTTTCCAAGGACATCCATGCATTTTTCAACAAGACAATGAAAAACAAGCCGAATCAGAATAAGTTAGGACTGAAATTTGTAAATCCCTATTTCCTTTTTTGACCTCAATACTAACCCTTAATTGTCCTTGTCCCACCTTTTTTTGGAATGTGTTGTAGGCCTGAAATGCAGGAATGGATGTTTATTAACAAATGAAATGAAGTTGACTAGAGAAATCCTTAAATATCTTGTTCATACTGTCTGCAATGAAGTAAAAGTCAAAGGAAATGTAAGGGACACTGCATATATTTTTTTATTTGTATGTTCCTACCGTCCCAGCTTGATTTGGGGTTGTACAACAGGTTGTACAACAACATTCAGACAAGATTGTCATCCAGATTGAAAACATCTGACTAATTTCATCTTCAAATTACCTGACTCTCAATAGACATGTAATATTGGATAATTTTTCTGAGTAAATAAATTTTATATTTTTGTTATAAAATTATATATATATATATATATGTGTGTGTGTGTGTTTTTTAATATAAGTATATTTCTAAGTGTGATGTTTTAGGTCATATTTATGCAGAAATATGGAAATTTCTAAAGAGTTCACAAACTTCCAAGCACCACTGTATGTCACACAAGAGAAGAGGGTCAGGGCATCTGAGAGATCATTTCACCTGTTAATGTCTGGTCATACTGATTTCTTTCTATATGAAGCATCTTTAAATGATGATGATGATGATGATGATGATGATGATGATGATTCCACCTCTCACCAGTAAAAGAAAAGAGCCTTTCATTAACTCTGAGCCATAGACACACAGATGCACAGAGTCTGAATGCAGGAGGGATGTTGTTATTGTGGAGAGATTTATCAGCTTTTAATTTAACTGGTGTTGAGTCCCAAAAGACTGTTGTATTTAGATGAGTGCAGTGCTTTGTACAAATATTACTCTGACTGTAGCATGAAGGAGGAGAGGCTGGGTTTCTGTAGCGCGAGGCGAGAGAGGATCTCTATTTTCTTCACAGCACAAACACAGCACAAAGGCACTTGTTTTTAATGAGGTTGTTAAACGCTTAGGACTGGTTTTAGGAACAATGATTAAGCCTAATCTGGTATTATATGAAGCAATTAGTGGGGATCATTTATTCAAATTGAATAGGCTTAATTAATGTTTGAAAAGGTGATTAGTTGGATTTTAAATTTGTGAGTAATTATTGATAAGGTGGTATATTTTTTTAATAAATTCTAAATGTTTTTCCATCAGAACATTGGCTATGTAAATCAAATGATCCTGTATACACTTAATTATTCGTAATTTAGTTTTAATAAATTACAGTGGTACCTCGGTTCTCATCATTAATTAATTCCATAACACTTGTCGAGAACCGAAAACAATGAATACCAAGCAACTTTTCCCCATAAGAAATAATGTAAATTGAAATAATCTGTTCTAGACCCCCAGAAAATCCACACTGTATACGACATTATATGCATTAATGGAGTTGTATTGTACAGGTGCTCCCTGAATTACAATGGGGATATGGTCAGACAAATCCATCATAAGTTATCATAAGTATCATTAGTCGATGAGTTTAATATAGTCTATACTGTATCATAGCAGAGCCAACCTTATGAACCTTATAAACAGTTGAGCTTAAAACATTTACATTAAACTACAGTTGGGCAAAATCATTAACACAAAGCATATTTTGAAAATGTAATTTTGTGAGTAATGGATTGAAAGTGAAAGGAAAAGCAAACACATACGATATTGGCTAACTCAGGGTGCTAGCATAGCTGCTAATGCTAACTGCAGCCTGTGTTCTGGAGCATTCAGTTCTTTTTGGTTGGCTGTAACCAATAACCATTTTAGGACTTATGGGGACATACAGTGGTACTTGAAAGTTTTTGAACCCTTTAGAATTTTCTATATTTCTGCATAAATATGACCTAAAACATCATCAGATTTTCACACAAGTCCTAAAATTAAATAAAGAGAACCCAGTTAAACAAAGGAGACAAAAATTTTAGTCTTAGTCATTTATTTATTGAGGAAAAGGATCCAATATTACATATTAGTGAGTGGCAAAACTATGTCAACCTTTGCTTTCAGTATCTGGTGTGACCCCCCTGTGCAGCAATAACTGCAACTAAACATTTCCTGTAACTGTTGATCAGTCCTGCACACCATTCCTCCGTACAGAACAGCTTCAACTCTGGGATGTTGGTGGGTTTCCTCACATTAACTGCTCGCTTCAGGCCCTTCCACAACATTTCGATTGGACTAAGGTCAGGACTTTGACTTGGCCTTTCCAAAACATTAACTTTATTCTTCTTTAACCATTCTTTGGTAGAATGACTTGTGTGCTTAGGGTCGTTGTCTTGCTGCATGACCCACCTTCTCATGAGATTCAGTTCATGAACAGAAATCCTGACATTTTCTTTTAGAATTCTCTGATATAATTCAGAATTCATTGTTCCATCAATGATGGCAAGTCGTCCTGGCTCAGATGCAGCAAAACAGGCCCAAACCATGATACTTCCACCACCATATTTAACAGATGGGATAAGGTTCTTATGCAGTTCTTATGGAATGCAGTGTGTTCCTTTCTCCAAACATAAAGGTTTTCTTTTAAACCAAAAAGTTCTTTGTTGGCCTCATCCATCCACAAAACATTCTTCCAATAGCCTTCTCAAACTGCAGACGAGCAGCAATGTTCTTTTTGGAGAGCAGAGGCTTTCTCCTTGCAACCCTGCCATGCCCACCATTGTTGCTCAGTGTTTTTCTGATGGTGGACTCATGAACATTAATATTAGCCAATGTGAGAGAGGCCTTCAGTTGCTTAGAAGTTACCCTGGGGTCTTTTGTGATCTCGCCAGCACACACCTTGATCTTGGAGTGATCTTTGTTGTTTGACCACTCCTGGGGAAGGTAACAATGGTTTCCTCCATTTGAACACAATGTGTCTGACTGTGGATTGGTGGAGTCCAGACCAGAGATGGTTTAGAGATGGTTTTGTAAATTTTCCAGCCTGATGAGCATCAACAACTATTTTTCTGAAGTCCTCAGAAATCTTGTTTGTTCATGCCATGATACACTTCCACAAACTAGTCTTGTGAACTAGTCTTGTGAAGAGCAGACTTTGATAGATCCCTGTTCTGTAAATAAAACAGGGTGTGAAAATTGATGATGTTTTAGTTCATATTTATGCAGAAATATAGAAAATTCTAAAAGGTTCACAAACTTTCAAGCACCAGTGTATGTCTCCATAAGTCCTAAAATGGTTATTGGTTACAGCCAACCAAAATGAACTGAATGCTCCAGAGCACAGGCTGCAGTTAGCATTAGCAAGAGTCCAGTACTGCAGATGTAAAAATAAAGACAAACACAAGAAACACAGCGGATACTCTGCACTAAGCAATACCTAATGTGAATCTGAATCTCTGAATCACTGTGTACTGAATCGTGAATCATGAATTGTGAATCCAGTTTCGGGTCGAATGAGTCACGCGGCTCGACTCATTCAAGTTTGAGTAATTGCGCTGAGTAACTAGCAAACCGAGACACATTTTATTAGTCAAAATGCGTCGAGAACTGAATTTGACAAGTTCCGAGGTGGTCAAGAACTGAGGTACCACTGTAAATTAATAATCAATTTAATCTACCTCAACCAGTGGTGTTTCTTACTGTCTTTAATGTAGTTATGGAAGACTGGGCTTTTAGATTATGTTGCCTGCAAAGTATCTAACATGCTAAAAATCCTTGTTTAATTGATCATTTTAGTGAAGTCTTCCAGTGTGATACAGGCTCTTAAGCAGTGCAACAGTATCAGCATTGTTTATTGATACAAACGTTTTATACAGTCATAATATCAGATCAGAGGAAGGTATAACAAGTAATGTTTTTTTTTGGCTTTGAGAAGGTTATTACAAATGATTCGGCCCTAAGGAGGATTAGTATGATTCATAACCCTATCTTGGAAAATATTATTTTGCTCTACATAGCCCAATACTAGCTATTGAATGCATTAAATCAAGTAGACACTTAAGGCAGTGGTAAGCAGAATCAGACTGCTGTTGTTGCCACAATACGACCTGTGAGATAATTAGGTATTAATTGTACTGTAGGCAGTTTGAATGGACAAGCGCAGTATTTGGAAGTAGCCCAAAGATGCTTAGCAGAAAGATTCATCTTATAAAGTTACAGGAGACAGAAGCAGAAGCAGAGAGAAATGAGTGTGAGTTTCTTGAGAGAAGCTAAGTACTTAAGAACTGTGCTATGCAGAATTCTGTTAAATTGTAATGCATATCATTTTACTTGTAGCAATTCTGTCAATTCTGTCTATTTGTGTGGTCCTGAGTTTCCACCCTGCCAGGGGCCTTTCCGAGTCTCAGAGATCCCCAGGGCATCAGACCAGGGGTGCCCTGTGTGTGTGATAGCACCTTAGCAGGAGGAGGAAGATATATCATTTATTTGGATGGACGGATGACAGAAGAAAAACTAATTGACAGACATCTAGATAAATGTTCGTGTTTGAATGCATTAAATCAAATAGACACTTAAGGCAGTGTTAAGTAGAATATGGCATATATTGCCACAATACGACCTGCAGAGCTCTAGAATGTGTTTTTACCAAGGGTCATGCTGGTGTGACTTACTTTTCTTATTTGATCACATCAACTTCTGATTTGAGGGTACTCATTTTTATATTATTCAGTGACCTTGCATGTTGATGAATCATTTTTTAAATGTGTTGTTATACCTCAGCTATGGCAGGGATCTCCAGTAAGATTTTTACCATGGAGCACTGGTGCTTCTGATTTGAACTTAACAGGAGCACACAAAACAAAATCCACAAGCCCAAACTCATTAACCTTTTTTATTTTTTTTACTTTATTTCTCCAAATTAGAAATGAATACAAAATGTTCAGCAAAGCATGGAAATAGAGACATTGAATGTTCTTTTTGTTCAAGGCATGGTGAGGAAATTATCCAACTAGATTATCCCCCAGAGGTGAGATAGAAACCAGTGTGGCTCAGCGATAGATCAATGGTGAATATTGCTGATCCATCCTGTTTTTTTGCCCATCTCTGGCAAGATGAAGTTTGAGTTGCTTTGAAAGAATCTCTCCTTTCCACTGGGCTAAAGGACCCAGTTCTATCCTGTTCTGATCTGGCTGAAAGTTCCCCATTGGGTGTTCCTGAGCTTCCACCTTGCCAGGGGCCAAAGATCCATGCATTACAGGTCTGGGTTTGTAGCGCAGCAGGCCAAGGGTGCCCTGTGTGTTATAGCAATTAAGCAGAAGGAGGAAGAGGTTTCATTCGTTTGGATGGATGGATGATAGAGGAAAATGCTAACTGACATCTATGTACAACTTATCATGCAACCATTCTAAATATATACATTTGTTCTCAGAAAGCTCAAGATAATAAAATTGGCAGGAATTCAGAGAATTAGTGAGCAAAAAATTGGTTTTACTTCTTGTCGTCTATGAGTATGTACTGTATGTGTTTGTTGAGCTCAGTGTATTGCAGGCAGTGCTTAGTGACATAGCTCATGCGACTGCTCCAGTGTGTTTTTATGTACCTTTCAGTGTACATTAACATCACGATCATGCACACAATGCTCCCTATTGAATTAATAATGAAATTTACAAACGGTGTGCACATAAGATACAGTGTAAGGGAAACACTGTGCAGAGAATGGGTTCAGAGATGGAAAAGATGGGTGATTATGATTGTGAGGACGAAATAAACTAGAACAGAGTGTAGCTATTGTTTCCAGGCTGGAGCACTGCCTTGAAATGCCGCATGAGCAATACCCAGACTACTGAATAGGCTTGAACAGAGTGCATTCATGTCATCACAGTCACAGGCAAACATCCATGTTAGTAGATGTCAGATGTAAGATCTTATTTTTTTAACTATGAACTGAAGGTATCATCCACAATAAATACAGATGCATAGTGGTCTGTCCTTTTTATTACCAAGGAAATTATGGTTATATTCTATTACCTTCTATGTAAAAGAATCATATTACTTTATGCTCCTTGCAGTCTTGGCTAGGTTGCATCTTTGAAAGCAGTTAATGCAGATCAAAGTAGTGGAGCATTAATATGGGTGATCAAGGTTATATTGTTAGACTTTAATCATCCTGATGGTGTGATTCATATCTGAACTGGTAAATATTTTCCCAGAATTTATTATTTAGCTTGCACTGTGAACAAACTGTGCAAGATTAATTCACTTATTTGTGTAACTCAACAGTCATATTATCATTTTAGCTCTTGTACAGCTTACTGTTCTACTGCACAAATGCTTATATTTCTACCATTTTTAGCAATCCAGTATTGAAGTGTTGTTAAACAGCATATACCTGTTGAAGCAAAGGCTTGTTTTCCCAATTGGTAATCTTTTATTTACTTATATAAATAAACATAATGAAACACATTACATTTACAACCTTTAGCATATACCTTATGGTACAGTCCAAGCAGTTCAGGGTTAATGGCCTTGCTCGAGGAGCCAACAGTGTTAACTTAACCTCAGTCTTCTTGACAATAATCCAGTATTAAACCTCCACTACTACCTCAGTAACGCTGCTAACATGTATGTGTTGAATAATTCATTTCTTACTGTGTTATTTAATGTAGCAGATCCACAAAAATTCATATACACTAACCACCAACTTAATATAGGAACAGCATTATAACACTGTATACGACTAGCATTTGGTGTCGAAACAGCCTGAATTGTCCATGGCATGCATTTAGGTAAGGTTGAAGATGCTGGAAATAGTTCCTTACATACACTACATGGACAAAAGTTTGTGGAAACCCCTTCTAATTATTGAGCTCTGTTATTTCAGCATAACTCACTTGTAACGCATTCATATTATAAAGCATACATTTCTGGATTCTGGATTCATAGACTAACAGTGGCAGTAGAATGAGTTGTACAGAATACTCCAGTGACTCTCAGTATACACATTTATAGGTTTTGGCTTCCAGTGAATCAGTTTATCATCTTTCTGCCCTGCTGTCCATATAGATTTGGTTTGCCAACTTTGATAACTTGGTTGGCTTGCACAAAACCTTGACCTCAACTCCATCAGACACCTTGAAAATGTGCTGAAATGCTAAAAGTGATGTCAAACATCAGATGCAGACTTCAAACTCAAGACACAAAACCTAGTGGAAAGCCATTGTGGAAGAATAAAGGCTGTTGTAGCAGCAGGTGGAGTGCTAATGGCATACTAATACAGTTGTGCTTGAAAGTTTGTGAACCCTTTAGAATTTTCTATATTACTGCATAAATATGACCTAAAACATCATCAGATTTTCACACAAGTCCTAAAAGTAGATAAAGAGAACCCAGTTAAACAAGTTACATATTAGTGAGTGGCAAAAGTACGTGAACCTTTTCTTTCAGTATCTGGTGTGACCCCCCCTGTGCAGCAATAACTGCAACTAAACATTTCCTGTAACTGTTGATCAGTCCTGCACACCGGCTTGGAGGAATTTTAGCCCATTCCTCCATACAGAACAGCTTCAACTCTGGGATGTTGGTGGGTTTCCTCACATTAACTGCTCACTTCAGGTCCTTCCACAACATTTCCATTGGATTAAGGTCAGGACTTTGACTTGGCCATTCCAAAACATTAACTTTATTCTTCTTTAACCATTCTTTGGTAGAATGACTTGTGTGCTTAGGGTCATTGTCTTGCTGCATGACCCACCTTCTCTTGAGATTTAGTTCATGATGTCCTGACATTTTCCTTTGGAAGTCTCTGATATAATTCAGAATTAATTGTTCCATCAATGATGGCAAGCCATCCTGGCCCAGATGCAGCAAAACAGGCCCAAACCATGATCCTACCACCACCATGTTTCACAGATGGGATAAGGTTCTTATGCTGGAATGCAGTGTTTTCCTTTCTCCAAACATAACCCTTTCCTTTTAAACCAAAAAGTTTTATTTCGGTCTTCTGGATGGTCCACGTGAACTTTAGCTAACCTCAGACAAGCAGCAATGTTCTTTTTGGAGAGCAGTGGCTTTCTTTTTGCAACTCTGCCATGCACACCATTGTTGTTCAGTGTTCTTCTGATGGTAGACTCATGAACATTGACATTAGCCAATGTGAGAAAGGCCTTCAGTTGCTTAGAAGTTACCCTGAGGTTCTTTGTGACCTCGCCAACTATTACACGGCTTGCTCTTGGAGTGATCTTTGTTGGTCGACCACTCCTGGGGAGGGTAACAATGGTCCTGAATTCCCTCCATTTGATACACTTCCACAAACATGTGTTTTGAAGAGTAGACTTTGATAGTTCCCTGCTCAATTAATAAAACAGGGTGCCCACTCACACTTGATTTTCATTTTTTTGATTGAAAACTCTTGACTCTAATTTCACCTTCAAATTAACTGATAATCTTAGAAGTTACACATACTTTTGCCACTCACTAATATGTAATATTGGATCATTTTCCTCAATAACTAAATGACTGAATGAATATAATAATTTTGTGAAAAGACTTGTGTAAAAATCTGATGATGTTTTAGGTCATATTTATTCAGAAATGTAGAAAATTTTAAAGGTTTCAGAAACTTTCAAGCACCACTGTACCTATGTTTTAGATGTAATTTTTGGGGATGACCAAAAACTTTTGCCATATAGTGTATTCTGCTGCATGTGGACATGATTGTGTTATGTAGTTGTTGAAGATCTGTCAAGCTCCACATTTAAGAGGATAGTGATCTAGTCATTCAGATCTAGCTACTAGGTGAGGTCACTGGAGTACGCCAAACTTATTGTAATACCAATATAAAATGGTTTGAGATGACTATTTAGTGGACTAAACTTAATCAGTGAATCTAGGTTGTCTGAATATGTTAAGGGTTAATGCTCCCAATACTTCGCCCTGTTCCTGGTAAATGAATGTGTCATGTATGCTTCTTTAACATAGGCTTTTATATTATGATTTTTTCCATTTAGTAAAACTGAGACTTTTTCAGTTTCTTTCAGATGCTGCAAATTAGAGAGATACTAAAGATGATCTATAGGCATTGCGTTTCTGATATGGGTTTGGTATAATAGGGCTTGGTAAAATATAAAAATAAATGTTTATATCAACTATTCACTCTGAAACTGTGACAAAAAGCTGTGATGTGGAGCATACTTTAGGTGAGGCAATGTGTGTATTGTGGGGGCTATCTGTGTTCTGTGTGTGGTAGTGAAAGATCTTCCTCTCGTCATTCAACAGATGTTTCACAGCTTGCTTGGTGCTTTATATCCTGTGTCAAATGCAGGCACTTATTAATAGTAAAGAACGTGAGTTCTGCAGAAAAAAAATGCAGAAATTAACTTTATTTTGTCACTATCTGTCTCTCTCTTTCTCAGTAACATGTGCGCACACACATTAGTTTGTTTTATTTATTTATCATCACATAAGAATCACTGGCTACTTGTGAAAGGAGCAACGTTACGACTATACGAGTCAGACAATTTATAATGGAATTTATAATGGCTAATTAACCTAATGCATCTTTTAAATGTGGGAGGACACCTTAGTACATAGAGTAAACCCACGCGGACACGGTGAGGACATGCAAGCTTCACACAGGCAGAGTCCAAGGTTGACATTAAACCAGGGATCTTTGGAGCTGTGTGACAAACTCTTGCAACATCGTGCCACCCATACACAAGTTTGTCTTTCTATCATTATGGGGACTTGACATAATATTACTGTAGCTAATTAATTATACATCTACACATAACCCTAACCTTAAATTCATGAAAATAAAGCAAAATTTTTGTCTTCTTTTGGTTTTGCAGAAACAGTTGAACTTTTAGTAAAAAAAAAATCAAATGTTCCTTTTGTGAACCAACAAAATCACCCCACTAGCTAAAATCTCAGATCTCTCTATGCTTGTGAGGACATTAGGTCCCCCATTAGGGACTTTTGACTAGTGAGGTCAGTTCTTCCGGTCCTCACTTCTTTAACTGCCTTCTTTAACTGCCTTCTTTACAAAAATGGCAACTTTTATTTGAAAAAACAAAAAAGCCAAAAATTGCTTTAGGTTACTGAGGTTAAGGTTAGGGTTAGAGGCAGGTGTAGCATTAATTAGCTGCACTAATCCTTCATTGTCATTTATGTCAATGAAAAGTCCTCACAAGTATAGTACAGTGGTGATTGAAAGTTTGTGAACCCTTTAGAATTTTCTATATTTCTGCATACATATGACCTAAAACATCATCAGATTTTCACACAAGTCCTAAAAGTAGATAAAGAGAACCCAGTTAAACAAATGAGACAAAAATGTTATACATTTTCCTCGATAAATAAATGACCAAGTATAATAATTTTTGTCTCATTTGTTTAACTGGGTTCTCTTTATCTACTTTTAGGACTTGTGTGAAAATCTGATGATGTTTTAGGTCATATGTATGCAGAAATATAGAAAATTCTAAAGGGTTCATAAACTTTCAAGGAGCACTGTAAGTAAAGTATGTGTGTACGAGAGAGAAAGAGAGAGAGAGACAGAGAGAGAGAGAGAGAGAGAGAGAGAGAGAGAGAGAGCATGGAGCTGCAGTGCTTCTACTGAAACCTCACTTGTATATATGACTTGTTGTTTCTGATATGATATTGACATTGCAATAATTACAGTGGTGCTTGGAAGTTGTGAACAGCTTCAACTTTGGGATGTTGGTGGGTTTCCTCACATGAACTGCTCGCTTCAGGTCCTTTCACAACATTTCAATTGGGTTACGATCTTTAACTTGGCCAATCTCAAATATTAACTTTATTATTCTGTTACCATTCTTTGATAGAGCAAAGCAATTTGGGTGCTTAGGGTTGTTGTTTTGCTGCATTATTTCTACATTCTGTTGAGATTCCAGTCGTACATGGATATCCGGACACTTTAAAATTTGCTAGTACAATTCAGAATTCATCGTTAGATCAATCCTGACAAGCCATTCTCTCCCAGATGAAACAAACGAGGTCCAAACCACAATACTACCACCAAAATGTTGTACAGAGGAGATAAGGTTCATTGTGCTGAAATCATTCATTCATTCATCATTCTTATCTGCTTAATCCTGTACAGGGTCGCGGGAGAGACGATGCCTAGATGGCAGCATAGGGCACAAAGCAGGGACAACCTTAGACAGGGCAATAATGCATATCATTAACACCAAAAAGTTCTGTTTTGGTCTTTTCCATTCACAAAATATTTTGACAAGTTATCTAGCTTGTCTACATGATCTATAGCAAACTGCATATGGGTAGTAGTGTTCTTTTTGGAGAGCAGTGGCTTTCTCCTTGCAATGCTGCCATGCAGTGTTTTCCTGATGCTGGACATTAACATTAGCCAATATGAGAGAGTCCTTAAGTTATGTAGAAGTTACCCTGGGTTCCTTTGTGACCACACAGACTATTACACATCTTGATCTTGGAGTGATCTTTGTTGGTCAACCATTAATGAGGTAGTTAAGGGTGGACTTGAAATTTCTGTCTGACTGTGGATTGAATGACTCTTTGGAGATAGTTTTGTAACCGTTTGCAGCCTGATGAGTATTAACAATACTTTTGTGAGGTCCTCAGTCCTTGGCTCGGTCTCTTTTGTTCGTGTCTCGAAACACTTCCACAAACATGTTGTTAAGATTAGACTTTGATAGATTTTTCTTCAATAAATACATTAAGGCACCCACACACATGTTTGTCCTCCAATTGCCTGTGCACACTTGTCTGACTAATTTCACCTTTAAATTAACTGCTAATCCCAGAGTTTCACATACTTTTGCCACTCACAGATATGTAATATTGAGTTATTTTCCTCAATAAGTTAATGACCAAGTAAAATATTTTGCCTAATTTGTTAAATTCTTTTACATTTGTTTAGTTCTTTTTGTCTACTTGTAGGACTTGTGTGAAAATCAGAAGATGGTTAAAATGTATTTTGATGCCACACATTTTCTTTTCTTTGATAAATAATTAATTGTGGCAGATTTTCAGAAAATATTCTTGCAACCCTGATATTTGCAGGAGGCATATTAAATGTTGTATTCCAGTTCTTGCTTGCATTTGGTGAAACATATTTATTGTGCTTTTTATTGCGTCCTTTAAATGTCTTTTGTATTTAAATGGAATTATGCTGCTTTACATAAATTACTTGCCTTTGCCACCAGTTCTTTTGCCTCAACAGTAACAATGGCTTACAGCTGTAGACATAAAGCCAGTCTACTACTTGTTTATCTGACCATGTCAGTTAGTACAGATTATAGGTTCAGTGTGCTTATTTCATAAATATGAATTAGCATAATTTCTTTGAAGAAATGCATACTTTATATTGGTACCAGCAGCTCATAAAAGGCCATTTTAGTCTGTAAAATACAATTTTAGCCAGAAGGTTTAATACAGCCATAGTGATATGAGAATGAAATGAAGAAGCAGCCTTTTCTCAGTGTTACTGAGTTTCATTGTCAGTGTTAGTCTTGTCACTCCAGATGTGCCTATTCAAACTGAAGCATGAACCATGGAAGCATGATAGAGTGATGCTCATACATTTCATTAACTGCATGGCTGAAATGACAACAAAGCATCGCTGAGGGAATCTGTCGATAATGTTCCCCCAGGCCATGGTCACTTCATTTCTTTATTAACCCATCCTTTAGTCCAGTGTCAACAAAGTTCCCTAATAGCATACAGCCCCATCTGCTATGAAACCCTGGGTAATGGGTGAGCCGACATAATCCAGTTACAGCAAAGAGAGATTGTCTTTGATATGCAGACCCAGGTATGAATCCCTCTGGTCCAGCAAGAGTAATAGAGCCACACTGCTACTGGAAGAGTTCCCAGTGCTCGCTGTGCATGTTTGGAGGTTCACAATGTCTCAACAGAGAAAGCCTTTCCCCATAAAAAAGCATAAGTAATACAAACATGGAGGCTACTATATGATTTCCAGCTCAGCACAACATACAGTGGTGCTTGTGAACCCTTTAGAATTTTTTATATTTCTGCATAAATATGACCATATGATCCAATATTACATATAAGTGAGTGGAAAAAGTATGCAAACCTCTAGGATTAGCAGTTAATTTGAAGGTGAAATTAGAGTCAGGTGTTTTCAATGAATGGGATGATAATCAGGTGCACCCTGTTTTATTTAAAGAACAGGGATCTATCAAAGTCTGCTCTTCACAACACATGTTTGTGGAAGTGTATCATGGCACAAACAAAGGAGATTTCTGAGGACGTCAGAAAAAAGTTGTTGATGCTCATCAGGATGGAAAAGGTTACAAAACCATCTCTAAAGAGTTTGGACTCCACCAATCCACAGTCAGACAGATTGTGTACAAATGGAGGAAATTCAAGACCATTGTTACCCTCCCCAGGAGTGTTCGACCAACAAAGATCACTCCAAGAACAAGGACCCCAGGGTAACTTCTAAGTAACTGAAGGCCTCTGTCACATTGGCTAATGTTAATGTTCATGAGTCCACCATCAGAAGAACACTCAACAACAATGGTGTGCATGGCAGAGTTGCAAGGAGAAAGCCACTGCTCTCCAAAAAGAACATTTCTGCTCGTCTGCAGTTTGCTAAAGATCTTTTGGACAAGCCAGAAGGTTATTGGAAGAATGTTTTGTGGACAGATGAGACCAAAATAGAGTTTTTGGTTTAAAAGAAAACTTTTATGTTTGGAGAAAGGAAAACACTGCATTCCCGCATAAGAACCATATCCCATCTGTGAAACATGGTGGTGGTAGTATCATGGTTTGGACCTGTTTTGTTGCATCTGGGCCAGGACGGCTTGCCATCATTGATGGAACAATTCTGAATTATATCAGAGAATTCTAAAGGAAAATGTCAGGACATCTGTCCATGAACTGAATCTCAAGAGAAGGTGGGTCATGCAGCAAGACAACGACCATAAGCACACAAGTCGTTCTACCAAAGAATGGTTAAAGAAGAATAAAGTTAATGTTTTGGAATGGCCAAGTCAAAGTCCTGACCTTAATCCAATCGAAATGTTGTGGAAGGACCTGAAGCGAGCAGCTAATATGAGGAAACCCACCAACATCCCAGAGTTGAAGCTGTTCTGTATGGTTGTGTCACACCAGATACTGAAAGCACAGGTTCAGATACTTTTGCCTCTCACTAATATGTGATATTGGATCATTTTCCTCAATAAATAAATTACCAAGTATAATATTTTTGTCTCATTTGTTTAACTGGGTTCTCTTTATCTACTTTTAGGACTTGTGTGAAAATCTGATGATGTTTTAAGTCATATTTATGCAGAAATATAGAAAATTCTAAACGGTTCACAAACTTTCAAGGACCACTGTAATAGGGTTACAAAGGTTAAGCATGGAGGTGAACATGCAGAAGGTTAAGACTGAGTGTTTATTATAAGTTGTGTGCACCACTAACAGCACCGTATGGTAGAGCAAGCTTGTTCTGAAGTTTTTGTTTAAATTCATGGAAAGCTTTTTTAATAATGCTAATTCAACAATAATTAAATATTTAATTAGTTGTTAATTCGCTCTTGGGAAACTATTAGGATAGTTTTACAGTGTGTAATAAATAAGCACAGTTATTGTCATATCATAAATGCATCCCTTTCTGATTCTTTTGCTAATGCTTGATCTTTGCTAAATCTTGTGTGCAACATTACCTTTGCATAGAACCACTTTTACATAATGAAGTTGACTGATATAACTAAACATGATTATAGAAGGCACAAGTAAAATAATCAATTAAGAAATGACCCATGACTATATTGTTGCTTTGAGCCTACATGGTAGTTTTGCTTTTTGATCGAATTGTTTCACCTAAGCTCTCTTGATTGTCTTTTGTAGCATAAATGCTATGTGAGGCTTGCCATCTTTCTATTTTAATCGCTTTCTTTCTCACTTATCTACAAACTCGTTAGCTAGTTAGCTAAAATTAGGTTATAAAGGTGGCAGGTGTCAGCTGCAAGCTCTTAGTTGGGTGCATATAAAAAACAAATGAGAAACTGCAAAAGCACTAAGAAAGGGAAGAGGTCAAACAGGTGAGGTTGACATAAAATCAGTAAAGGCTCTTGGGTGGCACAGGGGTCAGGTGAGGTGTCACATCCAGGCACAACAGGCTATGCACCCTGTGTACTTCGGGGATAGGCACGAAACCCCTTTATCTCCCCCAAAGCCAACCCTAACCCAGAGTAAAACCTTAGAAACAATTAAGTAATGAGTATATATTTTAGTGAAATAAAAGAGACTGACATGCAGTATTTTACCATTGTAATAAGCATAATTTCCCTTTGTAATAACAAACAGAATCACAGTCACAAGGTTAGGATTTGCTTTGTTTGTTTGACCTATCCATTTATATGGCACATATCATCTGCTTGAATAATTTGTGATTTGCTACATATAAGTATAACATTTTAAAATATTGATGTATACCATTTCCAGACAACTGTTCACTCAAAATCTCTGAAAGCCTTTTGTTTTTGTCTTGGTGCTGTCAAATGGATGTGTAAACCTGAACATGACATCCACATCTTTCAAAACCTTGGGCATAAAAATGCAATATATAATAGTTTCCACTCTTCTATCTTCCATATTTTCTAGTTAAATAAAGAAAACTAGAAGGTCAAAGGTGGGTTTATTGTCATTTGAACCATATACACAGTACACCGTGAAACAAAACAACGTTCCTCCAGGACCTACAGGTGTTACACAATGACATAAGACTACAGAGGACAACACAGTACTAATACTACAAAAATATACAGACAGTACAAACTGTGCAACAAAATGAAACAGTTCAGGAAATATAATGCAGACATACAGTCTGTCCAAGATGGTGGGATAATACAACTAATAAAAATAATAAGGTGCTTTAGCCGTGTTAAGAAGAGCAATGATTCACATACATAGACACCAACCTAGAAGCAAACACAAGCCAAGTTCACATTATGCAGTAACCACATTTCCTGAGCAGAAAAAAGTCAGTGACGTTCATCCATTGGATGACTTGTTATTTATATGCAATATTTCCAAGAGATAGAGTACTTTGATAAGTACTTCCATTGTTTGTGTATGTGTACTTTGTGGCTGTAAATGTACTCACCAGTAGAATAGTTTATAGGCTACATTAAATATACAATGTCATGTCAAATGGGCCTTGTGTAAGTTAACTTGCCCTGGGCCACCAGAGACAGCTTTGCAGCTGCCACGGTGTTGGAAGCCCATAATTCTCTAGAATGTTATTGCATACTACAGTATTAATTCCCTTAACTGGAACCGAGAGGTAGCAGATACACAGAAACAACCACAGACCATTGTTCCCACACTGTACAATGTGGCAATCTCCTGGCATTCACCAAACCCTGATGCATCCATCACTGTGTGATGATGAAGTGTGTCTCATTACTCCAGAGAATGTACTTCAATTTGCAACTTGGTAGTGAGTGCGAGTCCCATGCTATGACAGTGACACGTTGAAAATCAATAAGATCTTCAGTTCAACCAGTACTACTGCCAGAGTTTGTGTGTGTAGATTTTGGATGATCACTTGTTATGAAAATGATGCAAAGCTAAACGTGTTACACAGGATGAAACTATGTAATATGTGTGTTGTTAGAAAGTGGTGCTTGAACCCTGTGGTGCTTCAATATTTTCTGCGTAAACATGGCCTATAAATCATCATACTTTCACAAGCATCCTGGACGTAGATAAAGTGAAACCAATTAATCAATGAGATAAAAAATATTATATGTAATCATTGTATTATTTATTTAAAAAAAAGATCCAGTAATAATATATACAGTATCTGTGAGAGGCAAAAGTATGTGAACTTTTGCTTTCAGTATCTCATGTGACCCCACGTGTGCAGCAATAACTGCAACTAAATATATCAGGTAACTGTTAAGAAGTTCTGTACATCAGCATTAACCCATTCCTCCATTCAGAACAATTTCAACTCTGGGATGTTGGTGGGTTTCCTCACAGCTTGCACAACATTTATATTGAATTAAGGTCAAGACTTTGACTTTCAAACACAATCTTATTCTTCTTTAGCCATTCTTTGGTAGAACAACTTATATGCTTATAGTCATTGCCTTGCTGCATGATCCACATTCTGTTGAGATTCAGTTCATGGGCAGGTGTACTGATATTTTTCCTTTAGAAATTGCTGGTATGATTCAGAATTCACTGTTCCATCAATGTTGCAAGCAGTCCTCGCCCAGATGCAGCAGAGCAGGTCCAGTCAATGACACTTCCACCACCTCGTTTTATAGATGGGATGAGGATCTAATGCTGGAATGTAATTTCTTCTTTCTCCAGATATAACGCTTCTCATTTAAACCAAAAAGTCCTATTTTGGTCTCATTCATCCACAAATGTTTTGCTGACATTTGTCTAATGGACTGCTGGGTTGTCCACATAATCTATGGCAAATCGCTCTTCTCCTGATAGTGAACTTATGAACATCACCATTAGCCAATGTGAGAGAGACTTTTATTTGCTTCAGAGTTATCCTACATTCCTTTGTGAGCTCGCAGACTATTACACACCGTGGAAAAATGGTCTTGAATTACTTCCATTGGTACAAATTCTGTTTGACAGTACATTTTTTGAAACGGTTTTGTAATGTTTTTCAGCCCAATGAACATCAGCAACTCTGTTTATGATATCCTCTGAAATCTCCTTTGCTTGTGCTGTAATGCACTTCCACAAATGTATGGTGAAGATGGGACTTTGATAGATCCTTGTTTTGTAAATACAACAATATGCCCACTCACACCTGATTGTCATCCCATTGATTGAAAACACTTGGCTCAAATTTCATCTTCAAATGTATGGCGAATTAGAGGGTCACATACTTTTTCCACTCTTGGATTTGTAATATTGGATCATGTAAATGCATAACCTGAAGACATAAATAGAATAATATTTTTGTCCCATTTGTTTAATTGTGTTCTCTTTATTTTAGTACATGAAAATCTGATGATGTTTTAGGTCATGTTTTGTAGAAATACTGAAAATTTGAAAGGGCTGACAATCTTTCAAGCACCACTGAACATGTCACAGAGAGAACTTCAGATTGTGATAGTACTATGGAGATGTAGCCCTCAAAATGTGACTGATTGATATCAGAATTGTTCCACCACAGCCTTTCTCTCCCATTGTTATTCACTCTACTTTTTCTCCTTTCTAATCCATGCTTCCCCTCCCTCCTATGTATTTCCTTTCAGATTCATTCAGCAAAAACCATGCTCAACATTAAAACAGAGGTTTTAAATATTTCATCAGAATGAGTGAATGTATTGAATCAGTACATGAGCCAGTGGGCTTTGCTGAAGGCAGTCTTTGCTAATAGATGCGTATAGAAGCGGGATTTGTGTGCTCAATTGATGTATCAGCCCTTGCAGAGGAAATCCAAGTTGAAAAAAACCCTACTTAATAATATTCAATCAATGTCTTATGGAAGGGGTTATTCCATGGCTAGATATGTATTATTCACAATACATAGAATTAAGTTATATTTAATACATATCCAATAGTACAGACAGTGTAGCATAAATAAATACAAGATAAACACATAGCAGTGTTCATTTTAATATGTCTTGAACATTTATTTGCTGTGTACAGTTTGTTTTACTGCCGCATATTGTCCGAAAGGAAATACATGCTCATTGTCTTATTGGAGGAAAAACTCATTGTTATCTGTATATCTGTGAAGTTCTAACACTTCTGTGCCAGCCAGCGCTGATCAGCTGCTTCTGTTTCCAGGTATTGCAGATGTATTTGCCTTTCTGTGGAATTGCCATCTCGAACGCTCAGCT
Source organism: Ancistrus triradiatus (assembly GCA_025084515.1). Classification (NCBI taxonomy): domain Eukaryota; kingdom Metazoa; phylum Chordata; class Actinopteri; order Siluriformes; family Loricariidae; genus Ancistrus; species Ancistrus triradiatus. The sequence continues at coordinate 23,387 of JAJAGP010000064.1, read as the reverse complement.
TTTTGCTGAATCCAGAAAAGAATATGACAGGAGCAGGGTAAGCAACCTAAATTAATTTCAGTGTAAGTCTATAACACTAGTTTTGATTTTTGTGAAAAGAGCATTGTTATGTGTTGTCAGGTGCCTATTTGTCTTAACTGACCAAAGCTGGTGTATTGCTGGTAATGGGCTGTACTAATTCATATGCTGGATTAGCTGGTAAGCCCATGCTGGTTTATGCTGGGCGATCACCGTGAATGTAGTGGGAGTCAGACTCGGTATGCACAAACAAATAAATAAACAATAAGTAACTTGTTTAAAAAACTAAATTTTGTGCTGGTCACCACTGACCTGATTATCTGTGTTTTTTTTTTAGCAAGGATACAGCTGTAAGTGGAACTATTTCATTGGTAATTTCATAGGTAATTGAGCCACATATGGTATATATTCTTACAGAATTCTATTTGTGTTTCTGTTTAGCCATTTACTTTCTAATCGAGCAAAAATATGGCACTGTCTGGTTAAAAACCAGCAACAAGTCATTGAGCAACAAGGCCATGACATGCTGAGGCAAAAAACACTTGCAGATCATCTGGATAGTTGCGAAAACTTCCGCACATGCCAAATTCCATGTTTAATTTTATCCGGTATATTACGATTAAAGAAATATGTGTTGAAATATGTTATAGGGAACAAATATTCTCCTTATGTTTGTAACCAAACTTAAAAGTTCCCAGACTTTTGAATAAAATGTTATTTTATGGTTTACCTACAAAACAGTGATAAGCCACTGATATCTAATGCAGTTTTTTACTTTCTTTGAATGCATCGATGTTTTATGTATTAATGATTGTGCCAAAAAAGGCTTTTGGCTTTTGAGCAACTCTTTTTGATGCCAGTTTAATTAGCAAGCGCATTAATATAGAGTGGCATTAATTATGAATGTAACTGAGCACTCACAGTAACAGCAATGGAATGGAACACAGTAAAGACTGTACACAACTGGGCAAAATAATGCGCCAAATCCAAAATTGCAAAATATTAACCTTATAATTGTCTCATCAGCAACCAATTGCTTACTAATTGTTTAAATTGATCAATTTAAACAAATAGATAAAGAAACTTGGTATGGCATAGTATTTCCCTAAATGTTTAAGTCTTGTGAGTAAGCTTGCAGACAGCTATTTACAGCAAAGAGTCAGTGTTGTTCCACTCCATGGTAGTGGCTTCAAACAGTTCATGAGTAGTTGAAAAAAGTTTCCCATTTAGTTTGTGTTTAATATGAGACCAACTATTCCCTATAGGGGAATCTGGACTCTGACCAGGCAAAAACATGAACCTGATGGACTTTTTCTCAAGCTATTTCTTGTTGATATTTGCAGTATGAGCAGGAGCATTGTGATTGTTCCTCTTTAGAAAACAGCTTTTCATTTGTAAGAATGAAGTCTTTTTGTAATATTTTCCTGGAATCCAAAGCATTTATTCACTTTTTAATAGTGAAGCAGCTCACTAGTACCAGCAGCTAAAGAGGCTCCCAACACTATGACACCTCTACCTCCATGCTTAATTGTACTAGAGATGCATTCACTGTTGTATTTCTCACCAGATCTTTGATGACACCTCTCTGGACCATCACCATGCAACTCAAATCATGATCCATGATCCCACACAATTCTGCCACTCTGAAACTTTCCATATTCTGCCAGAAACTTAATTTTGCTAATTCCTATGGCGATGGCTTTTTTAACACATCTTCTAGACACACAACCTGTATTGGGCAATCTTCTGGTTATTGTTCTCCTTGAATGAGTCTTATTTTCTGAGGTCTTCATTTCTGCTGGCAAATTTTGAAGGCTTTCTTTCCTTCTTTGAGAACTGTAAATTTCAGCAGGGGGTCATCCTGCTTGAAGAAGCTTTGGACCTTCTAGATCCTTACTTTCTGCCAACATACCTGTTGTTTCAAAGTGTTAACCTATTCTGTTATTAGCTGATAGTGAAATAGGGATTTGTTATGCCTTTAGGGTCTAAATTTCAGAATAGCTGCAGCTGACATGAGGTTGACCAGCTATGTGGTTTCTGATAACAACCCCTGCCTGATATTCTTATTTTATTTTATTTTTTGGAGAAGACTTTCTACCTCATTTACCGTGGGACTCACAAGAGTGCGTATTATAGATTTCTATGTGTAGATATCTCTCAATCCTCTATTTTGTTTGTTTATTAGTTTGTTTAATGTTGCATCAGCATCAAAGTCTATATTCACGACAGACACAAAGTTGTATTAACACATGGGCCAATTTAGAGTGACAAAGCAACCTAATGCATGTCTTTGGAATGTGGGAGGAATCCGAAGCACCTAGAGTAAACTCACACTGAAATGGGGAGAACATGCAAACTCCACACAGCTGGAGTCTGAGGTTGGGATCAAACCAGGGATCTTGGAGCTCTGATCCAACAATGCTAACCACTGCACCACCATGCCACCTTCTTTCTCTTCTATTTAAAAATGCCTCTGTTTTCAGGCTTATGATGCATCAGGTGTGGCAGAATACCAACTAACGATTAATCTTTTAAGAAAATAAAAATACAGAAAAAAATTTGGAAGACTTGGACATCACCCCAACATTTCACTGCAGCAGCGTTTCACTGCATTGGTCTCAGGAGTAGTGTTGTAGTACCATAAACAAAATGAGCAGTCTCGGTCTCAAACTCATTTGGACATGGTCTTGTCTCGGTCTCGGAGCAAGGTGGACTCTGAAATTGTTGTTGAGACCAGCCGAGTCCAATGCGTCTGTCTGAGGTTACGTTGATGATATACTGTACTTTTTTTCTGTCCTTATTGAATATCAACAGTCTATTCAAACAGAATAAATCAGTCCTTTCTCTACAGGCCTAAATAAAAACTGCAGTCAAATTTGCTAACAGGGAAAAACAATAATTAAAATGGAAAATGGATGTTGTTGCAATATTCAGTTGACTATATGTGGTAACATCTGAATATATTTGACAGAAGAAGGGAAACAGAATCATGACCAGCATTTGCTTCCAAAAGTTACATTGCCTTAGGTTGACTATAATAATAATAATAATAATAATAATAATTTAAATAAAATTAAATTTAAATAATAATTTAAACATGTTACACTATTACAAACTAATTAATTAATTAATGTATATATATATATATATATATATATATATATATATTTTTTTTTTTTTATGATGAAAAAGATCTTAAGGCCTTTTCACACCGAGACCAATTTTTTTTCAAGTTTTGAAAAAGAGCACATGTATATTAACGGTGTCCTTCATACCGTGTCTGAAACTGATGGACTGCAACGCTATGGAAAATTTTTAATCGGAGCCTGTTCTAATTTCTGCATTGTTCGGTTGCTTTGAAATCAGGCTGACCAGTCAGAGCTCGGTTGTCAGGTAGAACAGCTCATCCTGCGCTTAGCAGAGCACAAGAGCTCTATATTACAATCAACACGCTGACTATAAAAACATGGATATTAAAGAAAAGATCTGGTGGAATATAGCTGAAAGGATGGAGAATGATGGTGATAAACCTCACAGTGACTGTATGTATTTATTTAAGTGCATTCTTATCTGTTCATGCCCACAAAAAACAAAACTAGAGCTTCCTGCACTAGTCTTTGCTCATGTCTTTGTTTCTTTAAGTTGACGATGTGAAAAAGACACAGATGAGACACATTAAGAGAAGGGAAATTAAAGAAAGCAACAGTGGACAGGGAGTTTTCAGAGTGTTTAGACAAAAAACGTGTCGGACTTGGTGTGAAGGTCCCATTACATTAAAAATCACATCTGTTTTTTTCTTGCATAAAAATCTGACTTGGTGTGAAAAGGCCTTTAATCTGGCCTCGGTCTCTCCCACTCCCGGTCTTGGTCTTGACTCAGACTCAGACGAATACTTAACGTCTTGGACTTAACTCGGACTCAATGTATCCTGGTTTTGGTCTTGCCTCAGACTTAGCTCTAGCTGTCTTGACTACAACACTACTCAAGAATGCATTTTTCTAGGTCTAGCTAATTATCTGACCACTGATTTGTTGTTAGGACTAATACAAGCTTACTATTTAGCAATTTTGGGCTCATATTTAATTGTCGTGGAGTGTATATCAGCGTCCAGTACCACTAACAGAACACAAATACTTATTGAAATCAAGCAGTAATCTTCGTCTTACAGTGCAATAAACACTTTGATTCTTGAAATAGCTTTTAGTTTAGGAAACAAATTCCATCTATTTTGTTTCTTTTTGAGATGAAAAGTGGCATATTGCAGCGGAGTGGTGGTGCCCCTAGTGGCCTGGTCACCCCATCCCTCAAAACTCAAACTTTCTTTGAAAAACCAAAATACTGTAGCTAATAGATGTGCTTGTTAAGTATACAGGTAAGTATACAGTGGTGCTTGAAATTTTGTGAACCCTTTAGAATGTTTGATATTTCTGCATAAATATGACCTAAAACATCATCCAATTTTCACACAAGTCCTGAAAGTAGATAAACAGAACCCAGTTAAACAAATCTCAAAGTCCTGACCTTAATCCAATCGAAATATTGTAGAAGGACCTGAAGCGAGCAGTTAATGTAAGGAAACCCACCAACATCCCAGAGTTGAAGCTGTTCCGTATGGAGGAATGGGCTAAAATTCCTTCAAGCCGGTGAGCAGGACTGATCAACAGTTACTGGAAACGTTTAGTTGCAGTTATTGCTGCACAGGGGGGTCACACCAGATACTGAAAGCAAAGGTTCACATACTTTTGCCACTCACTAATATGTAATATTGGATCATTTTCCTCAATAAATAAAAGACCATGTATAATATTTTCTCTCATTTGTTTAACTGGGTTCTCTTTATCTACTTTTAGGACTTGTGTGAAAATCTGATGATGTTTTAGGTCATATTTATGCAGAAATGTAGAAAATTCTAAAAAGTTCACAAACTTAACTAAGCTACTATAATCATTAATCAATGGAAAGTTCACAGAGCATATGTTTACTAAGACTGTGTGTGTGTGCAGGCTCTGTTGGAGGTGGTAAATGATTTGTTTGAGGAACAAACAGACCTGGAGAAGATCGTCAGGAAAATTATGCACCGGGCTCAAACACTGCTCAAGTGTGAACGCTGCTCTGTACAGCTGCTGGAGGACATTGAGTCTCCGGTGATCCTCCTCATTTAATCTCCTCTCATTTAATCTCCAGTCATTTTGCCTTCTCTCCTCCTTCCTCCTCCTCCCACTTAGTCTCCATGCATTTAAGTCTCTTCAACTTTTTTCCCTCTTTTAATCTCCTCTCCTCTCAGTTAGTCTCCTATCCTTTGATCTCCTTTGCTTCATTCTCATCTCATTTATAGTCCTCACCTCTTATTTAGTCTCATCACTCTCTTTTTCATCTCATTTATCACATTTCCTCTCATTTAAATGTCTAACCTTTCTTTCGGATCTCATTTAATCTCCTTTCCTCTCATTTACTCTTCTGTTAGCGATGTTACATCTATGAATAATCTGGTTCTTTTCAACAGCTCTTTGGTAAGAACAAAGGGAACAGAGTTGTACTTGAGAGCTATTCTTTTTATCATTGTGCCCAGGTTTCACTGCCTGCCCTAAATCCATTCCACTCCCCACACAAACAGTGAGAGCCAGCCAGTCACAGGTGATGGACGTTGTTGTGTTAGGTTCCTTAATGGCATCAGGAGTAGGATTTGCCGTTTACTGTTTAAACACACCATTCATAGTTGGCCCCTCCAGCTTAGCGAGAGAGAGAGACGATGGACAACAGTGGTCGAGTGAGCTAGAGAGTGAATACAGGGAGGGAGTAGTATTAGTGAGAACAAAGCAGTGAATTAGAGAAATAAAACTTTATTCTATGACTGTTTCATTGCGGTTATGTTCGAAAGCACAAATAAACACAACGGAAAATACCTCCACACGACTCTCAATTTTTTGTTAGTAAAATATTGTCTCTCTGCCTCACATTTCAGATATGTTTTTGTCAGAGAAGCTCAGATTCAAACCCAAGGAGGACTTACTACTGGTACCTGTGGTTTTCTCTGTTTTTATGACTCTTCAAATACTGTTTCAGAGTTCACTGTAGTGTGGACCTTACACACAAAATAATACAGTATTCATGAAGAACATGGCAGGAATCCTGAGAGCCAGCACAACAAAGCACATTAACAATCTCAAAATAATGTTAAATACAGTGGTGCTTGAAAGTTTGTGAACCCTTTAGAATTTTCTATCTTTCTGCATAAATATGACCTAAAATATCATCTGATTTTCACACAAGTCCTAATAGCAGATACAGACAGCCCAGTTCAACAAATGAGACAAAAAGATTATACTTAGTCATTTATTTATCGAGGAAAATCATCCAATATTACATATTATTATTATTATTATTATTATTACATATTAGTGAGTGGCAAAAGTATGTGAACCTCTTGGATTAGCAGTTAATTTGAAGGTGAAATTAGAGGCTGGTGTTTTTGCAATGGGATTACAGGTGTGAGTGGGAACCATGTATTATTTAAAGAACTGGGATCTATCAAAGTCTGCTCTTCCCAACACACATTTGTGGAAGTGTATCATGGCTCGAACAAAGGAGATTTCTGAGGACCTCAGAAAAAGAGTTGTTGATACTCAGCAGGCTGGAAAAAGTTACAAAACAATCTGTAAAGAGTTTGGACTCCACCAGTTCACAGTCAGAGGAAATTCAAGACCATTGTTACCCTCCCCAGGAGTGGTCAACCAACAAAGGTCACTCCAAGAGCAAGGCATGTAATAGTTGGCTAGGTCATAAAGAACCCCAGGGTAACATCTAAGCAACACAAGGCCTCTCTCACATTGGCTAATGTTAATGTTCATGAGTCCAACATCAGAAGAACACTGAACAACAATGGTTTGCATGGCAGGGTTGCAAATAGAAAGCCACTGCTCTCCAAAGAGAACATTGCTGCTTGTCTGCAGTTTGCTAAAGATCACGTGGACAAGCCAGAAGGCTATTGGAAGAATGTTTTGTGGACAGAGGAGTTTTTGTTTTAAAATAAAACCGTTGTGTTTGGAGAAAGGAAAACACTGCATTCCAGCATAAGAACCTTATCCCATTTGTGAAACATGGCGGTGGTAGTATCATGGTTTGGGTCTGTTTTGCTGCATCTGAGCCAGGACGGCATGCCATCATTGATGGAACAATGAATTCTGAATTATATCAGAGAATTCTAAGGGAAAATGTCAGGTCGTCTGTCCATGTACTGAATCACAAGAGAAGGTGGCTCATGCAGCAAGACAAAAACCCCAGCACACAAGTCTGGTTAAGGTACTGGACTATGAACCAGAAGGTCCAGGGTTCAAATCTCACCCTGACCCAAATCCCAAGCTGCCACTGTTGGGTCCTTGAGCAAGGCTCTTAACCCACAATGTAAATGTAAATGTAAGTCGTTCCACCAAATAATGGTTAAAGAAAAACAAAGTTTTGGAATGGCCAAGTCAAAGTCCCTGACATTAATCCAATCAAAATTTTGTGGAAAGGCCTGAAGTGAGCAGCTAATGTGAGAAAATCCACCAGCATCCTAGAGTTGAAGCTGTTCTGTATGGATTAATGGGCTAAACTTCCTCCAAGTCGGTGTGCAGGACTGATCAACAGTTACAGGAAACGTTTAGTTGCAGTTATTGCTGCACAGGGGGGTCACACCAGATACTGAAAGCACAGCTTCATATACTTTTGCCACTCACTAATATGTGATATTGGATAATTTTCCTCAATAAATAAATGTCCAAGTATAATATTTTTGTCTCAATTGTTTAACTGGGTTCTCTTTATCTACTTTTAGGACTTGTGTGAAAATCTGATGATATTTTAGGTCATATTTATGCAGAAATGTAGAAAATTCTAAAGGGCTCACAAACTTTCAGTCACAACCGTAATGTTTTGGACTAAAATACAGTGGTACCTTGGAAGCCATCATTAATTCATTCCAGAGAACTGAACACAATGAATATCGAGCAAATTTTTCCCGTAAGGACATCATGTAAATTGAATTTATCTGTTCCAGACCCCCAGAAAATCCACACTGTTTAAGGCATTATATGCAGTAATGGGGTTGTATTGTACAGGTGCTCTCTGATGTACGATGGAGATATGTTCTGACAAATCCATAATAAGTTAAAATGTATCATGAATGGATGAGTTTAATATTGTCTATACTGTATCATAGCAGAGCCCATTAAACATTTACACTTACATTAACCTGCAGTTGAACAATATCATTAACACAAAGCTTATTTTATACTAAAGTGTTGAAAAATGTCATATCATTTATTAAGTAATCGATTGAAAGTGAAAAGTAAAAGCAAAAACACTTACTCTCGGCGCTAGCTTGTAATGTACATACTGTATCTATTGTACATTCCACACTTTCTGCCTATTGCACTTCTGGTTAGATGCTAAAGTACATTTCATTGCATTATACCTGTACATGTGTAACAACATTAAAGTTGACTCTAATCTAATATAATGGTAACTGCTCAGCCTGAAATCCAGTTTTTCTTTCGGTTTACTGTCATTTCCTTTCCATTCCAGAAAGTTTTCCTATTGGTTGGCTGGCATTACTAACCATTTTTGGACTTATTTGTCCAAAATAAGTAATAATAGAGTACTGTTGTTAGGAAATCAGCACTGTGGAGATTCCGCCAAGCTGACGCTAGAGTCCAGTATTGGCTTAGCTATCGTTCAGGATCCTCACAGGCAATGCAATCGCGCATGCACTGTTTAATTGCTGCGTGATTATGGTATTAGTCGCCTCACCTGTCAGCGGCACTATTTAAGAGCATGCTCAGGCACTGATAGGTGTCAAACCCTCGCCTGGTGTTTCGCTTTGCAATCTACTCGCTTCACTTCAAGGCCTCGACCATCTCACAGTTCGTTTACATTCACCCCAGTAGGGAAACCGGTAGGACCCGCCTTGCAAAGAAGGTGGGTCGGGTAGAGTCTAGAGGTTCGAGGTAATCTGGTAAGGCTTAGCCGATAGGCAAGGGAAAGCTGTTTCATCACCGCATACCTCTTTCTCCTCTGGTGGACACTGCCTGTGCAGTCTTCGCACTGCGCACGTGCACCTTCTGCGCACCTCGGCATTCCTCGGCATAGCTGAGCTCTTGCGAGCGGAGTTCGGCTCTGTAGGCGCTCCACGCTTTATTTGTGTTATCCCTTTTTTACTTTCGTTTTGAGATTCGCTGCTCGCGTCCTGTCCAAGGCTTCCCCTTAGCGCCTCCTTTTTCCCTTTCATTCCTTAACGGCATTTGACCTTAGTTTGAGTCCGCCTTGAGCGGCGCTTGCCACTTTTTCTCCTCGCTCTCACTTGCTTTCCTAGGCACATTGCTCGGCGCATGCGCTGTATGAGTGAGAGCGCTCCCTTATCCATTCTATAGTTTGTTTAAGCCTCAACGGCCTTGTGGTGCATGCTTAGTACACTCGTCTCTGAAGCTAGAGACCTGGTGTTCAAGCCTTGGGTCCTGTACTACCTGCAGACCCATTCGTTCTTTTGTTTTGTTCATTTATTTATATTTTTTATTTTATTTATTTATTTTTGCTAACTGCGCTTGGGTCCTAAAATCCTTTTTTCTTTTATTTTTGTGGTTTGCCAGCCTTAGATTATGGCGATCGTAACAGTAGGGTGCGACCAGTTAAAGGACCTAGCGTTAACTCCTGGACCTCCAATTTGGAGGTCCCCAGTCACCGTAGTCAGAGGGTATCTCTACCCGGGTCCCAACTGACTTTTGGGGGGCCGTCCATTGATTGTGACTGAGTCATGGACCTGGTATGGCATCCCAACACTCCTAAGCTGCCCAGCCCTTGCTGCCGAAGGGCAGTGGGGCAGGCTAGGGAAATGATGGGTCTTTCCAGCAGTTTGTCATTTCCATCCCAACCAGAACATCCCGTAACTGAGCCCGATGCGCCCGTTAGCCCCTAGTTCTGCCCAGCTCCATATCTGAGCTCGCCGCACACATTAGCACCATGCTTGAGCAAGCTAGCTCGGTACTTGAGCAGTTAGCGCCGCAAACCTCAGTACCTGAGCTTGCCACGCCCTTTAGCTCTAAAACGCCACCGAGCTCCATACCTGAGCATTTGGTGCCGCCCAGCCTCGTACCTGAACACACTGCGCTCGTTAGCTCTGTACCTGAGCAGTTAGTGCCGAACAGCTCTGTACCTCAAGTCAAGTCAGATCTGTTTATATAGCACTTTTTACAATGGAGCATTGTCTCAAAGCAACTTTACAAGTTTAGATTATCTCCTAATATCTACGTTCAATCCCAAATTGAGCAAGCCTAGGGCGACAGTGGCAAGGAAAAACTCGCTAAGTGTTATGAGGAAGAAACCTTGGGAGGACCAAGACTCAAAAAGGGACCCAACCTCCTTGGGCGATGTAGATGATAAATCTAAGAATGAAACTAAAGTCATGGAGTCATACTTCAAATAAAATGTAAAATATGCACATCGGCTTTAAGTGGCCTGGGTATGATGGGGCTGGAGCTTATGACGGAAGCAGCTTGAGTGGAGCTGCAGCGGATGAACATCATGTGTGGGGCTGGAACTGGTACCAGAACACAGCTCTGAGAAAAAACAGAAAATGTAATTAGTTATTGATTAAGAGCACAGTGTCTATTAACAATCACTGATGCCATGTGTAGCATGAGACCTCGGCAGCATTATCTATAGCAGCATAGCTAGAAAGAGGAGAACTGGTAGGAAACACAGCCAAGAGGGATCACATGAGACATTGGCAACCCCACGGGAGGCAGAAGACAGCAACCCAACGTCTCTGATCACCATAAGACTCTTTGACTATGAACCCCCAGCTCTGCCCTTAGTCTAAGGCAAGGATGCATGAGTCAAGATCAAGAAGACCAAAGCCCAGTTTAGCCAGATCGCCCAACCGACACTCCCGGCTAGCGGACAAGGCAGGCAGGCAAGACATGACTCCAGACTCCGGCCCCAGTGACTCAAGCCATGTATCCCGGTCTAAATCTAGTCAAAAGCCTGCGCAAATAAGTATGTCTTTAGCCTAGACTTAAAATTTTGGAGAGTGTCTGAGTCTCGAACGAAAGTGGGAAGTTTATTTCATAGTTGTGGGGCCATGTATGAGAAAGCCTTTCCCCCTGCTGTGACTTTTTTAATTCTAGGAACTAAAAGAAGTCCTGTACCCTGCGAACGAAGTAGACAAGCTGGATTGTAAAACTCTAAAAGAGTTTCACTCAGATAAATGTGGGGCCAGGCCATGTAGAGCTTTATAAACGTTGTTAAGAAGTATTTTGTAATCAATGCAGAATTTTAACTGGTAACCAGTGCAGTGATGATAGAACAGGAGTGATATTGAGCAAATTTTCTAGTTCGAGTTAGCACTCGACGAGCGGGCTGCAATTTTCTGAAGTAATTTGAAGTTTATTTATAGTTTTACTGGAGCATCCAGTAAGTAAGGCGCCCCCCCCCCCGTTACAGTAATCCAACCTTGAGGTTATAAACGCATGTAAACTGGTGTCTTCTCTGCATCATTAAAAGAGAGGATATTTCTAAGTTTAGCGATATTACGTAATTGAAAGAAAGCAATTTAAGTGATGCTGCTAATGTGTGCATCAAAGGAGAGATCTGAATCAAATGTGACACCTAAGTTTTTTTACAGATGGACTGGGCAATATTGGACAGCCATCTAGATTTAGGATAGATGTAGCCAACCTGTATCTCACAGCCTTGGGTCCCACTAATAGAACCTCAGTTTTATCTGAGTTAAGTAAGAGAAAATGTAATAACATCCAACCTTTTATTTCCTTTACACAGTCCTCAGTTTTGTTGATTGTAAGGCCGTCATTTGGTTTGGTCCGATATGTACAGCTGTGTATCATCTGCATAGCAGTGGAAACTAATGCCATGTTTATGAATAACTGAGCCTAGTGGCAGCATGTACAGAGAGAATAAAAGCGGGCCAAGCACTGACCCCTGAGGCACGCCATACTTCATTTTTGAGAGCGTATACCTTAGATTATTTATGTGAACAAACTGGTACATTTCTTTATCCAAGAAAGTGCTAATCCCTTAATACCTACAGTATTTTCTAGTGTGTTTAGTAAAACATCATGATCTACAGTGCCTTGCAAAAGTATTCGGCCCCCTTGAACTTTTCAATCTTTTGCCACATTTCAGGCTTTAAACATAAAGATATGAAATTGTAATTTTTTGTGAAGAATCAACAACAAGTGGGACACAATCGTGAAGTGGAATGAAATGTATTGGATATTTTAAACTTTTTTTAGAAATTAAAAACTGAAAAGTGGGGCGTGCAAAATTATTCAGCCCCCTTGCGTTAATACTTTGTAGCGCCATCTTTTGCTGCGATTACAGCTGCAAGTCACTTGGGGTATGTCTCTATCAGTTTTGCACATCAAGAGAATGAAATGTTTGCCCATTCTTCCTTTTCAGCTCTTTACACAGATTCTCGATTGGATTCAGGTCTGGACTTTGACTTGGCCATTCTAACACCTGGATACGTTTATTTGTGAACCATTCCATTGTAGATTTTGCTTTATGTTTTGGATCATTGTGTTGTTGGAAGATAAATCTCCGTCCCAGTCGCAGGTCTTTTGCAGACTCCAACAGGTTTTCTTTCAGAATGGTTCTGTACTTGGCTCCATCCATCTTCCCATCAATTTTATCCATCTTGCCTGTCCCTGCTGAATTAAAGCAGGCCCAAACCATGATGCTGCCACCACCATGTTTGACAGTGGGGATGGTGCGTTCAGGGTGATGAGCTGTGTTGCTTTTACACCAAACATAACGTTTTGCATTGTGGCCAAAAAGTTCGTCTGACCAGAGCACCTTTTTCCACATGTTTGGTGTGTCTCCCAGGTGGCTTGTGGCAAACTTTTTATGGATATCTTTGAGAAATGGCTTGCTTCTTGCCACTCTTCCAAAAAGGCCAGATTTGTGCAGTGTACGACTGATTGTTGTCCTATGGACAGAGTCTCCCACCTCAGCTGTAGATCTCTGCAGTTGATCCAGAGTGTTCATGGGCCTCTTGACTGCATCTCTGATCAGTCTTCTCCTTGTTTGAACTGAAGGTTTAGAGGGACGGCCAGGTCTTGGTAGATTTGCAGTGGTCTGATACTCCTTCCATTTCAATATGATCGCTTGCACAGTGCTCCTTGAAGATGTTTTAAAGCTTTTTTTGTATCCAAATCCGGCTTTTAAAAAAACCTCTCCACAACAGTAATCTCGGACCTGCCTTGTCTGTTTTCCTTGGCCTTCATGATGCTCTCTGCGCTTTAAACAGAACTCTGAGACTTATCACAGAGCATGTGCATTTATAACGGAGGGGGGGGGGGGGGGGGGGGGGGGGACTTGATTACACACACAGGTGGATTCTATTTATCATCATCAGTCATTTAATTCAAAACATTGGATCATTCAGAGATCCTCACTGAACTTCTGGAGTGGAGTTTTTGCTGCACTGAAAAGTTTAAAAAGGGTCCGAATTAATATTTGCACGACCCACTTTTCAGTTTTTTTATTTCTAAAAAAAGTTTAAAAATATCCAATAAATTTCATTCCACTTCACAATTGTGTCCCACTTTGTTTGATTTCTTCTTCACAAAAAAATTTACAATTTCATATCTTTATGTTTAAATGCCTGAAATGTTGGCAAAAGTTTGCCAAAGGGGCAAAAAATACTTTTGCAAACTTTTGCACTGTATTAGTGTCAACTGCCTGCACTTAAATCTAACAGAACAAGAAAAAAACACATCCCTTATCTGAGGACATTAACAAGTCATTTAGTACCATAATTAATGCTGTTTCAGTACTATGATGGGGCCTGAAGCCAGACTGAAAAAATGTTTCATAAATACCATTCCTTTGGAGGTAACTTGCAGAGCTGCTGATAGACGTTTTTTTTTTCTAAGATTTTTGGAGAGAAACGGTAGATTTGAAATTGGTCTATAATTTTAGATATCACACAAGGGTCAAGATTGGGGCTTTTTTTAATCAATGGTTTGATAACAGCCAGACTTAAAGGATTTGGGCACATAACCAAAGGTAAGGGATGAATTTAAAAAATAACTAAAAACAGTGGCTCTATAATACTAAGGTATTACTTTTATTAATGAGTAAACGTGTAGGAATTGGATCCCAATAAAAACATGTGTTGATGACTTAGCCGAGCTGCATCAGTGCGGATAGTTTCAGTATTAGTAATTGGGGGTAAAAGATTCTAATCTTGATTTACACCGCTAATTGAACAAGAGTCTTCACTAGTGCTGCATCTGGAAGGTTGCTGAATAGTTTTGGTGATGTGATGAGCATTGAGTTTTTATGCCCAAATGTTTTCTATCTTATCATTTAAAGAAAGTCATGAAATTATTACTGTTAAATTACACAGAAAACGGGAGAAATCACTTTCTGTAGGGTTTTTTGTTAATTTGGGAGGAGACTGTATTAAAGAGAAATCTTGGATATTCTTATTTTTCTCAATGATTGGAAGAGAAGTATGCAGCTTTAGCTTTAGTGAGGGCATGCTTATACTCTGCCATGCTGTCCCTCCAAGCAATCTTAAACACCCTCCAATTTACTATGTCTCCACTTGCGCTCTAGATGCCGTGTTCTTCTTTGCTTTAAAGGTAACGGGTGTGGTCATTATACCCATGGTTGCTAGCCTTTTTTTCCCTAATGTGTTTGACCTAGCAGGAGCAATCGTGTCCAGGGTTGAGTGAAAGCACACATTTGTAATTGGTCATTTACACACTCAAGATGACTGATCTCCGTAGGTGTATTAAATTTCAAGTCTGGTAGGTTTTTTTATAAATTCAGCTGGAGTAGCAGATGTGATAGTGCGCTTTGGTGTGATAACGAGGGCAGAAGGATTTTATTTATTAGAGATAGCTCAAATACTAAAAAGATAGTATGATCTGAAATCAAATCCACTTTGCGGGAAGACATCAAGGTTATCTATATTAATACCAAATTTTAATATTAGAAACTAAAGTATGATTACAGCGGTGGGTTGGTCCCATCACATTCTGAGTGATACCCATGGATTCTAAGATGGACTCGAAAGGAATTTTAAGTGGATCCTGCTCATTGTCAAAGTGTATATTGAAATCACCTACAATTAAATCCTTATCTGTTGACAGTACTAAGCAGGAAAGAAAGTTAGCAAATTCCTGAAGAAATTCTGAATAGGGACCAGGAGGGCGGTAAATAGTGATAAGCTGAAAAGAGTGTGGTTTTGACTTCCATAATGATGGATCAGTCACATTAACAATTAGTATTTCAAATGAATTAGCCTTGTAATGGGATTTAGTTGTAACACCTAGCTCTTTGTCAAAAATTGTGGCTACGCCTTCCCCCGACCATTAGGACGAGGGCGATGAGCATGACTGTATCCAGGAGGTGAGGCTTCATTTAAGGCTAAATATTCATCCGGTCTAATCCAAGTTTCAGTGATACAGAGAGAGTGTAAGAATTTATCAGTGATCATTTCATTTACAATCACTGCTTTGTTTGTAAGTGACCTAAGTGTTAGTCTAAGGTTGTTATGTATGTGGGAGCTATCTGTGCTTATTCTAATGAGATTATTAAAACAGACTTTTTGAGAGCGTTTATGTTTAGGACAGATGCGGGAAACAGACACAGTTTCAATAACGTGAGTTCTGGGCTACCATGGCTACAATGGCTACCAGCAGACAGTTGGTTAAGCCAGTCTGTCTGCTGCCTGACCCCTGCTCTGGATAGTCAGCCCCTAACCAATCCATCCATAAGACTATGGGCAATGTTGCAGGAGATGAGAGCAGCACCCTCCCGAGTGGGATGGACACCGTCCCATCCTAAAAGGCCAGGCTTACCGTCAAAGGCTGTCCAGTTGTCTATATAGCCCACGTTGTTTTTAGAGCACCACTTGGACAGCCAGCAGTTCAGCGACCATAACCTGCTGTAGGCTTGGTCACCTCGCCGCATTGGGATGGGGCCAGAGCACACTACTCCATCGGACATCGCCTTCGCTACTCTAACCACCTCTACAAAATTAGCCTTAGTAACCTCTGACTGACGAAGGCGTATATCATTAGCCCCTACATGAATAACTATCCTAGAGAATCTGCGGCTCTCAAGTTCACTAAGACTCGTTACAATGTCCGACACTCTGGCTCCCGGGATACATGTAACTCTAGCTGCTGGTGTCACTAAAGGGGTAGCTAGTTTCACGTGTCGTAAAATAGAGTCACCTATGACTAGAGCTCTTTCAACAGGCTGCTCAGTGGGTGCATCACTGAGGAGGGTAAACCTGTTGGACACGTGACGTGAACAGGTAAAGAATGGTGCTCTCGTGGGCTAGCCTTACGACTATGTCGCCGAACCGTCACCCACTTGCCCTGCTGCGAGGGCTCTTCCGGGGTGGGGGCACTAATTTCACCTGTGGCATCCAGATCTGCTAAGCTAGAAGCTGAGAAAGCCTTCTCTAATGTCTGGATGCATGCCTCTAAAACTAATCTTCTCCGTCAGGCTGGCTACAAGCCTACACCTATCACAAATAAAATTTAAACTAATGACGGAGGAAGAATAGCTAAACATGCCACACTCAGCACAATGAACAAGTGCAGCAGAAGCCACGTTAGTACAATTAATGAATTAAAGGTACTTCGCTTCGAGTGGTGTTGTGGGGTGCCGAGTGAAGATATGGTTCAGCGATGGTCCAATGCCATGCTTGATTGAAGCGTTGATGGAAAGTTAATACAAAACGTCACAAATAACTAAGTCTCAGAAAAAAAGAAGGTGGGAAAAGGCTGTAAAAAAGTTATAAAAACACCAGTGTTGTGCCAGTTCACAGCTTTTCTGAACTAGTTCAAGTTCAGTTCATACATGCTCAAAGTGAACAGTTCACGTTCAAAGTTCACAATTTTAATTCTGAACTAGTTCAAAGTTCAGTTCATTTTACTTTTTTCGTGAGATATTCAAATAAATACTTTTTTTCACACTACAAGCTAGAAATCACTATACGTTCTTTTGAAACTGCTCATTGTAAAAAAAACATTTGCTTCATGGCACTGCAATTTGTGTACGCGGCGTTTGCTATGGCTACCCCCCGCTCTACTGCAATTCATCACGGGTAACGTCGTGCGGAAGCCAGTATGTTATTAACTAGCCAGTATGTTTTTAACTAGTCTCAGCCGGACACTACGTTGCCCGCAATGCATTGCGCACAACAATGTCAAAACCATTTTCTGTGGTGTGGTGGTGATACATTACTTAAGCGGCACCAGCGAGAAATTACAGGAGGGAGGAAACTTTCTTGTCGTTGCGTTTCAAAAGAGAAAAAAACAGATGTCATTGCACTCAGTTTTCAATGGAAAAACACATTCCAACGTTCATTTACAGTGATGTCTGCCCGTTCATGACACATAATTGTGAACTAATTCATCACGTTCAAGTTCTTTATTAAAAAATGTGTTTGCGTTCAGTTCAACGTTCCCACGGGAAAAAAAAAAACGAGAGCGTGTTCAAATGAACGCGTTCTTTTGAACTCGTTCACGCACAACACTGAAAAAAAAACACACTACTGCAAAAAGAAGACGCAACTCTGGAATTAGCTAATGGCTAATTACGCAACCACAACACAAGCCGGTATACCTGTAAAGTTACTAAAATAACGGATTAGCAGCGAAGCATATATCCGCCGGTACTAAAAGAAAATGAAAAAAAATGATTCAGATGTTGTAAAAAGTACTATATATGCAATACAGATGCAATCGGGAATTAAAATAGTTAAAAGGGAATAAACTGCTAACAGCTACAAAACAGCGTGTGTCCTGTGAGAAACCAGCGCTAGTGGGTCTGGGTTGCCAGATCCTCACAATCC
Source organism: Ancistrus triradiatus (assembly GCA_025084515.1). Lineage (NCBI taxonomy): Eukaryota > Metazoa > Chordata > Actinopteri > Siluriformes > Loricariidae > Ancistrus > Ancistrus triradiatus. The sequence goes on along the minus strand of JAJAGP010000064.1, from coordinate 5,494 downwards.
TCGCGTCAGTGGACAGCGTTCTCTCTCAGCGTTTTCTCTCAGCGTTCTCTCTGAAACAAGACCTTAATCTGTGAAAGCTTTCACAAATCTGATCTGATTTAGCTCTATAACTGAGCATTTAGCACCGCCCAGCTCTGTACCTGAGCACGCTGCGCCTGTTACCCCCTTACTTGGGCACCTAGTGCCATCTAGCTTGGTACCTAAGCTCGACACACACATTAGCTCTGTGCTTGAGGTAGTTAGCTCCGTACTTGAGCAGTTAGCGCCACCCAGCTTCATACCTGAGCTCGCTGTGCCCTTTAGCTTTATAACTGAGCATTTACCGCCGCCCAGCTCCGTACCTGAGCAGCTAGTGCCGCCTAGCTCGGCACCTGAGCTTGCCGCACCCATTAGCTCTGCAACTGAGCAGCTAATGCCACCTAGTTCCGTAAGTGAGCTCACTGCACCCCCTGGCTCCGTACCCAGTCAGGCGACTGAGGCCGACCTTCCTTTTAGGGCTTGTTGGATCTGGCTCCGCTCGTGAGCCACTTGTGCCAAGCTCTGCCCCTGAGTCACCTGTGGCTAACCCCGAGCCAAAACCCAGCCTTGCCAATGGCTTGTGTTGCCCCGCCCTCCCTTTTAGCCCTTGCTTCAGGGTTTGCCCTGCCTACCAGGGCCTCCCGGTGCTTGAGACACTTAACCCTGAGCATGTTCGTCAGGCAGGGTGGGGGCAGTAGATACGCTGATACACTGTGGGGATTCCGCCAAGCTGACGCTAGAAGCCAGTATTAGCTTAGATATCATTCAAAATCCTGACAGGCAATGCAATCGCACATGCACTGTTTAATTGCTGCGTGATTATGGTATTAGTGGCCTCACCTGTCAGCGGCACTATTTAAGAGCACGCTCAGGCACTGACAGGTGTCACTCCCTTGCCTCGCGTTTCGCATCGTGATCACAGTCCGTTTGTGTCCGCCCCGGGAAGGGAAACCAGTACGACCCGCCTTGCAAAGAAGGTGGGCCGAGTAGAGACTAGAGGCTTGAGGTAACCTGGTAGGGCTTAGCCGCTAGGCAAGGAAAGCAGTTTCATCGGCAGGTAAATCTTTCTCCTCGCGTTTCTTTCTGCTCTCTGGTCGGTCGGCGATAGCGATTTCTCTGGTGGACGCTGCCTGTGCAGTCTTCCCACTGCGCACACGCACCTTCTGCGCACCTCGGCATTCCTTGTTGCAGCTGAGCTCTTGCGAGCGGAGTTTGGCTCTGTAGCGCCCGCGTCTGACCTGCGTATGCGCGGAAAGTAAAAAAAAAAGGGATAACACAAGTAAAGCAACCTTAGTTTGAGTCCGCTTTGAGCAACGCATGTGTCTACCATATTTTTTCTCTCCGCTCTCACTCGCTTTCCTAGTCACATCGCTCGACGCATGCGTGGTACAAGTGACAGTGCTCCCTTATTGATTCTTTAGTTTGTTTAAGCCTCAGCGCCCCGGTGGCGCATGCTTAGTACAGTCATCTCTGAAGCTAGAGACCTGGTGTTCAAACCTGTACTACCTGCAGACCCGTTTGTTCTTTTGTTCTGTTCATTTATTTATATTTTGTTCTTTTATTTATTTATTTTTGGTTCATCCCTTCCATCTGGAGCTAACTGCGCTTGTGTCCTGGTTTGCCAGGCCTTATGTTATGGCGAACAACTGTAAATGTAAAAATGAAGAAAAATACGATAAAAATCGTCACTGTTGTGAATCTGAATAACTGAATCACTGCGTACCGAATTGTGAATCATGAGTAATGAAACATGAATCGAGTTTTCGGCTGAATTGTATCGAACAAACACCGAGAACTGAGACAAATTTTTCTAGTCAAAATGTGTCCAAAACCGAACAAAACGAGTTCCGAAATGGTCGAGAACCAAGATACCACTGTATGTTCTACACAAAAGTTCATTATATTTGTTCTTTTGTTGTGTCAAAATTTTTTTTCTAATATTAGGGTTAGCACGATTTGCATTCAAGGCAAGCCAATTTTTTAATATAACAAATTTTACACAGAGGGTCAATTCAAAATAGTAAATTCACTGACAAACAGAGGGATATGACATCAGCTTATGTAATGTTTACAGTTCAAATCACTGACATTTAGTCTGGCATTATGAGTACCTCAGCGCTGCTAACCTGTGAAAATCCACATCTGATTCAAACCATACTCTTTCATTATCCTAGTGATTATTTTGCAGATTAACCTAACACAATAAAGAAAAAACTAAAACAAGCAGTTCTTTTGAATGGCCCGTGGAAGGGAATTGAGCCATCAGTGCCAGTTCTGTTCAGAGAGTTGCTATTGTCACCACTATCTCCTGTCCTTCTTTTCCATCTCATCTATCTCATTTCCTATAATTTAAAATCCTCCCCTTCTTTCCCATCTCATTTAATCTCCTCTCCTTTCATTGAGTCTCCCGTTCTTCTTTTCCATCTCATTTAATCTCCTCTCCTCTCATTTAAATACCTTCCCTTCTTTCTCATCCCATTTAACCACCTCCTCTTTCATTTAGAGTGTACTAACACTTGGTAATCTGCACCATGCATGAGCATGTCTGACCCTCAAAGTATGGTTCGGATGAGTAATGTGATTGCTCCATATTATGCCAGGTGTGGTACGCTGAACTGTGCACAAGAGATGGGCTCAGGCATGGCTCAGTTGGACTCAGGCACAATACACATGTTGTGTAATAGCTAACCATGCCCGAGCACAGAACACGAACTGCCTGTGTAAAAATCTTAAAATCTCCTTCAAATCTTCTTACACGTGCAGCTTGAGTAATCTAACTTGAGTAATATATACTCATTGCCAAAAAATTAAGCAAATGTCAGATTGCTGCAGAACTCGACATGCAGTTATATTGCAGGGAGATATGTAAATGATTCAACGTATGGTCTGATTAGACACTGGGTCTTGCCACAAGAGGGCATAAAATGCATCCCCCACTGCTCTATAAAAAGGCTGTCAGAGGCTTCTTTTGGGTAGTGTATCTTTTGGTGAGAGATTGTTGACTGCTAGACATACCTCTATCAAGCACTTGAAGACATTTTGCCCAGTTGACAGACTTTGAGAGGGGACACATCGTTGGACTGAGAGAAGCAGGATGGTCGTTTCAACGAACTGCCTGCCAAAGCGATTCTGACCTAGCTGTTTGGAGGTACTTGGAGCAGTGGTTCCATGACGGTTCACACACAGAGAACAGGCTCTGGATGGCCAGGACAGTTTGGTCCACCAGCAAGCACCAGCAGCTACCCCATTTTCATTGTGCACCATACAGACATAGATTGCACCTTCACTACACATTCCTGTCTCTGCCCCAACCTTTACGTGTCCTGCCATTGACAGCCAGCCATTGACAGCCAGCTACTGACAGCCAACCAGCCAGTCAGCCATCATTGGCTTTGTTTGCAGTGGTGTCTTGAACAAGAAACATGTACTGTTATGGACTGGAACTGTATTGTTTTCAGAAATTAATCCAAAATCTGTTTGGGATCAGACAATGGCCGGGTTAAAGTATGAAGGCCTCATGGTGAGCGCTTTAATCCTGCCTTTGTTGTGGAGCGACACATTGACCCAAATGCTGGTGTGATTATCTGGGTAGCCATTGCATACGACAGTCAGTCACCCCTAGTAGTGATACAAGGGACATTAACAGATCAGCGAGACGTGCAGGACATCCTGTGGCCACATGTGTTGCCTCTCATGGTAGGGCTTCCAACTGGTATTTTTCAGCTGGATAATTCTCACTCACACACAGCAAGGGTTTCCGAGGAATGTCTCTGCCAGATTGCAACACTTCCTTGACCTGCCTGGTTGCCAGATTTATCACCAATCAAGCATTTATGGGACCAGCTAGGGCACCAACTTCGGCAAATATTGAGTGTGGAGGATCTAAACACGTACCTGTGGGCAAATGTGTCATGGAGCCAAGTCTAGCAGTCAACAATCTCTCACCAAGAGTAGCCTCTGAGAATCTTTTTATAGAGCAGCAGGGGAAGCACTTTTACACCCTCTTGTGGCAAGACCCAGTGTCTAATCAGACCACACCTTTAATCATTTAAATATCTCCCTGCAACGTAACTGCATGCCGAGTTTTGCAGCAATCCGATATCCAATCCAATCTGGGTGCTAAATTTTTTGTCATTGAATGTAATTTTATTTTACTTGTGGAATACGTTTTGCAGCACTAAATTACTCATCCTTTTGAAATATATGTCAAAATGACATACTATCTCATAACAACAACATAACATCTCATAAAAATGACAATAAAAGGTAAAGGGAAAATGACATCCTGAAGGAGAATTTTATCATTTTCATGGCAGAAACATACATTTAATTCCTCTCATTTTATTTAAACTCTTCCCTGTTTTTTGTCTAAATTCATCACATCTCCTCTCATTTAGTCTCCTCACCTCTCGTTCTTTCTCCTCTAATTTAATTCTCCTACTCCTCTGTTCTCCTCTTCTCTAATTTCCTATCCACCTTTCTACTTCTCTCCATTTCTTTCCTAACCATAAAATCACAATCTGTTTGCTCGTCACAGATGATGAAACTTTTCATCTCAAACTTCTCAGGTAGTGAAGTTCACTAAGTCCTTTGAGCTACTGTCTCCAAAATGCAGTGCGGACACAGACAACAGGTAAGATCCAAAACCAGTTAGCAGGTAATAAAAATGTTTCCTATTTACTTTTTTACTTATAAGTTTAAATACACCAATACGCTTATAGATACACAGTACAGTGCAAAAGTCTTAGGCCACTATTAGATTTGTTGTTTTAGCAGTGGTATAATGACTATACACCGTGGGGCAAAAAAGTATTTAGTCAGCCACTGATTGTGCAAGTCCTCCTACTTAGAAAGATGAGAGAGGTCTAATTTTCATCATAGGTACACTTCACTTCAACTATGAGAGACAAAATGAGAAAAAAAATCCAGGAAATCACATTGTAGGATTTTTAAAGAATTTAATTGTAAATCATGGTTTAAAATAAGTATTTGGTCACCCACAAACAAGCAAGATTTCTGACTCTCACAGACCTGTATCATCTTTAAGAAGCTCTTCTGTCCTCCACTCGTTACCTGTACTAATGGCACCTGTTTGACCTTGTTATGTGTATAAAAAAACACCTGTCCACAGCCTTAAACAGTCAGACTCCAAACTCAACCATGGCCAAGACCAAAGAGCTGTCGAAGAACACCAAGAAGAAAACTGAAGAGTGAATCTACAATAGGCAAGCAGGTTGGTGTGAATAAATCAACTGTGGGAGCAATTGTAAGAAAATGGAAGACATACAAGACCATTGATAATATCCCTTGATCTGGGGCCCCACACAAGATCTCATCCTGTGGGGTCAAAATAATCATGAGAATGGTGAGCAAAAATCCCAGAACTACACGGAGGGACCTGATGAATGACCTGCAGAGAGCTGGGACCAAAGTAACAAAGGCTACCATCAGTAACACACTACACCAAGAGGGACTC